>OX451740.1:458488596-458551096 GCA_948472305.1 Vicia faba
TTGTTTATTTGACGTTGTTGTTGTTGTTTATTTGACGTTGTTGTTGTTGTTGTTTATTTGACGTTGTTGTTGTTGTATTTGTTGTTGTTGTTGTTATTGTTGTTGCTTATTTGACGTTGTTGTTATTGTTGTTGTTTATTTGACGTTGTTGTTGTTGTTATTCATTTGACGTTGTTGTTGTTGTTGTTTATTTGACGTTGTTGTTGTTGTTGTTTATTTGATGTTTTTTTAGTTGTTGTTGTTTATTTGACGTTGTTGTTGTCGTTGTTTTTGTTGTTTAATTGACGTTGTTGTTGTTATTTATTTGATGTTGTTGTTGTTAATTTGACATTGTTGTTGTTGACGTTGTTGTTGTTTATGTTGTTTATTTGACGTTGTTATTGTTGTTGTTGTTTATTTGACGTTGTTGTTGTTGACGTTGTTGTTGTTGTTGTTTATTTGATGTTGTCGTTGTTGTTGACATAGTTGTTGCTATTTATTTGACGTTGTTGTTGTTGTTTATTTGACGTTGTTGTTGTTGTTTATTTGACGTTGTTAATGTTGTTGACGTTGTTGTTGTTGTTGTTGTTGTTTATTTCACGTTGTTGTTGTTGTTGTTGTTGTTTATTTGACATTGTTGTTGTTGTTGTTGTTGTTTATTTGACGTTGTTGTTGTTTATTTGACATTGTTGTTGTTGTTGTTGTTGTTTATTTGACGTTGTTAATGTTGTTGACATTGTTGTTGTTGTTTTTGTTGTTTATTTGACGTTGTTGTTGTTGTTGTTGTTATTGTTATTGTTGGTGTTGTTGTTGTTTATTTGACGTTGTTGTTATTGTTGTTGTTGTTTATTTGACGTTGTTGTTGTTGTTTATTTGACGTTGTTGTTGTTATTGTTGTTGTTTATTTGACATTGTTGTTGTTGTTGACGGTGTTGTTGTTGTTGTTGTTTATTTGACATTGTTGTTGTTGTTTATTTGACGTTGTTGTTGTTGTTGTTTATTTGACGTTGTTGTTGTTGTTTATTTGACGTTGTTAATGTTGTTGACGTTGTTGTTGCTGTTGTTTATTTCACGTTGTTGTTGTTGTTGTTGTTTATTTGACATTGTTGTTGTTGTCGTTGTTGTTATTTATTTGAGGTTGTTGTTGATGTTTATTTGACGTTGTTGTTGTTGTCATTGTTGTTGTTGTTGTTTATTTGACGTTGTTGTTTTTTATTTTACATTTTTGTTGTTGACATTGTTGTTGTTGTTGTTTATTTGACGTTGTTGTTGTTGTTTATTTGACGTAGTTGTTGTTATTGACGTTGTTGTTGTTGTTTATTTGACGTTTTTGTTGTTGTTGATATTGTTGTTGTTGTTGTTGTTTTTTATTTGACGTTATTGTTGTTGTTATTGTTGTTGTTGTTGTTGTTGTTTATTTGACGTTGTTATTTATTTGACATTGTTGTTGTTGTTTATTTGACGTTGTTGTTGTTGTTGTTTATTTGACGTTGTTGTTGTTTTTTATTTGACGCTGTTAATGTTGTTGACGTTGTTGTTGTTGTTGTTGTTGTTTATTTCACGTTGTTGTTGTTGTTGTTGTTGTTTATTTGACATTGTTGTTGTTGTTGTTGTTGTTGTTTATTTGACGTTGTTGTTGTTTATTTGACATTGTTGTTGTTGTTGTTGTTTATTTGACGTTGTTAATGTTGTTGACATTGTTGTTGTTGTTTTTGTTGTTTATTTGACGTTGTTGTTGTTGTTGTTGTTTTTGTTATTGTTATTGTTGGTGTTGTTGTTGTTTATTTGACGTTGTTGTTATTGTTGTTGTTGTTGTTTATTTGTTGTTGTTGTTTATTTGACCTTGTTGTTGTTGTTTATTTGAAGTTGTTGTTGTTGTTGTTGTTTATTTGACGTTGTTGTTGTTATTTATTTGACGTTGTTGTTGTTGTTATTGTTTATTTGACGTTGTTGTTGTGGTTGTTTATTTGACGTTGTTGTTGTTGTTGTTTATTTGACGTTGTTGTTGTTGTTGTTGTATTTGTTGTTGTTGTTGTTGTTGTTGCTTATTTGACGTTGTTAATATTGTTGCTATTTATTTGACATTGTTGTTGTTGTTTATTTGACGTTGTTGTTGTTGTTTATTTGACGTTGTTGTTGTTGTTGTTTATTTGACGTTGTTGTTGTTGTATTTGTTGTTGTTGTTGTTATTGTTGTTGCTTATTTGACGTTGTTGTTATTGTTGTTGTTTATTTGACGTTGTTGTTGTTGTTATTCATTTGACGTTGTTGTTGTTGTTGTTTATTTGACGTTGTTGTTGTTGTTGTTTATTTGATGTTTTTTTAGTTGTTGTTGTTTATTTGACGTTGTTGTTGTCGTTGTTTTTGTTGTTTAATTGACGTTGTTGTTGTTATTTATTTGATGTTGTTGTTGTTGTTAATTTGACATTGTTGTTGTTGACGTTGTTGTTGTTTATGTTGTTTATTTGACGTTGTTATTGTTGTTGTTGTTTATTTGACGTTGTTGTTGTTGACGTTGTTGTTGTTGTTGTTTATTTGATGTTGTCGTTGTTGTTGACATAGTTGTTGTTATTTATTTGACGTTGTTGTTGTTGACGTTGTTGTTTATTTGACGTTGTTGTTGTTGTTTATTTGACGTTGTTGTTGTTATTGTTGTTGTTTATTTGACATTGTTGTTGTTGTTGACGGTGTTGTTGTTGTTGTTGTTTATTTGACATTGTTGTTGTTGTTTATTTGACATTGTTGTTGTTGTTGTTTATTTGACGTTGTTGTTGTTGTTTATTTGACGTTGTTAATGTTGTTGACGTTGTTGTTGCTGTTGTTTATTTCACGTTGTTGTTGTTGTTGTTGTTTATTTGACATTGTTGTTGTTGTCGTTGTTGTTATTTATTTGACGTTGTTGTTGATGTTTATTTGACGTTGTTGTTGTTGTCATTGTTGTTGTTGTTGTTGTTTATTTGACATTGTTGTTGTTTTTCATTTGACATTGTTGTTGTTGACATTGTTGTTGTTGTTGTTTATTTGACGTTGTTGTTGTTGTTTATTTGACGTAGTTGTTGTTATTGACGTTGTTGTTGTTGTTTATTTGATGTTTTTATTGTTGTTGATGTTGTTGTTGTTGTTGTTGTTTTTTATTTGACGTTATTGTTGTTGTTATTGTTGTTGTTGTTGTTGTTTATTTGACATTGTTAATGTTGTTGACATTGTTGTTGTTGTTGTTTTTGTTGTTTATTTGACGTTGTTGTTGTTGTTTTTGTTATTGTTATTGTTGGTGTTATTGTTGTTTATTTGACGTTGTTTTTATTGTTGTTGTTGTTTATTTGACGTTGTTGTTGTTGTCATTGTTGTTGTTGTTATTTATTTGACATTGTTGTTGTTTTTCATTTGACATTGTTGTTGTTGACATTGTTGTTGTTGTTGTTTATTTGACGTTGTTGTTGTTGTTTATTTGACGTAGTTGTTGTTATTGACGTTGTTGTTGTTGTTTATTTGACGTTTTTATTGTTGTTGATGTTGTTGTTGTTGTTGTTTTTTTTTATTTGACGTTATTGTTGTTGTTATTGTTGTTGTTGTTGTTGTTTATTTGACGTTGTTGTTGTTGTTTATTTGACATTGTTAATGTTGTTGACATTGTTGTTGTTGTTTTTGTTGTTTATTTGACGTTGTTGTTGTTTTTGTTATTGTTATTGTTGGTGTTGTTGTTGTTTATTTGACGTTGTTGTTATTGTTGTTGTTGTTTATTTGACGTTGTTGTTGTTGTTTATTTGACGTTGTTGTTGTTATTGTTGTTGTTTATTTGACATTGTTGTTGTTGTTGACGGTGTTGTTGTTGTTGTTTATTTGACATTGTTGTTGTTGTTTATTTGACGTTGTTGTTGTTGTTGTTTATTTGACGTTGTTGTTGTTGTTTATTTGACGTTGTTAATGTTGTTGACGTTGTTGTTGCTGTTGTTTATTTCACGTTGTTGTTGTTGTTGTTGTTTATTTGACATTGTTGTTGTTGTCGTTGTTGTTATTTATTTGAGGTTGTTCTTGATGTTTATTTGACGTTGTTGTTGTTGTCATTGTTGTTGTTGTTGTTTATTTGACGTTGTTGTTTTTTATTTTACATTTTTGTTGTTGACATTGTTGTTGTTGTTGTTTATTTGACGTTGTTGTTGTTGTTTATTTGACGTAGTTGTTGTTATTGACGTTGTTGTTGTTGTTTATTTGACGTTTTTGTTGTTGTTGATATTGTTGTTGTTGTTGTTGTTTTTTATTTTACGTTATTGTTGTTGTTATTGTTGTTGTTGTTGTTGTTGTTTATTTGACGTTGTTGTTTATTTGACATTGTTGTTGTTGTTTATTTGACGTTGTTGTTGTTGTTGTTGTTTATTTGACGTTGTTGTTGTTGTTTATTTGACGCTGTTAATGTTGTTGACGTTGTTGTTGTTGTTGTTGTTTATTTCACGTTGTTGTTGTTGTTGTTGTTGTTGTTTATTTGACATTGTTGTTGTTGTTGTTGTTGTTGTTGTTTATTTGACGTTGTTGTTGTTTATTTGACATTGTTGTTGTTGTTGTTGTTTATTTGACGTTGTTAATGTTGTTGACATTGTTGTTGTTGTTTTTGTTGTTTATTTGACGTTGTTGTTGTTGTTGTTGTTTTTGTTATTGTTATTGTTGGTGTTGTTGTTGTTTATTTGACGTTGTTGTTATTGTTGTTGTTGTTGTTTATTTGTTGTTGTTGTTGTTGTTTATTTGACCTTGTTGTTGTTGTTTATTTGAAGTTGTTGTTGTTGTTGTTTATTTGACGTTGTTGTTGTTATTTATTTGACGTTGTTGTTGTTGTTATTGTTTATTTGACGTTGTTGTTGTGGTTGTTTATTTGACGTTGTTGTTGTTGTTGTTTATTTGACGTTGTTGTTGTTGTTGTATTTGTTGTTGTTGTTGTTGTTGTTGCTTATTTGACGTTGTTGCTATTGTTGCTATTTATTTGACGTTGTTGTTGTTGTTTATTTGACGTTGTTGTTGTTGTTTATTTGACGTTGTTGTTGTTGTTGTTGTTTATTTGACGTTGTTGTTGTTGTATTTGTTGTTGTTGTTGTTATTGTTGTTGCTTATTTGACGTTGTTGTTATTGTTGTTGTTTATTTGACGTTGTTGTTGTTGTTATTCATTTGACGTTGTTGTTGTTGTTGTTTATTTGACGTTGTTGTTGTTGTTGTTTATTTGATGTTTTTTTAGTTGTTGTTGTTTATTTGACGTTGTTGTTGTCGTTGTTTTTGTTGTTTAATTGACGTTGTTGTTGTTATTTATTTGATGTTGTTGTTGTTGTTAATTTGACATTGTTGTTGTTGACGTTGTTGTTGTTGTTGTTGTTGTTTATTTGACGTTGTTATTGTTGTTGTTGTTTATTTGACGTTGTTGTTGTTGACGTTGTTGTTGTTGTTGTTTATTTGATGTTGTCGTTGTTGTTGACATAGTTGTTGTTATTTATTTGACGTTGTTGTTGTTGACGTTGTTGTTTATTTGACGTTGTTGTTGTTGTTTATTTGACGTTGTTGTTGTTATTGTTGTTGTTTATTTGACATTGTTGTTGTTGTTGACGGTGTTGTTGTTGTTGTTGTTTATTTGACATTGTTGTTGTTGTTTATTTGACGTTGTTGTTGTTGTTGTTGTTTATTTGACGTTGTTGTTGTTGTTTATTTGACGTTGTTAATGTTGTTGACGTTGTTGTTGCTGTTGTTTATTTCACGTTGTTGTTGTTGTTGTTGTTGTTTATTTGACATTGTTGTTGTTGTCGTTGTTGTTATTTATTTGACGTTGTTGTTGATGTTTATTTGACGTTGTTGTTGTTGTCATTGTTGTTGTTGTTGTTTATTTGACATTGTTGTTGTTTTTCATTTGACATTGTTGTTGTTGACATTGTTGTTGTTGTTGTTTATTTGACGTTGTTGTTGTTGTTTATTTGACGTAGTTGTTGTTATTGACGTTGTTGTTGTTGTTGTTTATTTGATGTTTTTATTGTTGTTGATGTTGTTGTTGTTGTTGTTTTTTATTTGACGTTATTGTTGTTGTTATTGTTGTTGTTGTTGTTGTTGTTTATTTGACGTTGTTGTTGTTGTTGTTTATTTGACATTGTTAATGTTGTTGACATTGTTGTTGTTGTTTTTGTTGTTTATTTGACGTTGTTGTTGTTGTTTTTGTTATTGTTATTGTTGGTGTTGTTGTTGTTTATTTGACGTTGTTGTTATTGTTGTTGTTGTTTATTTGACGTTGTTGTTGTTGTTTATTTGACGTTGTTGTTGTTATTGTTGTTGTTTATTTGACATTGTTGTTGTTGTTGTTGACGGTGTTGTTGTTGTTGTTGTTTATTTGACATTGTTGTTGTTGTTTATTTGACGTTGTTGTTGTTGTTGTTTATTTGACGTTGTTGTTGTTGTTTATTTGACGTTGTTAATGTTGTTGACGTTGTTGTTGCTGTTGTTTATTTCACGTTGTTGTTGTTGTTGTTTATTTGACATTGTTGTTGTTGTCGTTGTTGTTATTTATTTGAGGTTGTTGTTGATGTTTATTTGACGTTGTTGTTGTTGTCATTGTTGTTGTTGTTGTTTATTTGACGTTGTTGTTTTTTATTTTACATTTTTGTTGTTGACATTGTTGTTGTTGTTGTTTATTTGACGTAGTTGTTGTTATTGACGTTGTTGTTGTTGTTTATTTGACGTTTTTGTTGTTGTTGATGTTGTTGTTGTTGTTGTTGTTTTTTATTTGACGTTATTGTTGTTGTTATTGTTGTTGTTGTTGTTGTTTATTTGACGTTGTTGTTTATTTGACATTGTTGTTGTTGTTTATTTGACGTTGTTGTTGTTGTTTATTTGACGTTGTTGTTGTTGTTTATTTGACGTTGTTAATGTTGTTGACGTTGTTGTTGTTGTTGTTGTTGTTTATTTCACGTTGTTGTTGTTGTTGTTGTTGTTGTTTATTTGACATTGTTGTTGTTGTTGTTGTTGTTTATTTGACGTTGTTGTTGTTTATTTGACATTGTTGTTGTTGTTGTTGTTTATTTGACGTTGTTAATGTTGTTGACATTGTTGTTGTTGTTTTTGTTGTTTATTTGACGTTGTTGTTGTTGTTGTTGTTTTTGTTATTGTTATTGTTGGTGTTGTTGTTGTTTATTTGACGTTGTTGTTATTGTTGTTGTTGTTGTTTATTTGTTGTTGTTGTTGTTATTTATTTGACGTTGTTGTTGTTGTTGTTTATTTGACGTTGTTGTTGTTGTTGTTGTTTATTTGACGTTGTTGTTATTGTTGTTTATTTGAAATTGTCGTCGTTGTTGTTGACGTTGTTGTTGTTGTTGTTTATTTGACGTTGTTGTTGTTGTTTATTTGATGTTGTTTTGGTTGTTGTTGTTTATTTGACGTTGTTGTTTTTTTTTATTTTACGTTGTTGTTGTTGACATTGTTGTTGTTGTTGTTTATTTGACGTTGTTGTTGTTGTTTATTTGACGTAGTTGTTGTTATTGACGTTGTTGTTGTTGTTTATTTGACGTTTTTGTTGTTGTTGATGTTGTTGTTGTTTTTTATTTGACGTTGTTTTTGTTGTTATTGTTGTTGTTGTTGTTGTTGTTTATTTGACGTTGTTGTTGTTGTTTATTTGACGTTGTTGTTGTTTATTTGACGTTGTTGTTGTTGTTATTTATTTGACGTTGTTGTTGTTGTTATTGTTTATTTGACGTTGTTGTTGTGGTTGTTTATTTGACGTTGTTGTTGTTGTTGTTGTTTATTTGACGTTGTTGTTGTTGTTGTTGTATTTGTTGTTGTTGTTGTTGTTGTTGCTTATTTGACGTTGTTGCTATTGTTGCTATTTATTTGACGTTGTTGTTGTTGTTTATTTGACGTTGTTGTTGTTGTTTATTTGACGTTGTTGTTGTTGTTGTTTATTTGACGTTGTTGTTGTTGTATTTGTTGTTGTTGTTGTTATTGTTGTTGCTTATTTGACGTTGTTGTTATTGTTGTTGTTTATTTGACGTTGTTGTTGTTGTTATTCATTTGACGTTGTTGTTGTTGTTGTTTATTTGACGTTGTTGTTGTTGTTGTTTATTTGATGTTTTTTTAGTTGTTGTTGTTTATTTGACGTTGTTGTTGTCGTTGTTTTTGTTGTTTAATTGACGTTGTTGTTGTTATTTATTTGATGTTGTTGTTGTTGTTTATTTGACATTGTTGTTGTTGACGTTGTTGTTGTTGTTGTTGTTGTTTATTTGACGTTGTTATTGTTGTTGTTGTTTATTTGACGTTGTTGTTGTTGATGTTGTTGTTGTTGTTGTTTATTTGATGTTGTCGTTGTTGTTGACATAGTTGTTGTTATTTATTTGACGTTGTTGTTGTTGACGTTGTTGTTTATTTGACGTTGTTGTTGTTATTGTTGTTGTTTATTTGACATTGTTGTTGTTGTTGACGGTGTTGTTGTTGTTGTTGTTTATTTGACATTGTTGTTGTTGTTTATTTGACGTTGTTGTTGTTGTTGTTTATTTGACGTTGTTGTTGTTGTTTATTTGACGTTGTTAATGTCGTTGACGTTGTTGTTGATGTTGTTTATTTCACGTTGTTGTTGTTGTTGTTGTTTATTTGACATTGTTGTTGTTGTCGTTGTTGTTATTTATTTGACGTTGTTGTTGATGTTTATTTGACGTTGTTGTTGTTGTCATTGTTGTTGTTGTTGTTTATTTGACATTGTTGTTTTTCATTTGACATTGTTGTTGTTGACATTGTTGTTGTTGTTGTTTATTTGACGTTGTTGTTGTTGTTTATTTGGCGTAGTTGTTGTTATTGACGTTGTTGTTGTTGTTTATTTACATTTTTGTTGTTGTTGATGTTGTTGTTGTTGTTGTTGTTTTTTATTTGACGTTATTGTTGTTGTTATTGTTGTTGTTGTTGTTGCTTATTTGACGTTGTTGTTGTTGTTGTTTATTTGACATTGTTGTTGTTGTTTATTTGATGTTGTTGTTGTTGTTGTTGTTTATTTGACGTTGTTGTTGTTGTTTATTTGACGTTGTTAATGTTGTTGACGTTGTTGTTGTTGTTGTTTATTTCACGTTGTTGTTGTTGTTGTTGTTTATTTGACATTGTTGTTGTTGTTGTTGTTTATTTGACGTTGTTGTTGTTGTTGTTTATTTGACGTTGTTGTTGTTGTTGTTGTTTATTTGACGTTGTTAATGTTGTTGACATTGTTGTTGTTATTTTTGTTGTTTATTTGACGTTGTTGTTGTTGTTGTTTTTGTTATTGTTATTGTTGGTGTTGTTGTTGTTTATTTGACGTTGTTGTTAATGTTGTTGTTGTTTATTTGACGTTGTTGTTGTTGTTTATTTGACGTTGTTGTTGTTGTTGTTGTTTATTTGACGTTGTTGTTGTTGTTGTTGTTGTTTATTTGACGTTGTTGTTATTGTTGTTTATTTGAAATTGTCGTTGTTGTTGTTGACGTTGTTGTTGTTGTTGTTGTTGTTTATTTGACGTTGTTGTTGTTGTTTATTTGATGTTGTTTTGGTTGTTGTTGTTTATTTGACGTTGTTGTTGTTTTTTATTTTACGTTGTTGTTGTTGACATTGTTGTTGTTGTTGTTTATTTGACGTTGTTGTTGTTGTTTATTTGACGTTGTTATTGTTTATTTGACGTTGTTGTTGTTATTGTTTTGTTGACATTGTTGTTTATTTGACGTTGTTGTTGTTGTTGTATTTGTTGTTGTTGTTGTTGTTGTTGCTTATTTGACGTTGTTGCTATTGTTGCTATTTATTTGACGTTGTTGTTGTTGTTTATTTGACGTTGTTGTTGTTGTTTATTTGACGTTGTTGTTGTTGTTGTTTATTTGACGTTGTTGTTGTTGTATTTGTTGTTGTTGTTATTGTTGTTGCTTATTTGACGTTGTTGTTATTGTTGTTGTTTATTTGACGTTGTTGTTGTTATTCATTTGACGTTGTTGTTGTTGTTGTTTATTTGACGTTGATGTTGTTGTTGTTTATTTGATGTTTTTTTAGTTGTTGTTGTTTATTTGACGTTGTTGTTGTCGTTGTTTTTGTTGTTTAATTGACGTTGTTGTTGTTATTTATTTGATGTTGTTGTTGTTGTTTATTTGACATTGTTGTTGTTGACGTTGTTGTTGTTGTTGTTGTTTATTTGACGTTGTTATTGTTGTTGTTGTTTATTTGACGTTGTTGTTGTTGACGTTGTTGTTGTTGTTGTTTATTTGATGTTGTCGTTGTTGTTGACATAGTTGTTGTTATTTATTTGACGTTGTTGTTGTTGACGTTGTTGTTTATTTGACGTTGTTGTTGTTGTTTATTTGACGTTGTTGTTGTTATTGTTGTTGTTTATTTGACATTGTTGTTGTTGTTGACGGTGTTGTTGTTGTTGTTGTTTATTTGACATTGTTGTTGTTGTTTATTTGACGTTGTTGTTGTTGTTGTTTATTTGACGTTGTTGTTGTTGTTTATTTGACGTTGTTAATGTTGTTGACGTTGTTGTTGCTGTTGTTTATTTCACGTTGTTGTTGTTGTTGTTGTTGTTGTTGTTTATTTTTTTTTGACATTGTTGTTGTTGTTGTTGTTGTTTATTTGACGTTGTTGTTGTTGTTGTTTATTTGACGTTGTTAATGTTGTTGACATTGTTGTTGTTGTTTTTGTTGTTTATTTGACGCTGTTGTTGTTGTTGTTTTTGTTATTGTTATTGTTGGTGTCGTTGTTGTTTATTTGACGTTGTTGTTATTGTTGTTGTTGTTTATTTGACGTTGTTGTTGTTGTTTATTTGACGTTGTTGTTATTGTTGTTTATTTGACGTTGTTGTTGTTGTTATTTATTTGACGTTGTTGTTATTATTGTTTATTTGAAATTGTCGTTGTTGTTGTTGACGTTGTTGTTGTTGTTGTTGTTTATTTGACGTTGTTGTTGTTGACGTTGTTGTTGTTGTTGTTTATTTGATGTTGTCGTTGTTGTTGACATAGTTGTTGTTATTTATTTGACGTTGTTGTTGTTGACGTTGTTGTTTATTTGACGTTGTTGTTGTTGTTGTTTATTTGACGTTGTTGTTGTTATTGTTGTTGTTTATTTGACATTGTTGTTGTTGTTGACGGTGTTGTTGTTGTTTATTTGACATTGTTGTTGTTGTTTATTTGACGTTGTTGTTGTTGTTTATTTGACGTTGTTGTTGTTGTTTATTTGACGTTGTTAATGTTGTTGACGTTGTTGTTACTGTTGTTTATTTCACGTTGTTGTTGTTGTTGTTGTTTATTTGACATTGTTGTTGTTGTCGTTGTTGTTATTTATTTGACGTTGTTGTTGATGTTTATTTGACGTTGTTGTTGTTGTCATTGTTGTTGTTGTTGTTTATTTGACGTTGTTGTTGTTTTTTATTTGACATTGTTGTTGTTGACATTGTTGTTGTTGTTGTTGTTTATTTGACGTTGTTGTTGTTGTTTATTTGACGTAGTTGTTGTTATTGACGTTGTTGTTGTTTATTTGACGTTTTTGTTGTTGTTGATGTTGTTGTTGTTGTTGTTGTTTTTTATTTGACGTTATTGTTGTTGTTGTTGTTTATTTGACGTTGTTGTTGTTGTTGTTTATTTGACATTGTTGTTTTTGTTTATTTGATGTTGTTGTTGTTGTTGTTTATTTGACGTTGTTGTTGTTGTTTATTTGACGTTGTTAATGTTGTTGACGTTGTTGTTGTTGTTGTTTATTTCACGTTGTTGTTGTTGTTGTTGTTGTTTATTTGACATTGTTATTGTTGTTGTTGTTGTTGTTGTTGTTGTTGTTTATTTGACGTTGTTGTTGTTGTTGTTTATTTGACGTTGTTGTTGTTGTTGTTGTTTATTTGACGTTGTTAATGTTGTTGACATTGTTGTTGTTGTTTTTGTTGTTTATTTGACGTTGTTGTTGTTGTTGTTGTTGTTTTTGTTATTGTTATTGTTGGTGTTGTTGTTGTTTATTTGACGTTGTTGTTATTGTTGTTGTTGTTTATTTGACGTTGTTGTTGTTGTTTATTTGACGTTGTTGTTGTTGTTGTTTATTTGACGTTGTTGTTGTTGTTGTTGTTTATTTGACGTTGTTGTTATTGTTGTTTATTTGAAATTGTCGTCGTTGTTGTTGACGTTGTTGTTGTTGTTTATTTGACGTTGTTGTTGTTGTTTATTTGATGTTGTTTTGGTTGTTGTTGTTTATTTGACGTTGTTGTTGTTTTTTATTTTACGTTGTTGTTGTTGACATTGTTGTTGTTGTTGTTTATTTGACGTTGTCGTTGTTGTTTATTTGACGTAGTTGTTGTTATTGACGTTGTTGTTGTTGTTTATTTGACGTTTTTGTTGTTGTTGATGTTGTTGTTGTTTTATATTTGACGTTGTTTTTGTTGTTATTGTTGTTGTTGTTGTTGTTGTTGTTGTTTATTTGACGTTGTTGTTGTTGTTGTTGTTTATTTGACGTTGTTGTTGTTGTTGTTTATTTGACGTTGTTGTTGTTGTTATTTATTTGGCGTTGTTGTTGTTGTTATTGTTTATTTGACGTTGTTGTTGTGGTTGTTTATTTGACGTTGTTGTTGTTGTTGTTTATTTGACGTTGTTGTTGTTGTTGTTGTTGTTGTATTTGTTGTTGTTGTGGTTGTTGTTTCTTATTTGACGTTGTTGCTATTGTTGCTATTTATTTGACGTTGTTGTTGTTGTTTATTTGACGTTGTTGTTGTTGTTTATTTGACGTTGTTGTTGTTGTTGTTGTTTATTTGACGTTGTTGTTGTTGTATTTGTTGTTGTTGTTATTGTTGTTGCTTATTTGACGTTGTTGTTATTGTTGTTGTTTATTTGACGTTGTTGTTGTTGTTATTCATTTGACGTTGTTGTTGTTGTTGTTGTGGTTTATTTGACGTTGTTGTTGTTGTTGTTGTTTATTTGATGTTGTTTTAGTTGTTGTTGTTTATTTGACGTTGTTGTTGTCGTTGTTTTTGTTGTTTAATTGACGTTGTTGTTGTTATTTATTTGATGTTGTTGTTGTTGTTTATTTGACATTGTTGTTGTTGACGTTGTTGTTGTTGTTGTTGTTGTTTATTTGACGTTGTTATTGTTGTTGTTGTTTATTTGACATTGTTGTTGTTGACGTTGTTGTTGTTGTTGTTTATTTGATGTTGTCGTTGTTGTTGACATAGTTGTTGTTATTTATTTGCCGTTGTTGTTGTTGATGTTGTTGTTAATTTGACGTTGTTGTTGTTGTTTATTTGACATTGTTGTTGTTATTGTTGTTGTTTATTTGACATTGTTGTTGTTGTTGTTGACGGTGTTGTTGTTGTTGTTGTTTATTTGACATTGTTGTTGTTGTTTATTTGACGTTGTTGTTGTTGTTGTTTATTTGACATTGTTGTTGTTGTTTATTTGACGTTGTTAATGTTGTTGACGTTGTTGTTGCTGTTGTTTATTTCACGTTGTTGTTGTTGTTGTTGTTGTTGTTTATTTGACATTGTTGTTGTTGTTGTTGTTGTTTATTTGACGTTGTTGTTGTTGTTGTTTATTTGACATTGTTGTTGTTGTTGTTTATTTGACGTTGTTAATGTTGTTGACATTGTTGTTGTTGTTTTTGTTGTTTATTTGACGTTGTTGTTGTTGTTGTTGTTTTTGTTATTGTTGGTGTTGTTGTTGTTTATTTGACGTTGTTGTTATTGTTGTTGTTGTTTATTTGACGTTGTTGTTGTTGTTTATTTGACGTTGTTGTTGTTGTTGTTGTTTATTTGACGTTGTTGTTGTTATTTATTTGACGTTGTTGTTATTGTTGTTTATTTGAAATTGTCGTCGTTGTTGTTGACGTTGTTGTTGTTGTTGTTGTTTATTTGACGTTGTTGTTGTTGAAGTATGTTGTTGTTGTTGTTTATTTGATGTTGTCGTTGTTGTTGACATAGTTATTGTTATTTATTTGACGTTGTTGTTGTTGACGTTGTTGTTTATTTGAAGTTGTTATTGTTGTTGTTTATTTGACATTGTTGTTGTTGTTTATTTGACGTTGTTGTTGTTATTGTTTATTTGACGTTGTTGTTGTTGTTTATTTGACGTTGTTAATGTTGTTGACGTTGTTGTTGCTGTTGTTTATTTCACGTTGTTGTTGTTGTTGTTGTTTATTTGACATTGTTGTTGTTGTCGTTGTTGTTATTTATTTGACGTTGTTGTTGATGTTTACTTGACGTTGTTGTTGTTGTCATTGTTGTTGTTGTTGTTTATTTGACGTTGTTGTTGTTTTTTATTTGACATTGTTGTTGTTGACATTGTTGTTGTTGTTGTTGTTTATTTGACGTTGTTGTGGTTGTTTATTTGACGTAGTTGTTGTTATTGACGTTGTTGTTGTTGTTTATTTGACGTTTTTGTTGTTGTTGATGTTGTTGTTGTTGTTGTTGTTGTTTTTTATTTGACGTTATTGTTGTTGTTATTGTTGTTGTTATTGTTGTTGTTGTTGTTATTTATTTGACGTTGTTGTTGTTGTTGTTTATTTGACATTGTTGTTGTTGTTTATTTGACGTTGTTGTTGTTGTTATTTATTTGACGTTGTTGTTGTTGTTTATTTGACGTTGTTAATGTTGTTGACGTTGTTGTTGTTGTTGTTTATTTCATGTTGTTGTTGTTGTTGTTGTTGTTGTTGTTTATTTGACATTGTTGTTGTTGTTGTTGTTGTTGTTGTTTATTTGACGTTGTTGTTGTTGTTGTTTATTTGACGTTGTTGTTGTTGTTGTTGTTGTTTATTTGACGTTGTTAATGTTGTTGACATTGTTGTTGTTGTTTTTGTTGTTTATTTGACGTTGTTGTTGTTGTTGTTTTTGTTATTGTTATTGTTGGTGTTGTTGTTGTTTATTTGACGTTGTTGTTGTTGTTTATTTGACGTTGTTGTTGTTGTTGTTTATTTGACGTTGTTGTTGTTGTTGTTGTTGTTGTTTATTTGACGTTGTTGTTATTGTTGTTTATTTGAAATTGTCGTCGTTGTTGTTGACGTTGTTGTTGTTGTTGTTGTTTATTTGACGTTGTTGTTGTTGTTTATTTGATGTTGTTTTGGTTGTTGTTGTTTATTTGACGTTGTTGTTGTTTTTTATTTTACGTTGTTGTTGTTGACATTGTTGTTGTTGTTGTTGTTGTTTATTTGACGTTGTTGTTGTTATTGACGTTGTTGTTGTTGTTTATTTGACGTTTTTGTTGTTATTGATGTTGTTGTTGTTTTATATTTGACGTTGTTTTTGTTGTTATTGTTGTTGTTGTTGTTGTTGTTGTTGTTGTTGTTGTTTATTTGACGTTGTTGTTGTTGTTGTTGTTTATTTGACGTTGTTGTTGTTTATTTGACGTTGTTTTTGTTGTTGTTGTTTATTTGACGTTGTTGTTGTTGTTATTTATTTGGCGTTGTTGTTGTTGTTATTGTTTATTTGACGTTGTTGTTGTGGTTGTTTATTTGACGTTGTTGTTGTTGTTGTTTATTTGACGTTGTTGTTGTTGTTGTTGTTGTATTTGTTGTTGTTGTGGTTGTTGTTGCTTATTTGACGTTGTTGTTATTGTTGCTATTTATTTGACGTTGTTGTTGTTGTTTATTTGACGTTGTTGTTGTTGTTTATTTGACGTTGTTGTTGTTGTTGTTTATTTGACGTTGTTGTTGTTGTATTTGTTGTTGTTGTTATTGTTGTTGCTTATTTAACGTTGTTGTTATTGTTGTTGTTTATTTGACGTTGTTGTTGTTGTTATTCATTTGACGTTGTTGTTGTTGTTGTTGTTTATTTGACGTTGTTGTTGTTGTTGTTTATTTGATGTTTTTTTAGTTGTTGTTGTTTATTTGACGTTGTTGTTATCGTTGTTTTTGTTGTTTAATTGACGTTGTTGTTGTTATTTATTTGATGTTGTTGTTGTTGTTTATTTGACATTGTTGTTGTTGACGTTGTTGTTGTTGTTGTTGTTTATTTGACGTTGTTATTGTTGTTGTTGTTTATTTGACGTTGTTGTTGTTGACATTGTTGTTGTTGTTGTTTATTTGACGTTGTTATTGTTGTTGTTGTTTATTTGACGTTGTTGTTGTTGACATTGTTGTTGTTGTTGTTTATTTGATGTTGTCGTTGTTGTTGACATAGTTGTTGTTATTTATTTGACGTTGTTGTTGACGTTGTTGTTTATTTGACGTTGTTGTTGTTGTTTATTTGACGTTGTTGTTGTTATTGTTGTTGTTTATTTGGCATTGTTGTTATTGTTGACGGTGTTGTTGTTGTTGTTGTTTATTTGACATTGTTGTTGTTGTTTATTTGACGTTGTTGTTGTTGTTGTTTATTTGACGTTGTTGTTGTTGTTTATTTGACGTTGTTAATGTTGTTGACGTTGTTGTTGTTGTTGTTGTTGTTTATTTGACGTTGTTGTTGTTGTTGTTTATTTGACGTTGTTGTTGATGTTGTTTATTTGACGTTGTTGTTATTGTTGTTTATTTGACGTTGTTGTTGTTGTTGTTTATTTGACGTTGTTAATGTTGTTGACATTGTTGTTGTTGTTTTTGTTGTTTATTTGACGTTGTTGTTGTTGTTGTTTTTGTTATTGTTATTGTTGGTGTTGTTGTTTTTTATTTGACGTTGTTGTTATTGTTGTTGTTGTTTATTTGACGTTGTTGTTGTTGTTTATTTGACGTTGTTGTTGTTGTTTATTTGACGTTGTTGTTGTTGTTGTTATTTATTTGACGTTGTTGTTATTGTTGTTTATTTGAAATTGTCGTCGTTGTTGTTGACGTTGTTGTTGTTGTTGTTTATTTGACGTGGTTGTTGTTGTTTATTTGATGTTGTTTTGGTTGTTGTTGTTTATTTGACGTTGTTGTTGTTTTTTTTTTACGTTGTTGTTGTTGACATTGTTGTTGTTGTTGTTTATTTGACGTTTTTGTTGTTGTTTATTTGACGTAGTTGTTGTTATTGACGTTGTTGTTGTTGTTTATTTGACGTTTTTGTTGTTGTTGTTTTTTATTTGACGTTGCTTTTGTTGTTATTGTTGTTGTTGTTGTTGTTTATTTGACGTTGTTGTTGTTGTTTATTTGACGTTGTTGTTGTTTATTTGACGTTGTTGTTGTTGTTGTTGTTTATTTGACGTTGTTGTTGTTGACGTTGTTGTTGTTGTTGTTGTTTATTTGATGTTGTCGTTGTTGTTGACATATTTGTTGTTATTTATTTGACGTTGTTGTTGTTGACGTTGTTGTTTATTTGACGTTGTTGTTGTTGTTTATTTGACGTTGTTGTTGTTATTGTTGTTGTTTATTTGACATTGTTGTTGTTGTTGATGGTGTTGTTGTTGTTGTTTATTTGACATTGTTGTTGTTGTTGTTATTTATTTGACATTGTTGTTGTTGTTGTTTAATGGACGTTGCTATTGTTGTTGTTTATTGACGTTGTTGTTGTTGTTGTTGTTTATTTGACGTTGTTGTTGTTGTTATTCATTTGACGTTGTTGTTGTTGTTGTTGTTTATTTGATGTTGTTTTAGTTGTTGTTGTTTATTTGACGTTGTTGTTGTCGTTGTTTTTGTTGTTTAATTGACGTTGTTGTTGTTATTTATTTGATGTTGTTGTTGTTGTTTATTTGACATTGTTGTTGTTGACGTTGTTGTTGTTGTTGTTTATTTGACGTTGTTATTGTTGTTGTTGTTTATTTGACGTTGTTGTTGTTGACGTTGTTGTTGTTGTTTATTTGATGTTGTCGTTGTTGTTGACATAGTTGTTGTTATTTATTTGACGTTGTTGTTGTTGACGTTGTTGTTTATTTGACGTTGTTGTTGTTGTTTACTTGACGTTGTTGTTGTTATTGTTGTTATTTATTTGACATTGTTGTTGTTGTTGACGGTGTTGTTGTTTATTTGACATTGTTGTTGTTGTTGTTATTTATTTGACGTTGTTGTTGTTGTTGTTGTTTATTTGACGTTGTTATTGTTGTTGTTTATTGACGTTGTTGTTGTTGTTGTTTATTTGACGTTGTTGTTATTGTTGTGGTTTATTTGACGTTGTTGTTGTTGACGTTGTTGTTGTTGTTGTTTATTTGATGTTGTCGTTGTTGTTGACATAGTTGTTGTTATTTATTTGCCGTTGTTGTTGTTGACGTTGTTGTTGTTGTTTATTTGACGTTGTTGTTGTTATTGTTGTTGTTTATTTGACGTTGTTGTTGTTATTGTTGTTGTTTATTTGACGTTGTTATTGTTGTTGTTTATTTGACGTTGTTGTTGTTGTTTATTTGACGTTGTTAATGTTGTTGACGTTGTTGTTTATTTGACATTGTTGTTGTTGTCGTTGTTTATTTGACATTGTTGTTGTTGTCGTTGTTGTTATTTATTTGACGTTGTTGTTGATGTTTATTTGACGTTGTTGTTGTTGTCATTGTTGTTGTTGTTGTTTATTTGACGTTGTTGTTGTTTTTTATTTGACATTGTTGTTGTTGACATTGTTGTTGTTGTTGTTTATTTGACGTTGTTGTTGTTGTTTATTTGACGTAGTTGTTGTTATTGACGTTGTTGTTGTTGTTTATTTGACGTTTTTGTTGTTGTTGATGTTGTTGTTGTTGTTGTTGTTTTTTATTTGACGTTATTGTTGTTGTTATTGTTGTTGTTGTTGTTGTTTATTTGACGTTGTTGTTGTTGTTGTTTATTTGACATTGTTGTTGTTGTTTATTTGACGTTGTTGTTGTTGTTGTTGTTTATTTGACGTTGTTGTTGTTGTTTATTTGACGTTGTTAATGTTGTTGACGTTGTTGTTGTTGTTGTTGTTTATTTCACGTTGTTGTTGTTGTTGTTGTTTATTTGACATTTTTGTTGTTGTTGTTGTTGTTGTTTATTTGACGTTGTTGTTGTTTGTGTTTATTTGACGTTGTTGTTGTTGTTGTTGTTTATTTGACGTTGTTAATGTTGTTGACATTGTTGTTGTTGTTTTTGTTGTTTATTTGACGTTGTTGTTGTTGTTGTTTTTGTTATTGTTATTATTGGTGTTGTTGTTGTTTATTTGACGTTGTTGTTATTGTTGTTGTTGTTTATTTGACGTTGTTGTTGTTGTTTATTTGACGTTGTTGTTGTTGTTGTTTATTTGACGTTGTTGTTGTTGTTGTTGTTTATTTGACGTTGTTGTTATTGTTGTTTATTTGAAATTGTCGTCGTTGTTGTTGACGTTGTTGTTGTTGTTGTTGTTTATTTGACGTTGTTGTTGTTGTTTATTTGATGTTGTTTTGGTTGTTGTTGTTTATTTGACGTTGTTGTTTTTTATTTTACGTTGTTGTTGTTGACATTGTTGTTGTTGTTGTTTATTTGACGTTGTTGTTGTTGTTTATTTGACGTAGTTGTTGTTATTGACGTTATTGTTGTTGTTTATTTGACGTTTTTGTTGTTGTTGATGTTGTTGTTGTTTTATATTTGACGTTGTTTTTGTTGTTATTGTTGTTGTTGTTGTTGTTGTTGTTTATTTCACGTTGTTGTTGTTGTTGTTTATTTGAAGTTGTTGTTGTTTATTTGACGTTGTTGTTGTTGTTTATTTGACGTTGTTGTTGTTGTTATTTATTTGGCGTTGTTGTTGTTGTTATTGTTTATTTGACGTTGTTGTTGTGGTTGTTTATTTGACGTTGTTGTTGTTGTTGTTGTTTATTTGACGTTGTTGTTGTTGTATTTGTTGTTGTTGTGGTTGTTGTTGCTTATTTGACGTTGTTGCTATTGTTGCTATTTATTTGACGTTGTTGTTGTTGTTTATTTGACGTTGTTGTTGTTGTTTATTTGACGTTGTTGTTGTTGTTTATTTGACGTTGTTGTTGTTGTATTTGTTGTTGTTGTTATTGTTGTTGCTTATTTAACGTTGTTGTTATTGTTGTTGTTTATTTGACGTTGTTGTTGTTGTTATTCATTTGAGGTTGTTGTTGTTGTTGTTGTTTATTTGACGTTGTTGTTGTTGTTGTTTATTTGATGTTGCTTTAGTTGTTGTTGTTTATTTGACGTTGTTGTTGTCGTTGTTTTTGTTGTTTAATTGACGTTGTTGTCGTTATTTATTTGATGTTGTTGTTGTTGTTTATTTGACATTGTTGTTGTTGACGTTGTTGTTGTTGTTGTTGTTTATTTGACGTTGTTATTGTTGTTGTTGTTTATTTGACGTTGTTGTTATTGACGTTGTTGTTGTTGTTGTTTATTTGATGTTGTCGTTGTTGTTGACATAGTTGTTGTTATTTATTTGACGTTGTTGTTGACGTTGTTGTTAATTTGACGTTGTTGTTGTTGTTTATTTGACGTTGTTGTTGTTATTGTTGTTGTTTATTTGACATTGTTGTTGTTGTTGACGGTGTTGTTGTTGTTGTTGTTTATTTGACATTGTTGTTGTTGTTTATTTGACGTTGTTGTTGTTGTTGTTTATTTGACGTTGTTGTTGTTGTTTATGTGACGTTGTTAATGTTGTTGACGTTGTTGTTGCTGTTGTTTATTTCACGTTGTTGTTGTTGTTGTTGTTGTTGTTCTTTATTTGACATTGTTGTTGTTGTTGTTGTTTATTTGACGTTGTTGTTGTTGTTGTTTATTTGACGTTGTTGTTGTTGTTGTTTATTTGACGTTGTTGTTGTTGTTGTTTATTTGACGTTGTTAATGTTGTTGACATTGTTGTTGTTGTTTTTGTTGTTTATTTGACGTTGTTGTTGTTGTTGTTGTTTTTGTTATTGTTATTGTTGGTGTTGTTGTTGTTTATTTGACGTTGTTGTTATTGTTGTTGTTGTTTATTTGACGTTGTTGTTGTTGTTTATTTGACGTTGTTGTTGTTGTTTATTTGACGTTGTTGTTGTTGTTGTTATTTATTTGACGTTGTTGTTATTGTTGTTTATTTGAAATTGTCGTCGTTGTTGTTGACGTTTTTGTTGTTGTAGTTTATTTGATGTTGTTTTGGTTGTTGTTGTTTATTTGACGTTGTTGTTGTTTTTTTTTTACGTTGTTGTTGTTGACATTGTTGTTGTTGTTGTTTATTTGACGTTGTTGTTGTTGTTTATTTGACGTAGTTGTTGTTATTGACGTTGTTGTTGTTGTTTATTTGACGTTTTTGTTGTTGTTGTTTTTTATTTGACGTTGCTTTTGTTGTTATTGTTGTTGTTGTTGTTGTTGTTTATTTAACGTTGTTGTTGTTGTTTATTTGACGTTGTTGTTGTTTATTTGACGTTGTTGTTGTTGTTGTTGTTGTTTATTTGACGTTGTTGTTGTTATTTATTTGACGTTGTTGTTGTTGTTATTGTTTATTTGACGTTGTTGTTGTGGTTGTTTATTTGACGTTGTTGTTGTTGTTGTTGTTTATTTGACGTTGTTGTTGTTGTTGTATTTGTTGTTGTTGCTTATTTGACGTTGTTGCTATTGTTGCTATTTATTTGACGTTGTTGTTGTTGTTTATTTGACGTTGTTGTTGTTGTTGTTGTTTATTTGACGTTGTTGTTGTTGTTGTTTATTTGACGTTGTTGTTATTGTATTTGTTGTTGTTGTTATTGTTGTTGCTTATTTGACGTTGTTGTTATTGTTTTCGTTTATTTGACGTTGTTGTTGTTGTTATTCATTTGACGTTGTTGTTGTTGTTGTTGTTGTTGTTGTTGTTGTTGTTTATTTGACGTTGTTGTTGTTGTTGTTTATTTGATGTTGTTTTAGTTGTTGTTGTTTATTTGACGTTGTTGTTGTCGTTGTTTTTGTTGTTTAATTGACGTTGTTGTTGTTATTTATTTGATGTTGTTGTTGTTGTTTATTTGACATTGTTGCTGTTGACGTTGTTGTTGTTGTTGTTGTTTATTTGACGTTGTTATTGTTGTTGTTGTTTATTTGACGTTGTTGTTGTTGACGTTGTTGTTGCTGTTGTTGTTTATTTGATGTTGTCGTTGTTGTTGACATAGTTGTTGTTATTTATTTGACGTTGTTGTTGTTGACGTTGTTGTTTATTTGACGTTGTTGTTGTTTATTTGACGTTGTTGTTGTTATTGTTGTTGTTTATTTGACATTGTTGTTGTTGTTGACGATGTTGTTGTTGTTGTTTATTTGACATTGTTGTTGTTATTTATTTGACGTTGTTGTTGTTGTTGTTGTTTTTTTGATGTTGTTATTGTTGTTGTTTATTGACGTTGTTGTTGTTGTTGTTGTTTATTTGACGTTGTTGTTGTTGTTGTTGTTTATTTGATGTTGTTTTAGTTGTTGTTGTTTATTTGACGTTGTTGTTGTCGTTGTTTTTGTTGTTTAATTGACGTTGTTGTTGTTATTTATTTGATGTTGTTGTTGTTGTTTATTTGACATTGTTGTTGTTGACGTTGTTGTTGTTGTTTATTTGACGTTGTTATTGTTGTTGTTGTTTATTTGACGTTGTTGTTGTTGACGTTGTTGTTGTTGTTTATTTGATGTTGTCGTTGTTGTTGACATAGTTGTTGTTATTTATTTGACGTTGTTGTTGTTGACGTTCTTGTTTATTTGACGTTGTTGTTGTTGTTTACTTGACGTTGTTGTTGTTATTGTTGTTGTTTATTTGACATTGTTGTTGTTGTTGACGGTGTTGTTGTTGTTGTTGTTTATTTGACATTGTTGTTGTTGTTATTTATTTGACGTTGTTGTTGTTGTTGTTGTTTATTTGACGTTGTTATTGTTGTTGTTTATTGACGTTGTTGTTGTTGTTGTTTATTTGACGTTGTTGTTGTTGTTGTGGTTTATTTGACGTTGTTGTTTATTTGACGTTGTTGTTGTTGTTTATTTGACGTTGTTGTTGTTGTTGTACGTTGTTGTTGTTGTTGTTTATTTGACGTTGTTGTTGTTTATTTGACGTTATTGTTGTTGTTTATTTGACGTTGTTATTGTTGTTGTTGTTTATTTGACGTTGTAGTTGTTGTTGTTTATTTGACGTTGTTGTTGTTGTTGTTTTTGTTTATTTGACGTTGTTAATGTTGTTGACATTGTTATTTTTGTTTTTGTTGTTTATTTGACGTTGTTGTTATTGTTTATTTGACGTTGTTGTTGTTTTTTTGACGTAGTTGTTGTTGTTGACGTTGTTGTTGTTGTTGTTTGTTTATTTGACGATTTTGTGGTTGTTGATGTTGTTGTTGTTGTTGTTGTTTATTTGACGTTGTTGTTGTTGTTGTTTATTTGACGTTGTTGTTGTTGTTTATTTGAAGTTGTTGTTGTTGTTAATTATTTGACGTTGTTGTTATTGTTGTTTATTAGACGTTGTTGTTGTTGTTTATTAGACGTAGTTATTGTTGACCTTGTTGTTGTTGTTGTTTGTTTATTTGACGATTTTGTTGTTGTTGATGTTGTTGTTGTTGTTGTTTATTTGATGTTGTTGTTGCTGTTGTTTATTTGACGTTGTCGTTGTTGTTGTCGTTGTTGTTATTTATTTGACGTTGTTGTTGATGTTTATTTGACGTTGTTTTTGTTGTGATTGTTGTTGTTATTGTTTATTTGACGTTGTTGTTGTTTTTTATTTGACATTGTTGTTGTTGACATTGTTGTTGTTATTGTTTATTTGACGTTGTTGTTGTTGTTTATTTGACGTAGTTGTTATTATTGACGTTGTTGTTGTTGTTGTTTATTTGACGTTTTTGTTGCTGTTGATGTTGTTGTTGTTGTTGTTTTTTATTTGACGTTATTGTTGTTGTTATTGTTGTTGTTGTTGTTGTTGTGTATTTGACGTTGTTGTTGTTGTTGTTTATTTGACATTGTTGTTGTTGTTTATTTGACGTTGTTGTTGTTGTTGTTGTTGTTGTTGTTGTTTATTTGATGTTGTTAATGTTGTTGACGTTGTTGTTGTTGTTGTTTATTTCACGTTGTTGTTGTTGTTGTTGTTGTTGTTTATTTGACATTGTTATTGTTGTTGTTGTTGTTGTTGTTGTTGTTTATTTGACGTTGTTGTTGATGTTGTTTATTTGACGTTGTTGTTGTTGTTGTTGTTTATTTGACGTTGTTAATGTTGTTGACATTGTTGTTGTTGTTTTTGTTGTTTATTTGACGTTGTTGTTGTTGTTGTTTTTGTTATTGTTATTGTTGGTGTTGTTGTTGTTTATTTGACGTTGTTGTTATTGTTGTTGTTGTTTATTTGACGTTGTTGTTGTTGTTTATTTGACGTTGTTGTTGTTGTTGTTTATTAGACGTTGTTGTTGTTGTTGTTTATTAGACATAGTTACTGTTGACCTTGTTGTTGTTGTTGTTTGTTTATTTGACGATTTTGTTGTTGTTGATGTTGTTGTTGTTGTTGTTGTTTATTTGATGTTGTTGTTGTTGTTGTTTATTTGACGTTGTTGTTGTCGTTGTTGTTATTTATTTGACGTTGTTGTTGATGTTTATTTGACGTTGTTGTTGTTGTCATTGTTGTTGTTGTTGTTTATTTGACGTTGTTGTTGTTTTTTATTTGACATTGTTGTTGTTGACATTGTTGTTGTTGTTGTTTATTTGACGTCGTTGTTGTTTATTTGACGTAGTTGTTGTTATTGACGTTGTTGTTGTTGTTTATTTGACGTTTTTGTTGTTGTTGATGTTGTTGTTGTTGTTGTTGTTTTTTATTTGACGTTATTGTTGTTGTTATTGTTGTTGTTGTTGTTGTTTATTTGACGTTGTTGTTGTTGTTGTTTATTTGACATTGTTAATGTTGTTGACATTGTTGTTGTTGTTTTTGTTGTTTATTTGACGTTGTTGTTGTTGTTGTTTTTGTTATTGTTATTGTTTGTGTTGTTGTTGTTTATTTGACGTTGTTGTTATTGTTGGTGTTGTTTACTTGACGTTGTTGTTGTTGTTTATTTGACGTTGTTGTTGTTATTGTTGTTGTTTATTTGACATTGTTGTTGTTGTTGACGGTGTTGTTGTTGTTGTTGTTTATTTGACATTGTTGTTGTTGTTTATTTGACGTTGTTGTTGTTGTTGTTTATTTGACGTTGTTGTTGTTGTTGTTTATTTGACGTTGTTAATGTTGTTGACGTTGTTGTTGCGGTTGTTTATTTCACGTTGTTGTTGTTGTTGTTGTTGTTGTTTATTTGACATTGTCATTGTTGTCGTTGTTGTTATTTATTTGAGGTTGTTGTTGATGTTTATTTGACGTTGTTATTGTTGTCATTGTTGTTGTTGTTTTTTATTTGACGTTGTTGTTTTTTATTTTACATTGTTGTTGTTGACATTGTTCTTGTTGTTGTTTATTTGACGTTGTTTGTTGTTGTTTATTTGACGTAGTTGTTGTTATTGACGTTGTTGTTGTTGTTTATTTGACGTTTTTGTTGTTGTTGATGTTGTTGTTGTTGTTGTTGTTTTTTATTTGACGTTATTGTTGTTGTTATTGTTGTTGTTGTTGTTGTTTATTTGACGTTGTTGTTTATTTGACATTGTTGTTGTTGTTTATTTGACGTTGTTGTTGTTGTTGTTTATTTGACGTTGTTGTTGTTGTTTATTTGACGTTGTTAATGTTGTTGACGTTGTTGTTGTTGTTGTTTATTTCACGTTGTTGTTATTGTTGTTGTTGTTGTTGTTGTTGTTTATTTGACATTGTTGTTGTTGTTTTTTATTTGACGTTGTTGTTGTTTATTTGACGTTGTTGTTGTTGTTGTTGTTTATTTGACGTTGTTAATGTTATTGACATTGTTGTTGTTGTTTTTGTTGTTTATTTGACGTTGTTGTTGTTGTTGTTGTTGTTTTTGCTATTGTTATTATTGGTGTTGTTGTTGTTTATTTGACGTTGTTGTTATTGTTGTTGTTGTTTATTTGACGTTGTTGTTGTTGTTTATTTGACGTTGTTGTTGTTGTTGTTGTTTATTTGACGTTGTTGTTGTTGTTGTTGTTTATTTGACGTTGTTGTTATTGTTGTTTATTTGAAATTGTCGTCGTTGTTGTTGACGTTGTTGTTGTTGTTGTTTATTTGACGTTGTTGTTGTTGTTTATTTGATGTTGTTTTGGTTGTTGTTGTTTATTTGACGTTGTTGTTGTTTTTTATTTTACGTTGTTGTTGTTGACATTGTTGTTGTTGTTGTTTATTTGACGTTGTTGTTGTTGTTTATTTGACGTAGTTCTTGTTATTGACGTTGTTGTTGTTGTTTATTTGACGTTTTCGTTGTTGTTGATGTTGTTGTTGTTTTTTATTTGACGTTGTTTTTGTTGTTATTGTTGTTGTTGTTGTTGTTGTTTATTTGACGTTGTTGTTGTTGTTTATTTGACGTTGTTGTTGTTTATTTGACGTTGTTGTTGTTGTTGTTGTTTATTTGACGTTGTTGTTATTTATTTGACGTTGTTGTTGTTGTTATTGTTTATTTGACGTTGTTGTTGTGGTTGTTTATTTGACGTTGTTGTTGTTGTTGTTTATTTGACGTTGTTGTTGTTGTTGTATTTGTTGTTGTTGTTGCTTATTTGACGTTGTTGCTATTGTTGCTATTTATTTGACGTTGTTGTTGTTGTTTATTTGACGTTGTTGTTGTTGTTTATTTGACGTTGTTGTTGTTGTTGTTTATTTGACGTTGTTGTTGTTGTATTTGTTGTTGTTATTATTGTTGTTGCTTATTTGACGTTGTTGTTATTGTTGTTGTTTATTTGACGTTGTTGTTGTTGTTATTCATTTGACGTTGTTTTTGTTGTTGTTTATTTGACGTTGTTGTTGTTGTTGTTGTTTATTTGATGTTTTTTTAGTTGTTGTTGTTTATTTGACGTTGTTGTTGTCGTTGTTTTTGTTGTTTAATTGACGTTGTTGTTGTTATTTATTTGATGTTGTTGTTGTTGTTTATTTGACATTGTTGTTGTTGACGTTGTTGTTGTTGTTGTTTATTTGACGTTGTTATTGTTGTTGTTGTTTATTTGACGTTGTTGTTGTTGACGTTGTTGTTGTTGTTGTTGTTTATTTGATGTTGTCGTTGTTGTTGACATAGTTGTTGTTATTTATTTGACGTTGTTGTTGTTGACGTTGTTGTTTATTTGACGTTGTTGTTGTTGTTTATTTGACGTTGTTGTTGTTATTGTTGTTGTTTATTTGACATTGTTGTTGTTGTTGACGGTGTTGTTGTTGTTGTTGTTTATTTGACATTGTTGTTGTTGTTTATTTGACGTTGTTGTTGTTGTTGTTTATTTGACGTTGTTGTTGTTGTTTATTTGACGTTGTTAATGTTGTTGACGTTGTTGTTGTTGTTGTTTATTTCACGTTGTTGTTATTGTTGTTGTTGTTGTTGTTTATTTGACGTTGTTGTTGTTGTTGTTTATTTGACGTTGTTAATGTTGTTGACATTGTTGTTGTTGTTTTTGTTGTTTATTTGACGTTGTTGTTGTTGTTGTTTTTGTTATTGTTATTGTTGGTGTTGTTGTTGTTTATTTGACGTTGTTGTGATTGTTGTTGTTGTTTATTTGACGTTGTTGTTGTTGTTTATTTGACGTTGTTGTTATTGTTGTTTATTTGACGTTGTTGTTGTTGTTATTTATTTGACGTTGTTGTTATTGTTGTTTATTTGAAATTGTCGTCGTTGTTGTTGACGTTGTTGTTGTTGTTGTTTATTTGACGTTGTTGTTGTTGACGTTTTTGTTGTTGTTGTTTATTTGATGTTGTCGTTGTTGTTGACATAGTTGTTGTTATTTATTTGACGTTGTTGTTGTTGACGTTGTTGTTTATTTGACGTTGTTGTTGTTGTTGTTTATTTGACGTTGTTGTTGTTATTGTTGTTGTTTATTTGACATTGTTGTTGTTGTTGACGGTGTTGTTGTTGTTGTTGTTTATTTGACATTGTTGTTGTTGTTTATTTGACGTTGTTGTTGTTGTTTATTTGACGTTGTTGTTGTTGTTGTTTATTTGACGTTGTTAATGTTGTTGAGGTTGTTGTTGCTGTTGTTTATTTCACGTTGTTGTTGTTGTTGTTGTTATTTATTTGACATTGTTGTTGTTGTCGTTGTTGTTATTTATTTGACGTTGTTGTTGATGTTTATTTGACGTTGTTGTTGTTGTCATTGTTGTTGTTGTTGTTTATTTGACGTTGTTGTTGTTTTTTATTTGACATTGTTGTTGTTGACATTGTTGTTGTTGTTGTTTATTTGACGTTGTTGTTGTTGTTTATTTGACGTAGTTGTTGTTATTGACGTTGTTGTTGTTGTTTATTTGACGTTTTTGTTGTTGTTGATGTTGTTGTTGTTGTTGTTGTTGTTTTTTATTTGACGTTATTGTTGTTGTTATTGTTGTTGTTGTTGTTGTTTATTTGACATTGTTGTTGTTGTTGTTTATTTGACATTGTTGTTTTTGTTTATTTGACGTTGTTGTTGTTGTTTATTTGACGTTGTTAATGTTGTTGACGTTGTTGTTGTTGTTGTTGTTGTTTATTTCACGTTGTTGTTGTTGTTGTTGTTGTTTATTTGACATTGTTATTGTTGTTGTTGTTGTTGTTGTTTATTTGACGTTGTTGTTGTTGTTGTTTATTTGACGTTGTTGTTGTTGTTGTTGTTGTTTATTTGACGTTGTTAATGTTGTTGACATTGTTGTTGTTGTTGTTGTTGTTTATTTGACGTTGTTGTTGTTGTTGTTTTTGTTATTGTTATTATTGGTGTTGTTGTTGTTTATTTGACGTTGTTGTTATTGTTGTTGTTGTTTATTTGACGTTGTTGTTGTTGTTTATTTGACGTTGTTGTTGTTGTTGTTTATTTGACATTGTTGTTGTTGTTGTTGTTGTTTATTTGACGTTGTTGTTATTGTTGTTTATTTGAAATTGTCGTCGTTGTTGTTGACGTTGTTGTTGTTTTTTATTTGACGTTGTTGTTGTTGTTTATTTGATGTTGTTTTGGTTGTTGTTGTTTATTTGACGTTGTTGTTGTTTTTTATTTTACGTTGTTGTTGTTGACATTGTTGTTGTTGTTGTTTATTTGACGTTGTTGTTGTTGTTTATTTGATGTAGTTGTTGTTATTGACGTTGTAATTGTTGTTTATTTGACGTTTTTGTTGTTGTTGATGTTGTTGTTGTTTTATATTTGACGTTGTTTTTGTTGTTATTGTTGTTGTTGTTGTTGTTGTTGTTTATTTGACGTTGTTGTTGTTGTTGTTTATTTGACGTTGTTGTTGTTGTTGTTGTTTATTTGACGTTGTTGTTGTTATTTATTTGGCGTTGTTGTTGTTGTTATTGTTTATTTGACGTTGTTGTTGTGGTTGTTTATTTGACGTTGTTGTTGTTGTTGTTGTTTATTTGACGTTGTTGTTGTTGTTGTTGTATTTGTTGTTGTTGTGGTTGTTGTTGCTTATTTGACGTTGTTGCTATTGTTGCTATTTATTTGACGTTGTTGTTGTTTATTTGACGTTGTTGTTGTTGTTTATTTGACGTTGTTGTTGTTGTTGTTTATTTGACGTTGTTGTTGTTGTATTTGTTGTTGTTGTTATTGTTGTTGCTTATTTGACGTTGTTGTTATTGTTGTTGTTTATTTGACGTTGTTGTTGTTGTTATTCATTTGACGTTGTTGTTGTTTATTTGACGTTGTTGTTGTTGTTTATTTGATGTTGTTTTAGTTGTTGTTGTTTATTTGACGTTGTTGTTGTCGTTGTTTTTGTTGTTTAATTGACGTTGTTGTTGTTATTTATTTGATGTTGTTGTTGTTGTTTATTTGACATTGTTGTTGTTGACGTTGTTGTTGTTGTTGTTGTTTATTTGACGTTGTTATTGTTGTTGTTGTTTATTTGACATTGTTGTTGTTGACGTTGTTGTTGTTGTTGTTTATTTGATGTTGTCGTTGTTGTTGACATAGTTGTTGTTATTTATTTGCCGTTGTTGTTGTTGACGTTGTTGTTAATTTGACGTTGTTGTTGTTGTTTATTTGACGTTGTTGTTGTTATTGTTGTTGTTTATTTGACATTGTTGTTGTTGTTGACGGTGTTGTTGTTGTTGTTGTTTATTTGACATTGTTGTTGTTGTTTATTTGACGTTGTTGTTGTTGTTGTTTATTTGACGTTGTTGTTGTTGTTTATTTGACGTTGTTAATGTTGTTGACGTTGTTGTTGCTGTTGTTTATTTCACGTTGTTGTTGTTGTTGTTGTTGTTTATTTGACATTGTTGTTGTTGTTGTTGTTGTTTATTTGACGCTGTTGTTGTTGTTTATTTGACGTTGTTGTTGTTGTTGTTGTTTATTTGACGTTGTTAATGTTGTTGACATTGTTGTTGTTGTTTTTGTTGTTTATTTGACGTTGTTGTTGTTGTTGTTGTTTTTGTTATTGTTGGTGTTGTTGTTGTTTATTTGACGTTGTTGTTATTGTTGTTGTTGTTTATTTGACGTTGTTGTTGTTGTTTATTTGACGTTGTTGTTGTTGTTGTTGTTTATTTCACGTTGTTGTTGTTGTTATTTATTTGACGTTGTTGTTATTGTTGTTTATTTGAAATTGTCGTCGTTGTTGTTGACGTTGTTGTTGTTGTTGTTTATTTGACGTTGTTGTTGTTGAAGTATGTTGTTGTTGTTGTTTATTTGATGTTGTCGTTGTTGTTGACATAGTTGTTGTTATTTATTTGACGTTGTTGTTGTTGACGTTGTTGTTTATTTGACGTTGTTGTTGTTGTTGTTTATTTGACGTTGTTGTTGTTATTGTTGTTGTTTATTTGACATTGTTGTTGTTGTTGACGGTGTTGTTGTTGTTGTTGTTTATTTGACATTGTTGTTGTTGTTTATTTGACGTTGTTGTTGTTATTGTTTATTTGACGTTGTTGTTGTTGTTTATTTGACGTTGTTAATGTTGTTGACGTTGTTGTTGCTGTTGTTTATTTCACGTTGTTGTTGTTGTTGTTGTTTATTTGACATTGTTGTTGTTGTCGTTGTTGTTATTTATTTGACGTTGTTGTTGATGTTTATTTGACGTTGTTGTTGTTGTTGTCATTGTTGTTGTTGTTGTTTATTTGACGTTGTTGTTGTTTTTTATTTGACATTGTTGTTGTTGACATTGTTGTTGTTGTTGTTTATTTGACGTTGTTGTTGTTGTTTATTTGACGTAGTTGTTGTTATTGACGTTGTTGTTGTTGTTTATTTGACGTTTTTGTTGTTGTTGATGTTGTTTTAGTTGTTGTTGTTGTTTTTTATTTGACGTTATTGTTGTTGTTATTGTTGTTGTTATTGTTGTTGTTGTTGTTGTTTATTTGACGTTGTTGTTGTTGTTGTTTATTTGACATTGTTGTTGTTCTTTATTTGACGTTGTTGTTGTCGTTGTTTATTTGACGTTGTTGTTGTTGTTTATTTGACGTTGTTAATGTTGTTGACGTTGTTGTTGTTGTTGTTTATTTCACGTTGTTGTTGTTGTTGTTGTTGTTGTTGTTTATTTGACATTGTTGTTGTTGTTGTTTATTTGACGTTGTTGTTGTTGTTGTTGTTTATTTGACGTTGTTGTTGTTGTTGTTGTTTATTTGACGTTGTTAATGTTGTTGACATTGTTGTTGTTGTTTTTGTTGTTTATTTGACGTTGTTGTTGTTGTTGCTTTTTGTTATTGTTATTGTTGGTGTTGTTGTTATTTATTTGACGTTGTTGTTATTGTTGTTGTTGTTGTTTATTTGACGTTGTTGTTGTTGTTTATTTGACGTTGTTGTTGTTGTTGTTTATTTGACGTTGTTGTTGTTGTTGTTGTTGTTTATTTGACGTTGTTGTTATTGTTGTTTATTTGAAATTGTCCTCGTTGTTGTTGACGTTGTTGTTGTTGTTGTTGTTTATTTGACGTTGTTGTTGTTGTTTATTTGATGTTGTTTTGGTTGTTGTTGTTTATTTGACGTTGTTGTTGTTTTTTATTTTACGTTGTTGTTGTTGACATTGTTGTTGTTGTTGTTTATTTGACGTTGTTGTTGTTGTTTATTTGACGTAGTTGTTGTTATTGACGTTGTTGTTGTTGTTTATTTGACGTTTTTGTTGTTGTTGATGTTGTTGTTGTTTTATATTTGACGTTGTTTTTGTTGTTATTGTTGTTGTTGTTGTTGTTGTTGTTGTTTATTTGACGTTGTTGTTGTTGTATTTGTTGTTGTTGTTATTGTTGTTGCTTATTTGACGTTGTTGTTATTGTTGTTGTTTATTTGACGTTGTTGTTGTTGTTATTCATTTGACGTTGTTGTTGTTTATTTGACGTTGTTGTTGTTGTTTATTTGATGTTGTTTTAGTTGTTGTTGTTTATTTGACGTTGTTGTTGTCGTTGTTTTTGTTGTTTAATTGACGTTGTTGTTGTTATTTATTTGATGTTGTTGTTGTTGTTTATTTGACATTGTTGTTGTTGACGTTGTTGTTGTTGTTGTTGTTTATTTGACGTTGTTATTGTTGTTGTTGTTTATTTGACATTGTTGTTGTTGACGTTGTTGTTGTTGTTGTTTATTTGATGTTGTCGTTGTTGTTGACATAGTTGTTGTTATTTATTTGCCGTTGTTGTTGTTGACGTTGTTGTTAATTTGACGTTGTTGTTGTTGTTTATTTGACGTTGTTGTTGTTATTGTTGTTGTTTATTTGACATTGTTGTTGTTGTTGACGGTGTTGTTGTTGTTGTTGTTTATTTGACATTGTTGTTGTTGTTTATTTGACGTTGTTGTTGTTGTTGTTTATTTGACGTTGTTGTTGTTGTTTATTTGACGTTGTTAATGTTGTTGACGTTGTTGTTGCTGTTGTTTATTTCACGTTGTTGTTGTTGTTGTTGTTGTTTATTTGACATTGTTGTTGTTGTTGTTGTTGTTTATTTGACGCTGTTGTTGTTGTTTATTTGACGTTGTTGTTGTTGTTGTTGTTTATTTGACGTTGTTAATGTTGTTGACATTGTTGTTGTTGTTTTTGTTGTTTATTTGACGTTGTTGTTGTTGTTGTTGTTTTTGTTATTGTTGGTGTTGTTGTTGTTTATTTGACGTTGTTGTTATTGTTGTTGTTGTTTATTTGACGTTGTTGTTGTTGTTTATTTGACGTTGTTGTTGTTGTTGTTGTTTATTTCACGTTGTTGTTGTTGTTATTTATTTGACGTTGTTGTTATTGTTGTTTATTTAAAATTGTCGTCGTTGTTGTTGACGTTGTTGTTGTTGTTGTTTATTTGACGTTGTTGTTGTTGAAGTATGTTGTTGTTGTTGTTTATTTGATGTTGTCGTTGTTGTTGACATAGTTGTTGTTATTTATTTGACGTTGTTGTTGTTGACGTTGTTGTTTATTTGACGTTGTTGTTGTTGTTGTTTATTTGACGTTGTTGTTGTTATTGTTGTTGTTTATTTGACATTGTTGTTGTTGTTGACGGTGTTGTTGTTGTTGTTGTTTATTTGACATTGTTGTTGTTGTTTATTTGACGTTGTTGTTGTTATTGTTTATTTGACGTTGTTGTTGTTGTTTATTTGACGTTGTTAATGTTGTTGACGTTGTTGTTGCTGTTGTTTATTTCACGTTGTTGTTGTTGTTGTTGTTTATTTGACATTGTTGTTGTTGTCGTTGTTGTTATTTATTTGACGTTGTTGTTGATGTTTATTTGACGTTGTTGTTGTTGTTGTCATTGTTGTTGTTGTTGTTTATTTGACGTTGTTGTTGTTTTTTATTTGACATTGTTGTTGTTGACATTGTTGTTGTTGTTGTTTATTTGACGTTGTTGTTGTTGTTTATTTGACGTAGTTGTTGTTATTGACGTTGTTGTTGTTGTTTATTTGACGTTTTTGTTGTTGTTGATGTTGTTTTAGTTGTTGTTGTTGTTTTTTATTTGACGTTATTGTTGTTGTTATTGTTGTTGTTATTGTTGTTGTTGTTGTTGTTTATTTGACGTTGTTGTTGTTGTTGTTTATTTGACATTGTTGTTGTTCTTTATTTGACGTTGTTGTTGTCGTTGTTTATTTGACGTTGTTGTTGTTGTTTATTTGACGTTGTTAATGTTGTTGACGTTGTTGTTGTTGTTGTTTATTTCACGTTGTTGTTGTTGTTGTTGTTGTTGTTGTTTATTTGACATTGTTGTTGTTGTTGTTTATTTGACGTTGTTGTTGTTGTTGTTGTTTATTTGACGTTGTTGTTGTTGTTGTTGTTTATTTGACGTTGTTAATGTTGTTGACATTGTTGTTGTTGTTTTTGTTGTTTATTTGACGTTGTTGTTGTTGTTGCTTTTTGTTATTGTTATTGTTGGTGTTGTTGTTATTTATTTGACGTTGTTGTTATTGTTGTTGTTGTTGTTTATTTGACGTTGTTGTTGTTGTTTATTTGACGTTGTTGTTGTTGTTGTTTATTTGACGTTGTTGTTGTTGTTGTTGTTGTTTATTTGACGTTGTTGTTATTGTTGTTTATTTGAAATTGTCCTCGTTGTTGTTGACGTTGTTGTTGTTGTTGTTGTTTATTTGACGTTGTTGTTGTTGTTTATTTGATGTTGTTTTGGTTGTTGTTGTTTATTTGACGTTGTTGTTGTTTTTTATTTTACGTTGTTGTTGTTGACATTGTTGTTGTTGTTGTTTATTTGACGTTGTTGTTGTTGTTTATTTGACGTAGTTGTTGTTATTGACGTTGTTGTTGTTGTTTATTTGACGTTTTTGTTGTTGTTGATGTTGTTGTTGTTTTATATTTGACGTTGTTTTTGTTGTTATTGTTGTTGTTGTTGTTGTTGTTGTTTATTTGACGTTGTTGTTGTTGTATTTGTTGTTGTTGTTATTGTTGTTGCTTATTTGACGTTGTTGTTATTGTTGTTGTTTATTTGACGTTGTTGTTGTTGTTATTCATTTGACGTTGTTGTTGTTTATTTGACGTTGTTGTTGTTGTTTATTTGATGTTGTTTTAGTTGTTGTTGTTTATTTGACGTTGTTGTTGTCGTTGTTTTTGTTGTTTAATTGACGTTGTTGTTGTTATTTATTTGATGTTGTTGTTGTTGTTTATTTGACATTGTTGTTGTTGACGTTGTTGTTGTTGTTGTTGTTTATTTGACGTTGTTATTGTTGTTGTTGTTTATTTGACATTGTTGTTGTTGACGTTGTTGTTGTTGTTGTTTATTTGATGTTGTCGTTGTTGTTGACATAGTTGTTGTTATTTATTTGCCGTTGTTGTTGTTGACGTTGTTGTTAATTTGACGTTGTTGTTGTTGTTTATTTGACGTTGTTGTTGTTATTGTTGTTGTTTATTTGACATTGTTGTTGTTGTTGACGGTGTTGTTGTTGTTGTTGTTTATTTGACATTGTTGTTGTTGTTTATTTGACGTTGTTGTTGTTGTTGTTTATTTGACGTTGTTGTTGTTGTTTATTTGACGTTGTTAATGTTGTTGACGTTGTTGTTGCTGTTGTTTATTTCACGTTGTTGTTGTTGTTGTTGTTGTTTATTTGACATTGTTGTTGTTGTTGTTGTTGTTTATTTGACGCTGTTGTTGTTGTTTATTTGACGTTGTTGTTGTTGTTGTTGTTTATTTGACGTTGTTAATGTTGTTGACATTGTTGTTGTTGTTTTTGTTGTTTATTTGACGTTGTTGTTGTTGTTGTTGTTTTTGTTATTGTTGGTGTTGTTGTTGTTTATTTGACGTTGTTGTTATTGTTGTTGTTGTTTATTTGACGTTGTTGTTGTTGTTTATTTGACGTTGTTGTTGTTGTTGTTGTTTATTTCACGTTGTTGTTGTTGTTATTTATTTGACGTTGTTGTTATTGTTGTTTATTTGAAATTGTCGTCGTTGTTGTTGACGTTGTTGTTGTTGTTGTTTATTTGACGTTGTTGTTGTTGAAGTATGTTGTTGTTGTTGTTTATTTGATGTTGTCGTTGTTGTTGACATAGTTGTTGTTATTTATTTGACGTTGTTGTTGTTGACGTTGTTGTTTATTTGACGTTGTTGTTGTTGTTGTTTATTTGACGTTGTTGTTGTTATTGTTGTTGTTTATTTGACATTGTTGTTGTTGTTGACGGTGTTGTTGTTGTTGTTGTTTATTTGACATTGTTGTTGTTGTTTATTTGACGTTGTTGTTGTTATTGTTTATTTGACGTTGTTGTTGTTGTTTATTTGACGTTGTTAATGTTGTTGACGTTGTTGTTGCTGTTGTTTATTTCACGTTGTTGTTGTTGTTGTTGTTTATTTGACATTGTTGTTGTTGTCGTTGTTGTTATTTATTTGACGTTGTTGTTGATGTTTATTTGACGTTGTTGTTGTTGTTGTCATTGTTGTTGTTGTTGTTTATTTGACGTTGTTGTTGTTTTTTATTTGACATTGTTGTTGTTGACATTGTTGTTGTTGTTGTTTATTTGACGTTGTTGTTGTTGTTTATTTGACGTAGTTGTTGTTATTGACGTTGTTGTTGTTGTTTATTTGACGTTTTTGTTGTTGTTGATGTTGTTTTAGTTGTTGTTGTTGTTTTTTATTTGACGTTATTGTTGTTGTTATTGTTGTTGTTATTGTTGTTGTTGTTGTTGTTTATTTGACGTTGTTGTTGTTGTTGTTTATTTGACATTGTTGTTGTTCTTTATTTGACGTTGTTGTTGTCGTTGTTTATTTGACGTTGTTGTTGTTGTTTATTTGACGTTGTTAATGTTGTTGACGTTGTTGTTGTTGTTGTTTATTTCACGTTGTTGTTGTTGTTGTTGTTGTTGTTGTTTATTTGACATTGTTGTTGTTGTTGTTTATTTGACGTTGTTGTTGTTGTTGTTGTTTATTTGACGTTGTTGTTGTTGTTGTTGTTTATTTGACGTTGTTAATGTTGTTGACATTGTTGTTGTTGTTTTTGTTGTTTATTTGACGTTGTTGTTGTTGTTGCTTTTTGTTATTGTTATTGTTGGTGTTGTTGTTATTTATTTGACGTTGTTGTTATTGTTGTTGTTGTTGTTTATTTGACGTTGTTGTTGTTGTTTATTTGACGTTGTTGTTGTTGTTGTTTATTTGACGTTGTTGTTGTTGTTGTTGTTGTTTATTTGACGTTGTTGTTATTGTTGTTTATTTGAAATTGTCCTCGTTGTTGTTGACGTTGTTGTTGTTGTTGTTGTTTATTTGACGTTGTTGTTGTTGTTTATTTGATGTTGTTTTGGTTGTTGTTGTTTATTTGACGTTGTTGTTGTTTTTTATTTTACGTTGTTGTTGTTGACATTGTTGTTGTTGTTGTTTATTTGACGTTGTTGTTGTTGTTTATTTGACGTAGTTGTTGTTATTGACGTTGTTGTTGTTGTTTATTTGACGTTTTTGTTGTTGTTGATGTTGTTGTTGTTTTATATTTGACGTTGTTTTTGTTGTTATTGTTGTTGTTGTTGTTGTTGTTGTTTATTTGACGTTGTTGTTGTTGTTGTTTATTTGACGTTGTTGTTGTTTATTTGACGTTGTTTTTGTTGTTGTTGTTTATTTGACGTTGTTGTTGTTGTTATTTATTTGGCGTTGTTGTTGTTGTTATTGTTTATTTGACGTTGTTGTTGTGGTTGTTTATTTGACATTGTTGTTGTTGTTGTTTATTTGACGTTGTTGTTGTTGTTGTTGTTGTTGTTGTATTTGTTGTTGTTGTGGTTGTTGTTGCTTATTTGACGTTGTTGCTATTGTTGCTATTTATTTGACGTTGTTGTTGTTGTTTATTTGACGTTGTTGTTGTTGTTTATTTGACGTTGTTGTTGTTGTTGTTTATTTGACGTTGTTGTTGTTGTATTTGTTGTTGTTGTTATTGTTGTTGCTTATTTAACGTTGTTGTTATTGTTGTTGTTTATTTGACGTTGTTGTTGTTGTTATTCATTTGACGTTGTTGTTGTTGTTTATTTGACGTTGTTGTTGTTGTTGTTTATTTGATGTTGTTTTAGTTGTTGTTGTTTATTTGACGTTGTTGTTGTCGTTGTTTTTGTTGTTTAATTGACGTTGTTGTTGTTATTTATTTGATGTTGTTGTTGTTGTTTATTTGACATTGTTGTTGTTGACGTTGTTGTTGTTGTTGTTGTTTATTTGACGTTGTTATTGTTGTTGTTGTTTATTTGACGTTGTTGTTGTTGACATTGTTGTTGTTGTTGTTTATTTGATGTTGTCGTTGTTGTTGACATAGTTGTTGTTATTTATTTGACGTTGTTGTTGACGTTGTTGTTAATTTGACGTTGTTGTTGTTGTTTATTTGACGTTGTTGTTGTTATTGTTGTTGTTTATTTGACATTGTTGTTGTTGTTGACGGTGTTGTTGTTGTTGTTGTTTATTTGACATTGTTGTTGTTGTTTATTTGACGTTGTTGTTGTTGTTGTTGTTTATTTGACGTTGTTAATGTTGTTGACGTTGTTGTTGCTGTTGTTTATTTCACGTTGTTGTTGTTGTTGTTGTTGTTGTTGTTTATTTGACATTGTTGTTGTTGTTGTTGTTGTTGTTTATTTGACGTTGTTGTTGTTGTTTATTTGACGTTGTTGTTGTTGTTGTTTATTTGACGTTGTTGTTGTTGTTGTTTATTTGACGTTGTTGTTGTTGTTGTTTATTTGACGTTGTTAATGTTGTTGACATTGTTGTTGTTTTTTTTGTTGTTTATTTGACGTTGTTGTTGTTGTTGTTGTTTTTGTTATTGTTATTGTTGGTGTTGTTGTTTTTTATTTGACGTTGTTGTTATTGTTGTTGTTGTTTATTTGACGTTGTTGTTGTTGTTTATTTGACGTTGTTGTTGTTGTTTATTTGACGTTGTTGTTGTTGTTGTTATTTATTTGACGTTGTTGTTATTGTTGTTTATTTGAAATTGTCGTCGTTGTTGTTGACGTTGTTGTTGTTGTTGTTTATTTGACGTGGTTGTTGTTGTTTATTTGATGTTGTTTTGGTTATTGTTGTTTATTTGACGTTGTTGTTGTTTTTTTTTTTACGTTGTTGTTGTTGACATTGTTGTTGTTGTTGTTGTTTATTTAACGTTTTTGTTGTTGTTTATTTGACGTAGTTGTTGTTATTGACGTTGTTGTTGTTGTTTATTTGACGTTTTTGTTGTTGTTGTTTTTTATTTGACGTTGCTTTTGTTGTTATTGTTGTTCTTGTTGTTTATTTGACGTTGTTGTTGTTGTTGTTTATTTGACGTTGTTGTTGTTTATTTGACGTTGTTGTTGTTGTTGTTGTTTATTTGACGTTGTTGTTGTTATTTATTTGACGTTGTTGTTGTTGTTATTGTTTATTTGACGTTGTTGTTGTGGTTGTTTGTTTGACGTTGTTGTTGTTGTTGTTTATTTGACGTTGTTGTTGTTGTTGTATTTGTTGTTGTTGCTTATTTGACGTTGTTACTATTGTTGCTATTTATTTGACGTTGTTGTTGTTGTTTATTTGACGTTGTTGTTGTTGTTGTTTATTTCACATTGTTGTTGTTGTTGTTTATTTGACGTTGTTGTTATTGTATTTGTTGTTGTTGTTGTTATTGTTGTTGCTTATTTGACGTTGTTGTTATTGTTTTCGTTTATTTGACGTTGTTGTTGTTGTTATTCATTTGACGTTGTTGTTGTTGTTGTTGTTTATTTGACGTTGTTGTTGTTGTTGTTGTTTATTTGATGTTGTTTTAGTTGTTGTTGTTTATTTGACGTTGTTGTTGTCGTTGTTTTTGTTGTTTAATTGACGTTGTTGTTGTTATTTATTTGATGTTGTTGTTGTTGTTTATTTGACATTGTTGTTGTTGACGTTGTTGTTTAGTTGTTTATTTGACGTTGTTATTGTTGTTGTTGTTTATTTGACGTTGTTCTTGTTGACGTTGTTGTTGTTGTTGTTGTTGTTTATTTGATGTTGTCGTTGTTGTTGACATAGTTGTTGTTATTTATTTGACGTTGTTGTTGTTGACGTTGTTGTTTATTTGACGTTGTTGTTGTTTATTTGACGTTGTTGTTGTTATTGTTGTTGTTTATTTGACATTGTTGTTGTTGATGGTGTTGTTGTTGTTGTTTATTTGACATTGTTGTTGTTGTTGTTATTTATTTGACGTTGTTCTTGTTGTTGTTGTTTATTTGACGTTGTTATTGTTGTTGTTTATTGACGTTGTTGTTGTTGTTGTTGTTGTTTATTTGATGTTGTTGTTGTTGTTATTCATTTGACGTTGTTGTTGTTGTTGTTGTTTATTTGATGTTGTTTTAGTTGTTGTTGTTTATTTGACGTTGTTGTTGTCGTTGTTTTTGTTGTTTAATTGACGTTGTTGTTGTTATTTATTTGATGTTGTTGTTGTTGTTTATTTGACATTGTTGTTGTTGACGTTGTTGTTGTTGTTGTTTATTTGACGTTGTTATTGTTGTTGTTGTTTATTTGACGTTGTTGTTGTTGACGTTGTTGTTGTTGTTTATTTGATGTTGTCGTTGTTGTTGACATAGTTGTTGTTATTTATTTGACGTTGTTGTTGTTGATGTTGTTGTTTATTTGACGTTGTTGTTGTTGTTTACTTGACGTTGTTGTTGTTATTGTTGTTGTTTATTTGACATTGTTGTTGTTGTTGACGGTGTTGTTGTTGTTGTTGTTTATTTGACATTGTTGTTGTTGTTGTTTATTGACGTTGTTGTTGTTGTTGTTGTTTATTTGACGTTGTTGTTGTTGTGGTTTATTTGACGTTGTTGTTGTTGACGTTGTTGTTGTTGTTGTTTATTTGATGTTGTCGTTGTTGTTGATATAGTTGTTGTTATTTATTTGCCGTTGTTGTTGACGTTGTTGTTAATTTGACGTTGTTGTTGTTGTTTATTTGACGTTGTTGTTGTTATTGTTGTTGTTTATTTGACGTTGTTGTTGTTATTGTTGTTGTTTATTTGACGTTGTTGTTGTTGTTGTTTATTTGACGTTGTTGTTGTTGTTTATTTGACGTTGTTAATGTTGTTGACGTTGTTGTTGCTGTTGTTTATTTCACGTTGTTGTTGTTGTTGTTGTTGTTTATTTGACATTGTTGTTGTTGTCGTTGTTGTTATTTATTTGACGTTGTTGTTGATGTTTATTTCACGTTGTTGTTGTTGTCATTGTTGTTGTTGTTGTTTATTTGACGTTGTTGTTGTTTTTTATTTGACATTGTTGTTGTTGACATTGTTGTTGTTGTTGTTTATTTGACGTTGTTGTTGTTGTTGTTTATTTGACGTAGTTGTTGTTATTGACGTTGTTGTTGTTGTTTATTTGACGTTTTTGTTGTTGTTGATGTTGTTGTTGTTGTTGTTGTTGTTGTTGTTTTTTATTTGACGTTATTGTTGTTGTTATTGTTGTTGTTGTTGTTGTTTATTTGACGTTGTTGTTGTTGTTGTTTATTTGACATTGTTGTTGTTGTTTATTTGACGTTGTTGTTGTTGTTGTTTATTTGACGTTGTTGTTGTTGTTTATTTGACGTTGTTAATGTTGTTGACGTTGTTGTTGTTGTTGTTTATTTCACGTTGTTGTTGTTGTTGTTGTTGTTTATTTGACATTTTTGTTGTTGTTGTTGTTGTTGTTTATTTGACGTTGTTGTTGTTTGTGTTTATTTGACGTTGTTGTGGTTGTTGTTGTTTATTTGACGTTGTTAATGTTATTGACATTGTTGTTGTTGTTTTTGTTGTTTATTTGACGTTGTTGTTGTTGTTTTTGTTATTGTTATTGTTGGTGTTGTTGTTGTTTATTTGACGTTGTTGTTATTGTTGTTGTTGTTTATTTGACGTTGTTGTTGTTGTTTATTTGACGTTGTTGTTGTTGTTGTTTATTTGACATTGTTGTTGTTGTTGTTGTTTATTTGACGTTGTTGTTATTGTTGTTTATTTGAAATTGTCGTCGTTGTTGTTGACGTTGTTGTTGTTGTTGTTGTTGTTGTTGTTTATTTGATGTTGTTTTAGTTGTTGTTGTTTATTTGACGTTGTTGTTTTTTATTTTACACTGTTGTTGTTGACATTGTTGTTGTTGTTGTTTATTTGACGTTGTTGTTGTTGTTTATTTGACGTAGTTGTTGTTATTGACGTTGTTGTTGTTGTTTATTTGACGTTTTTGTTGTTGTTGATGTTGTTGTTGTTTTATATTTGACGTTGTTTTTGTTGTTATTGTTGTTGTTGTTGTTGTTGTTTATTTCACGTTGTTGTTGTTGTTGTTTATTTGAAGTTGTTGTTGTTTATTTGACATTGTTGTTGTTGTTGTTGTTGTTTATTTGACGTTGTTGTTGTTGTTATTTATTTGGCGTTGTTGTTGTTGTTATTGTTTATTTGACGTTGTTGTTGTGGTTGTTTATTTGACGTTGTTGTTGTTGTTGTTGTTTATTTGACGTTGTTGTTGTTGTTGTTGTATTTGTTGTTGTTGTGGTTGTTGTTGCTTATTTGACGTTGTTGCTATTGTTGCTATTTATTTGACGTTGTTGTTGTTGTTTATTTGACGTTGTTGTTGTTGTTTATTTGACGTTGTTGTTGTTGTTGTTTATTTGACGTTGTTGTTGTTGTATTTGTTGTTGTTGTTATTGTTGTTGCTTATTTAATGTTGTTGTTATTGTTGTTGTTTATTTGACGTTGTTGTTGTTGTTGTTATTCATTTGACGTTGTTGTTGTTGTTGTTGTTTATTTGACGTTGTTGTGGTTGTTGTTTATTTGATGTTGCTTTAGTTGTTGTTGTTTATTTGACGTTGTTGTTGTCGTTGTTTTTGTTGTTTAATTGACGTTGTTGTCGTTATTTATTTGATGTTGTTGTTGTTGTTTATTTGACATTGTTGTTGTTGACGTTGTTGTTGTTGTTGTTGTTGTTGTTTATTTGACGTTGTTATTGTTGTTGTTGTTTATTTGACGTTGTTGTTATTGACGTTGTTGTTGTTGTTGTTTATTTGATGTTGTCGTTGTTGTTGACATAGTTGTTGTTATTTATTTGACGTTGTTGTTGACGTTGTTGTTAATTTGACGTTGTTGTTGTTGTTTATTTGACGTTGTTGTTGTTATTGTTGTTGTTTATTTGACATTGTTGTTGTTGTTGACGGTGTTGTTGTTGTTGTTGTTTATTTGACATTGTTGTTGTTGTTTATTTGACGTTGTTGTTGTTGTTGTTTATTTGACGTTGTTGTTGTTGTTTATTTGACGTTGTTAATGTTGTTGACGTTGTTGTTGCTGTTGTTTATTTCACGTTGTTGTTGTTGTTGTTGTTCTTTATTTGACATTGTTGTTGTTGTTGTTGTTGTTGTTTATTTGACGTTGGTGTTGTTGTTGTTTATTTGACGTTGTTGTTGTTGTTTATTTGACGTTGTTAATGTTGTTGACATTGTTGTTGTTGTTTTTGTTGTTTATTTGACGTTGTTGTTGTTGTTGTTTTTGTTATTGTTATTGTTGGTGTTGTTGTTGTTTATTTGACGTTGTTGTTATTGTTGTTGTTGTTTATTTGACGTTGTTGTTGTTGTTTATTTGACGTTGTTGTTGTTGTTTATTTGACGTTGTTGTTGTTGTTGTTGTTGTTGTATTTGTTGTTGTTGTGGTTGTTGTTGCTTATTTGACGTTGTTTCTATTGTTGCTATTTATTTGACGTTGTTGTTGTTGTTTATTTGGCGTTGTTGTTGTTGTTTATTTGACGTTGTTGTTGTTGTTTATTTGACGTTGTTGTTGTTGTATTTGTTGTTGTTGTTATTGTTGTTGCTTATTTAACGTTGTTGTTATTGTTGTTGTTTATTTGACGTTGTTGTTGTTGTTGTTTATTTGGCATTGTTGTTGTTGTTGTTGTTTATTTGACGTTGTTGTTATTGTTGTTTATTTGAAATTGTCGTTGTTGTTGTTGACGTTGTTGTTGTTGTTGTTGTTGTTTATTTGACGTTGTTGTTGTTGTTTATTTGATGTTGTTTTGGTTGTTGTTGTTTATTTGACGTTGTTGTTTTTTATTTTACGTTGTTGTTGTTGACATTGTTGTTGTTGTTGTTTATTTGACGTTGTTGTTGTTGTTTATTTGACGTAGTTGTTGTTATTGACGTTGTTGTTGTTGTTTATTTGACGTTTTTGTTGTTGTTGATGTTGTTGTTGTTTTATATTTGACGTTGTTTTTGTTGTTATTGTTGTTGTTGTTGTTGTTGTTGTTTATTTCACGTTGTTGTTGTTGTTGTTTATTTGAAGTTGTTGTTGTTTATTTGACATTGTTGTTGTTGTTGTTGTTGTTTATTTGACGTTGTTGTTGTTGTTATTTATTTGGCGTTGTTGTTGTTGTTATTGTTTATTTGACGTTGTTGTTGTGGTTGTTTATTTGACGTTGTTGTTGTTGTTGTTGTTTATTTGACGTTGTTGTTGTTGTTGTATTTGTTGTTGTTGTGGTTGTTGTTGCTTATTTGACGTTGTTGCTATTGTTGCTATTTATTTGACGTTGTTGTTGTTGTTTATTTGACGTTGTTGTTGTTGTTTATTTGACGTTGTTGTTGTTGTTTATTTGACGTTGTTGTTGTTGTATTTGTTGTTGTTGTTATTGTTGTTGCTTATTTAACGTTGTTGTTATTGTTGTTGTTTATTTGACGTTGTTGTTGTTGTTGTTATTCATTTGACGTTGTTGTTGTTGTTGTTGTTTATTTGACGTTGTTGTGGTTGTTGTTTATTTGATGTTGCTTTAGTTGTTGTTGTTTATTTGACGTTGTTGTTGTCGTTGTTTTTGTTGTTTAATTGACGTTGTTGTCGTTATTTATTTGATGTTGTTGTTGTTGTTTATTTGACATTGTTGTTGTTGACGTTGTTGTTGTTGTTGTTGTTGTTTATTTGACGTTGTTATTGTTGTTGTTGTTTATTTGACGTTGTTGTTATTGACGTTGTTGTTGTTGTTGTTTATTTGATGTTGTCGTTGTTGTTGACATAGTTGTTGTTATTTATTTGACGTTGTTGTTGACGTTGTTGTTAATTTGACGTTGTTGTTGTTGTTTATTTGACGTTGTTGTTGTTATTGTTGTTGTTTATTTGACATTGTTGTTGTTGTTGACGGTGTTGTTGTTGTTGTTGTTGTTTATTTGACATTGTTGTTGTTGTTTATTTGACGTTGTTGTTGTTGTTGTTTATTTGACGTTGTTGTTGTTGTTTATTTGACGTTGTTAATGTTGTTGACGTTGTTGTTGCTGTTGTTTATTTCACGTTGTTGTTGTTGTTGTTGTTCTTTATTTGACATTGTTGTTGTTGTTGTTGTTGTTTATTTGACGTTGTTGTTGTTGTTGTTTATTTGACGTTGTTGTTGTTGTTGTTTATTTAACGTTGTTAATGTTGTTGACATTGTTGTTGTTGTTTTTGTTGTTTATTTGACGTTGTTGTTGTTGTTGTTGTTTTTGTTATTGTTATTGTTGGTGTTGTTGTTTTTTATTTGACGTTGTTGTTATTGTTATTGTTGTTTATTTGACGTTGTTGTTGTTGTTTATTTGACGTTGTTGTTGTTGTTTATTTGACGTTGTTGTTGTTGTTGTTATTTATTTGACGTTGTTGTTATTGTTGTTTATTTGAAATTGTCGTCGTTGTTGTTGACGTTGTTGTTGTTGTTGTTGTTTATTTGATGTTGTTTTGGTTGTTGTTGTTTATTTGACGTTGTTGTTGTTTTTTTTTTACGTTGTTGTTGTTGACATTGTTGTTGTTGTTGTTTATTTGACGTTGTTGTTGTTGTTTATTTGACGTAGTTGTTGTTATTGACGTTGTTGTTGTTGTTTCTTTGACGTTTTTGTTGTTGTTGTTTTTTATTTGACGTTGCTTTTGTTGTTATTGTTGTTGTTGTTGTTGTTTATTTGACGTTGTTGTTGTTGTTTATTTGACGTTGTTGTTGTTTATTTGACGTTGTTGTTGTTGTTGTTGTTGTTTATTTGACGTTGTTGTTGTTATTTATTTGACGTTGTTGTTGTTGTTATTGTTTATTTGACGTTGTTGTTGTGGTTGTTTATTTGACGTTGTTGTTGTTGTTGTTTATTTGACGTTGTTGTTGTTGTTGTTGTTGTTGTTGTTGTATTTGTTGTTGTTGTGGTTGTTGTTGCTTATTTGACGTTGTTGCTATTGTTGCTATTTATTTGACGTTGTTGTTGTTGTTTATTTGACGTTGTTGTTGTTGTTTATTTGACGTTGTTGTTGTTGTTGTTGTTTATTTGACGTTGTTGTTGTTGTATTTGTTGTTGTTGTTATTGTTGTTGCTTATTTAACGTTGTTGTTATTGTTGTTGTTTATTTGACGTTGTTGTTGTTGTTATTCATTTGACGTTGTTGTTGTTGTTGTTTATTTGACGTTGTTGTGGTTGTTGTTTATTTGATGTTGCTTTAGTTGTTGTTGTTTATTTGACGTTGTTGTTGTCGTTGTTTTTGTTGTTTAATTGACGTTGTTGTCGTTATTTATTTGATGTTGTTATTGTTGTTTATTTGACATTGTTGTTGTTGACGTTGTTGTTGTTGTTGTTGTTTATTTGACGTTGTTATTGTTGTTGTTGTTTATTTGACGTTGTTGTTATTGACGTTGTTGTTGTTTATTTCATGTTGTCGTTGTTGTTGACATAGTTGTTGTTATTTATTTGACGTTGTTGTTGACATTGTTGTTAATTTGACGTTGTTGTTGTTGTTTATTTGACGTTGTTGTTGTTATTGTTGTTGTTTATTTGACATTGTTGTTGTTGTTGACGGTGTTGTTGTTGTTGTTGTTTATTTGACATTGTTGTTGTTGTTTATTTGACATTGTTGTTGTTGTTGTTGTTTATTTGACGTTGTTGTTGTTGTTTATTTGACGTTGTTAATGTTGTTGACGTTGTTGTTGCTGTTGTTTATTTCACGTTGTTGTTGTTGTTGTTGTTGTTCTTCTTTATTTGACATTGTTGTTGTTGTTGTTGTTTATTTGACGTTGTTGTTGTTGTTGTTTATTTGACGTTGTTGTTGTTGTTGTTTATTTGACGTTGTTAATGTTGTTGACATTGTTGTTGATGTTTTTGTTGTTTATTTAACGTTGTTGTTGTTGTTGTTGTTTTTGTTATTGTTATTGTTGTTGTTGTTGACGATGTTGTTGTTGTTGTTTATTTGACATTGTTGTTGTTGTTGTTATTTATTTGACGTTGTTGTTGTTGTTGTTGTTGTTTATTTGACGTTGTTATTGTTGTTGTTTATTGACGTTGTTGTTGTTGTTGTTTATTTGACGTTGTTGTTGTTGTTATTCATTTGACGTTGTTGTTGTTGTTGTTGTTTATTTGATGTTGTTTTAGTTGTTGTTGTTTATTTGACGTTGTTGTTGTCGTTGTTTTTGTTGTTTAATTGACGTTGTTGTTGTTATTTATTTGATGTTGGTGTTGTTGTTTATTTGACATTGTTGTTGTTGACGTTGTTGTTGTTGTTTATTTGACGTTGTTATTGTTGTTGTTGTTTATTTGACGTTGTTGTTGTTGACGTTGTTGTTGTTGTTTATTTGATGTTGTCGTTGTTGTTGACATAGTTGTTGTTATTTATTTGACGTCGTTGTTGTTGACGTTGTTGTTTATTTGACGTTGTTGTTGTTGTTTACTTGACGTTGTTGTTGTTATTGTTGTTGTTTATTTGACATTGTTGTTGTTGTTGACGGTGTTGTTGTTGTTGTTGTTTATTTGACATTGTTGTTGTTGTTGTTATTTATTTGACGTTGTTGTTGTTGTTGTTTATTTGACGTTGTTATTGTTGTTGTTTATTGACGTTGTTGTTGTTGTTGTTGTTTATTTGACGTTGTTGTTGTTGTTGTGGTTTATTTGACGTTGTTGTTTATTTGACGTTGTTGTTGTTGTTTATTTGACGTTGTTGTTGTTATTTGACGTTGTTGTTGTTGTTGTTTATTTGACGTTGTTGTTGTTTATTTGACGTTATTGTTGTTGTTTATTTGACGTTGTTATTGTTGTTGTTGTTTATTTGACGTTGTAGTTGTTGACGTTGTTGTTGTTGTTTATTTGACGTTGTTGTTGTTGTTGTTGTTGTTTTTGTTTATTTGACGTTGTTAATGTTGTTGACATTGTTATTTTTGTTTTTGTTGTTTATTTGACGTTGTTGTTGTTGTTGTTATTGTTTATTTGACGTTGTTGTTGTTTTTTTGACGTAGTTGTTGTTGTTGACGTTGTTGTTGTTGTTGTTTGTTTATTTGACGATTTTGTGGTTGTTGATGTTGTTGTTGTTGTTGTTGTTTATTTGACGTTGTTGTTGTTGTTGTTTATTTGACGTTGTTGTTGTTGTTTATTTGAAGTTGTTGTTGTTGTTATTTATTTGACGTTGTTGTTATTGTTGTTTATTAGACGTTGTTGTTGTTTGTTTATTAGACGTTGTTGTTGTTGTTTATTAGACGTTGTTGTTGTTGTTGTTGTTGTTTATTTGACGTTGTTGTTGTTGTTATTTATTTGGCGTTGTTGTTGTTGTTATTGTTTATTTGACGTTGTTGTTGTGGTTGTTTATTTGACGTTGTTGTTGTTGTTTATTTGACGTTGTTGTTGTTGTTGTTGTTGTTGTTGTATTTGTTGTTGTTGTGGTTGTTGTTGCTTATTTGACGTTGTTGCTATTGTTGCTATTTATTTGACGTTGTTGTTGTTGTTTATTTGACGTTGTTGTTGTTGTTTATTTGACGTTGTTGTTGTTGTTGTTGTTTATTTGACGTTGTTGTTGTTGTATTTGTTGTTGTTGTTATTGTTGTTGCTTATTTAACGTTGTTGTTATTGTTGTTGTTTATTTGACGTTGTTGTTGTTGTTATTCATTTGACGTTGTTGTTGTTGTTGTTTATTTGACGTTGTTGTGGTTGTTGTTTATTTGATGTTGCTTTAGTTGTTGTTGTTTATTTGACGTTGTTGTTGTCGTTGTTTTTGTTGTTTAATTGACGTTGTTGTCGTTATTTATTTGATGTTGTTATTGTTGTTTATTTGACATTGTTGTTGTTGACGTTGTTGTTGTTGTTGTTGTTTATTTGACGTTGTTATTGTTGTTGTTGTTTATTTGACGTTGTTGTTATTGACGTTGTTGTTGTTTATTTCATGTTGTCGTTGTTGTTGACATAGTTGTTGTTATTTATTTGACGTTGTTGTTGACATTGTTGTTAATTTGACGTTGTTGTTGTTGTTTATTTGACGTTGTTGTTGTTATTGTTGTTGTTTATTTGACATTGTTGTTGTTGTTGACGGTGTTGTTGTTGTTGTTGTTTATTTGACATTGTTGTTGTTGTTTATTTGACGTTGTTGTTGTTGTTGTTGTTTATTTGACGTTGTTGTTGTTGTTTATTTGACGTTGTTAATGTTGTTGACGTTGTTGTTGCTGTTGTTTATTTCACGTTGTTGTTGTTGTTGTTGTTGTTCTTCTTTATTTGACATTGTTGTTGTTGTTGTTGTTTATTTGACGTTGTTGTTGTTGTTGTTTATTTGACGTTGTTGTTGTTGTTGTTTATTTGACGTTGTTAATGTTGTTGACATTGTTGTTGATGTTTTTGTTGTTTATTTAACGTTGTTGTTGTTGTTGTTGTTTTTGTTATTGTTATTGTTGGTGTTGTTGTTGTTTATTTGACGTTGTTGTTATTGTTGGTTTTGTTTATTTGACGCTGTTGTTGTTGTTGTTTATTTGACGTTGTTGTTGTTGTTTTTTTGACGTTGTTGTTGTTGTTGTTATTTTTTTGACGTAGTTGTTATTGTTGTTTATTTGAAATTGTCGTCGTTGTTGTTGACGTTGTTGTTGTTGTTGTTTATTTGATGTTGTTTTGGTTGTTGTTGTTTATTTGACGTTGTTGTTGTTTTTTTTTTACGTTGTTGTTGTTGACATTGTTGTTGTTGTTGTTTATTTGACGTTGTTGTTGTTGTTTATTTGACGTAGTTGTTGTTATTGACGTTGTTGTTGTTGTTTATTTGACGTTTTTGTTGTTGTTGTTTTTTATTTGACGTTGTTGTTGTTTATTTGACGTTGTTGTTGTTGTTGTTGTTGTTTATTTGACGTTGTTGTTGTTATTTATTTGACGTTGTTGTTGTTGTTATTGTTTATTTGACGTTGTTGTTGTGGTTGTTTATTTGACGTTGTTGTTGTTGTTGTTGTTTATTTGACGTTGTTGTTGTTGTTGTATTTGTTGTTGTTGCTTATTTGACGTTGTTGCTATTGTTGCTATTTATTTGACGTTGTTGTTGTTGTTTATTTGACGTTGTTGTTGTTGTTGTTTATTTGACGTTGTTGTTATTGTATTTGTTGTTGTTGTTATTGTTGTTGCTTATTTGACGTTGTTGTTATTGTTTTCGTTTATTTGACGTTGTTGTTGTTGTTATTCATTTGACGTTATTGTTGTTGTTGTTGTTGTTTATTTGACGTTGTTGTTGTTGTTGTTTATTTGATGTTGTTTTAGTTGTTGTTGTTTATTTGACGTTGTTGTTGTCGTTGTTTTTGTTGTTTAATTGACGTTGTTGTTGTTATTTATTTGATGTTGTTGTTGTTGTTTATTTGACATTGTTGCTGTTGACGTTGTTGTTGTTGTTGTTTATTTGACGTTGTTATTGTTGTTGTTGTTTATTTGACGATGTTGTTGTTGACGTTGTTGTTGTTGTTGTTGTTTATTTGATGTTGTCGTTGTTGTTGACATAGTTGTTGTTATTTATTTGACGTTGTTGTTGTTGACTTTGTTGTTTATTTGACGTTGTTGTTGTTGTTTATTTGACGTTGTTGTTGTTATTGTTGTTGTTTATTTGACATTGTTGTTGTTGTTGACGATGTTGTTGTTGTTGTTTATTTGACATTGTTGTTGTTGTTGTTATTTATTTGACGTTGTTGTTGTTGTTGTTGTTGTTTATTTGACGTTGTTATTGTTGTTGTTTATTGACGTTGTTGTTGTTGTTGTTTATTTGACGTTGTTGTTGTTGTTATTCATTTGACGTTGTTGTTGTTGTTGTTGTTTATTTGATGTTGTTTTAGTTGTTGTTGTTTATTTGACGTTGTTGTTGTCGTTGTTTTTGTTGTTTAATTGACGTTGTTGTTGTTATTTATTTGATGTTGGTGTTGTTGTTTATTTGACATTGTTGTTGTTGACGTTGTTGTTGTTGTTTATTTGACGTTGTTATTGTTGTTGTTGTTTATTTGACGTTGTTGTTGTTGACGTTGTTGTTGTTGTTTATTTGATGTTGTCGTTGTTGTTGACATAGTTGTTGTTATTTATTTGACGTCGTTGTTGTTGACGTTGTTGTTTATTTGACGTTGTTGTTGTTGTTTACTTGACGTTGTTGTTGTTATTGTTGTTGTTTATTTGACATTGTTGTTGTTGTTGACGGTGTTGTTGTTGTTGTTTATTTGACATTGTTGTTGTTGTTGTTATTTATTTGACGTTGTTGTTGTTGTTGTTTATTTGACGTTGTTATTGTTGTTGTTTATTGACGTTGTTGTTGTTGTTGTTGTTTATTTGACGTTGTTGTTGTTGTTGTGGTTTATTTGACGTTGTTGTTTATTTGACGTTGTTGTTGTTGTTTATTTGACGTTGTTGTTGTTATTTGACGTTGTTGTTGTTGTTGTTTATTTGACGTTGTTGTTGTTTATTTGACGTTATTGTTGTTGTTTATTTGACGTTGTTATTGTTGTTGTTGTTTATTTGACTTTGTAGTTGTTGACGTTGTTGTTGTTGTTTATTTGACGTTGTTGTTGTTGTTGTTGTTGTTTTTGTTTATTTGACGTTGTTAATGTTGTTGACATTGTTATTTTTGTTTTTGTTGTTTATTTGACGTTGTTGTTGTTGTTGTTATTGTTTATTTGACGTTGTTGTTGTTTTTTTGACGTAGTTGTTGTTGTTGACGTTGTTGTTGTTGTTGTTTGTTTATTTGACGATTTTGTGGTTGTTGATGTTGTTGTTGTTGTTGTTGTTTATTTGACGTTGTTGTTGTTGTTGTTGTTTATTTGACGTTGTTGTTGTTGTTTATTTGAAGTTGTTGTTGTTGTTATTTATTTGACGTTGTTGTTATTGTTGTTTATTAGACGTTGTTGTTGTTGTTTATTAGACGTAGTTATTGTTTACCTTGTAGTTGTTGTTGTTTGTTTATTTGACGATTTTGTTGTTGTTGATGTTGTTGTTGTTGTTTATTTGATGTTGTTGTTGCTGTTGTTTATTTGACGTTGTTGTTGTTGTCGTTGTTGTTATTTATTTGACGTTGTTGTTGATGTTTATTTGACGTTGTTTTTGTTGTCATTGTTGTTGTTGTTGTTTATTTGACGTTGTTGTTGTTTTTTTATTTGACATTGTTGTTGTTGACATTATTGTTGTTGTTGTTTATTTGACGTTGTTGTTGTTGTTTATTTGACGTAGTTGTTATTATTGACGTTGTTGTTGTTGTTTATTTGACGTTTTTGTTGTTATTGATGTTGTTGTTGTTGTTGTTGTTTTTTATTTGACGTTATTGTTGTTGTTATTGTAGTTGTTGTTGTTGTTGTGTATTTGACGTTGTTGTTGTTGTTGTTTATTTGACATTGTTGTTGTTGTTTATTTGACGTTGTTGTTGTTGTTGTTGTTGTTGTTGTTGTTGTTGTTTATTTGACGTTGTTGTTGTTGTTTATTTGACGTTGTTAATGTTGTTGATGTTGTTGTTGCTGTTGTTTATTTCACGTTGTTGTTGTTGTTGTTGTTGTTTATTTGACGTTGTTGTTGTTGTTTATTTGACGTTGTTGTTGTTGTTGTTGTTTATTTGACGTTGTTGTTATTGTATTTGTTATTGTTGTTATTGTTGTTGCTTATTTGACGTTGTTGTTATTGTTGTTGTTTATTTGACGTTGTTGTTGTTGTTATTCATTTGACGTTGTTGTTGTTGTTGTTGTTGTTTATTTGACGTTGTTGTTGTTGTTGTGGTTTATTTGACGTTGTTGTTTATTTGACGTTGTTGTTGTTATTTGACGTTGTTGTTGTTGTTTATTTGACGTTGTTGTTGTTTATTTGATGTTATTGTTGTTGTTTATTTGACGCTGTTATTGTTGTTGTTGTTTATTTGACGTTGTAGTTGTTGACGTTGTTGTTGTTGTTTATTTGACGTTGTTATTGTTGTTGTTGTTTATTTGACGTTGTTGTTGTTGACGTTGTTGTTGTTGTTTATTTGATGTTGTCGTTGTTGTTGACATAGTTGTTGTTATTTATTTGACGTTGTTGTTGTTGACGTTGTTGTTTATTTGACGTTGTTGTTGTTGTTTACTTGACGTTGTTGTTGTTATTGTTGTTGTTTATTTGACATTGTTGTTGTTGTTGACGGTGTTGTTGTTGTTGTTTATTTGACATTGTTGTTGTTGTTGTTATTTATTTGACGTTGTTGTTGTTGTTGTTGTTTATTTGACGTTGTTATTGTTGTTGTTTATTGACGTTGTTGTTGTTGTTGTTGTTGTTGTTTATTTGACGTTGTTGTTGTTGTTGTGGTTTATTTGACGTTGTTGTTTATTTGACGTTGTTGTTGTTGTTGTTTATTAGACGTTGTTGTTGTTGTTTATTAGACGTAGTTATTGTTTGACATTGTTGTTGTTGATGTTGTTGTTGTTGTTGTTTATTTGATGTTGTTGTTGCTGTTGTTTATTTGACGTTGTTGTTGTCGTTATTGTTATTTATTTGACGTTGTTGTTGTTGTCATTGTTGTTGTTGTTGTTTATTTGACGTTGTTGTTGTTTTTTATTTGACATTGTTGTTGTTGACATTGTTGTTGTTGTTTATTTGACGTTGTTGTTGTTGTTGTTTATTTGACGTAGTTGTTATTATTGACGTTGTTGTTGTTGTTTATTTGACGTTTTTGTTGTTGTTGATGTTGTTGTTGTTGTTGTTGTTGTTTTTTATTTGACGTTATTGTTGTTGTTATTGTTGTTGTTGTTGTTGTTGTTTATTTGACGTTGTTGTTGTTGTTGTTTATTTGACATTGTTGTTGTTGTTTATTTGACGTTATTGTTGTTGTTGTTTATTTGACGTTGTTGTTGTTGTTTATTTGACGCTGTTAATGTTGTTGATGTTGTTGTTGCTGTTGTTTATTTCACGTTGTTGTTGTTGTTTATTTGACATTGTTGTTGTTGTTGTTGTTGTTTATTTGACGTTGTTGTTGTTGTTGTTTATTTGACGTTGTTGTTGTTGTTGTTGTTGTTTATTTGACGTTGTTAATGTTGTTGACATTGTTGTTGTTGTTTTTGTTGTTTATTTGACGTTGTTGTTGTTGTTGTTTTTGTTATTGTTATTGTTGGTGTTGTTGTTGTTTATTTGACGTTGTTGTTATTGTTGTTGTTGTTTATTTGACGTTGTTGTTGTTGTTTATTTGACGTTGTTGTTGTTGTTGTTTATTTGACGTTGTTGTTGTTGTTGTTGTTTATTTGACGTTGTTGTTATTGTTGTTTATTTGAAATTGTCGTCGTTGTTGTTGACGTTATTGTTGTTGTTGTTTATTTGACGTTGTTGTTGTTGTTTATTTGATGTTGTTTTGGTTGTTGTTGTTTATTTGACGTTGTTGTTGTTTTTTATTTGACGTTGTTGTTGTTGACATTGTTGTTGTTGTTGTTTATTTGACGTTGTTGTTGTTGTTTATTTGACGTAGTTGTTGTTATTGACGTTGTTGTTGTTGTTGTTTATTTGACGTTTTTGTTGTTGTTGATGTTGTTGTTGTTTTTTATTTGACGTTGTTTTTGTTGTTATTATTGTTGTTGTTGTTGTTGTTTATTTGACGTTGTTGTTATTGTTTATTTGACGTTGTTGTTGTTTATTTGACGTTGTTGTTGTTGTTGTTGTTTATTTGACGTTGTTGTTGTTGTTATTGTTTATTTGACATTGTTGTTGTGGTTGTTTATTTGACATTGTTGTTGTTGTTTATTTGACGTTGTTGTTGTTGTTGTTGTATTTGTTGTTGTTGTTGTTGTTGTTGCTTATTTGACGTTGTTGCTATTGTTGCTATTTATTTGACGTTGTTATTGTTGTTTATTTGACGTTGTTGTTGTTGTTTATTTGACGTTGTTGTTGTTGTTGTTGTTGTTGTTGTTTATTTGACGTTGTTGTTGTTGTTGTTGTTTATTTGACGTTGTTGTTGTTGTTGTTGTTGTTTATTTGACGTTGTTAATGTTGTTGACATTGTTGTTGTTGTTTTTGTTGTTTATTTGACGTTGTTGTTGTTGTTGTTTTTGTTATTGTTATTGTTGGTGTTGTTGTTGTTTATTTGACGTTGTTGTTATTGTTGTTGTTGTTTATTTGACGTTGTTGTTGTTGTTTATTTGACGTTGTTGTTGTTGTTGTTTATTTGACGTTGTTGTTGTTGTTGTTTATTTGACGTTGTTGTTATTGTTGTTTATTTGAAATTGTCGTCGTTGTTGTTGACGTTGTTGTTGTTGTTGTTTATTTGACGTTGTTGTTGTTGCTTATTTGATGTTGTTTTGGTTGTTGTTGTTTATTTGACGTTGTTGTTGTTTTTTATTTTACGTTGTTGTTGTTGACATTGTTGTTGTTGTTGTTTATTTGACGTTGTTGTTGTTGTTTATTTGACGTAGTTGTTCTTATTGACGTTGTTGTTGTTGTTTATTTGACGTTTTTGTTGTTGTTGATGTTGTTGTTGTTTTTTATTTGACGTTGTTTTTGTTGTTATTGTTGTTGTTGTTGTTTATTTGACATTGTTGTTGTTGTTGTTTATTTGACGTTGTTGTTGTTTATTTGACGTTGTTGTTGTTGTTGTTGTTTATTTGACGTTGTTGTTGTTGTTATTTATTTGACATTGTTGTTGTTGTTATTGTTTATTTGATGTTGTTATTGTGGTTGTTTATTTGACGTTGTTGTTGTTGTTGTTGTTTATTTGACGTTGTTGTTGTTGTTGTTGTTGTTGTTGTAGTTGTTGTTGTTGTTGTGGTTGCTTATTTGACGTTGTTGCTATTGTTGCTATTTATTTGACGTTGTTGTTGTTGTTTATTTGACGTTGTTGTTGTTGTTTATTTGACGTTATTGTTGTTGTTGTTTATTTGACGTTGTTGTTGTTGTATTTGTTGTTGTTGTTATTGTTGTTGCTTATTTGACGTTGTTGTTATTGTTGTTGTTTATTGGACGTTGTTGTTGTTGTTATTCATTTGACGTTGTTGTTGTTGTTGTTGTTTATTTGACGTTATTGTTGTTATTGTTTATTTGATGTTGTTTTAGTTGTTGTTGTTTATTTGGCGTTGTTGTTGTCGTTGTTTTTGTTGTTTAATTGACGTTGTTGTTGTTATTTATTTGATGTTGTTGTTGTTGTTTATTTGACATTATTGTTGTTGACGTTGTTGTTGTTGTTGTTTATTTGACGTTGTTATTGTTGTTGTTGTTTATTTGACGTTGTTGTTGTTGACGTTGTTGTTGTTGTTGTTGTTTATTTGATGTTGTCGTTGTTGTTGACATAGTTGTTGTTATTTATTTGACGTTGTTGTTGTTGACGTTGTTGTTTATTTGACGTTGTTGTTGTTGTTTATTTGACGTTGTTGTTGTTATTGTTGTTGTTTATTTGACATTGTTGTTGTTGTGGACGGTGTTGTTGTTGTTGTTTATTTGACATTGTTGTTGTTGTTGTTATTTATTTGACGTTGTTGTTGTTGTTGTTTATTTGACGTTGTTGTTGTTGTTGTTGTTTATTGACGTTGTTGTTGTTGTTGTTGTTGTTTATTTGACGTTGTTGTTGTTGTTGTGGTTTATTTGACGTTGTTGTTTATTTGACGTTGTTGTTGTTGTTTATTTGACGTTCTTGTTGTTATTTGACGTTGTTGTTGTTGTTTATTTGACGTTGTTGTTGTTGTTTATTTGACGTTATTGTTGTTGTTTATTTGACGTTGTTATTGTTGTTGTTGTTTATTTGACGTTGTAGTTGTTGACGTTGTTGTTGTTGTTTATTTGACGTTGTTGTTGTTGTTGTTGTTTTTGTTTATTTGACGTTGTTAATGTTGTTGACATTGTTGTTTTTGTTTTTGTTGTTTATTTGACGTTGTTGTTGTTGTTGTTATTGTTTATTTGACGTTGTTGTTGTTTATTTGACGTAGTTGTTGTTGTTGACGTTGTTGTTGTTGTTGTTTGTTTATTTGACGATTTTGTGGTTGTTGATGTTGTTGTTGTTGTTGTTGTTTATTTGACGTTGTTGTTGTTGTTGTTTATTTGACGTGATTGTTGTTGTTGTTTATTTGACGTTGTTGTTTTTGTTATTGTTATTGTTGTTGTTATTGTTTATTTGACGTTGTTTTTGTTTATTTGACGTTGTTGTTTTTGTTGTTGTTTAATTGACGTTGTTGTTGTTGTTTATTTGAAGTTGTTGTTGTTGTTGTTATTTATTTGACGTTGTTGTTGTTGTTGTTTATTAGAAGTTGTTGTTGTTGTTTATTAGACGTAGTTATTGTTGACCTTGTTGTTGTTGTTGTTTGTTTATTTGACGATTTTGTTGTTGTTGATGTTGTTGTTGTTGTTGTTGTTTATTTGATGTTGTTGTTGCTGTTGTTTATTTGACGTTGTTGTTGTCGTTGTTGTTATTTATTTGACGTTGTTGTTGATGTTTATTTGACGTTGTTGTTGTTGTCATTGTTGTTGTTGTTGTTGTTGTTTATTTGACGTTGTTGTTGTTTTTTATTTGACATTGTTGTTGTTGACATTGTTGTTGTTGTTGTTTATTTGACGTTGTTGTTGTTGTTTATTTGACGTAGTTGTTGTTATTGACGTTGTCATTGTTGTTTATTTGACGTTTTTGTTGTTGTTGATGTTGTTGTTGTTGTTGTTTTTTATTTGACGTTATTGTTGTTGTTATTGTTGTTGTTGCTGTTGTTTATTTGACGTTGTTGTTGTTGTTTATTTGACATTGTTGTTGTTGTTTATTTGACGTTGTTGTTGTTGTTTGATTGACATTGTTGTTGTTGGTTATTTGACGTTGTTGTTGTTGTTGTTGTTTATTTGACGTTGTTGTTATTGTTGTTTATTTGAAATTGTCGTCGTTGTTGTTGACGTTGTCGTTGTTGTTGTTTATTTGACGTTGTTGTTGTTGTTTATTTGACGTTGTTGTTGTTGTTTATTTGATGTTGTTTTGGTTGTTGTTGTTTATTTGACGTTGTTGTTGTTTTTTATTTTACGTTGTTGTTGTTGACATTGTTGTTGTTGTTGTTTATTTGACGTTGTTGTTGTTGTTTATTTGACGTTGTTGTTGTTGTTTATTTGACGTAGTTGTTGTTATTGACGTTGTTGTTGTTGTTTATTTGACGTTTTTGTTGTTGTTGATGTTGTTGTTGTTTTTTATTTGACGTTGTTTTTGTTGTTATTGTTGTTGTTGTTGTTGTTGTTGTTTATTTGACGTTGTTGTTGTTGTTTATTTGACGTTGTTGTTGTTTATTTGACGTTGTTGTTTTTGTTGTTGTTTATTTGACGTTGTTGTTGTTGTTATTTATTTGACGTTGTTGTTGTTGTTATTGTTTATTTGACGTTGTTGTTATGGTTGTTTATTTGACGTTGTTGTTGTTGTTGTTTATTTGACGTTGTTGTTGTTGTTGTTGTATTTGTTGTTGTTGTTGTTGTTGCTTATTTGACGTTGTTGCTATTGTTGCTATTTATTTGACGTTGTTGTTGTTGTTTATTTGACGTTGTTGTTGTTGTTGTTTATTTGACGTTGTTGTTGTTTATTTGACGTTGTTGTTATTGTATTTGTTGTTGTTGTTATTGTTGTTGCTTATTTGACGTTGTTGTTATTGTTGTTGTTTATTTGACGTTGTTGTTGTTGTTATTCATTTGATGTTGTTGTTGTTGTTGTTGTTTATTTGACGTTGTTGTTGTTGATGTTGTTTTAGTTGTTGTTGTTTATTTGATGTTGTTGTTGTCGTTGTTTTTGTTGTTTAATTGACGTTGTTGTTGTTATTTATTTGATGTTGTTGTTGTTGTTTATTTGACATTGTTGTTGTTGACGTTGTTGTTGTTGTTGTTTATTTGACGTTGTTATTGTTGTTGTTGTTTATTTGACGTTGTTGTTGTTGACGTTGTTGTTGTTGTTGTTTATTTGATGTTGTCGTTGTTGTTGACATAGTTGTTGTTATTTATTTGACGTTGTTGTTGTTGACGTTGTTGTTTATTTGACGTTGTTGTTGTTGTTGTTTATTTGACGTTGTTGTTGTTATTGTTGTTGTTTATTTGACATTGTTGTTGTTGTTGACGGTGTTGTTGTTGTTGTTTATTTGACATTGTTGTTGTTGTTGTTATTTATTTGACGTTCTTGTTGTTGTTGTTTATTTGACGTTGTTATTCTTGTTGTTTATTGACGTTGTTGTTGTTGTTGTTGTTGTTGTTTATTTGACGTTGTTGTTGTTGTTGTGGTTTATTTGACGTTGTTGTTTATTTGACGTTGTTGTTGTTATTTGACATTGTTGTTGTTGTTGTTGTTTATTTGACGTTGTTGTTGTTGTTTATTTGACGTTATTGTTGTTGTTTATTTGACGTTGTTATTGTTGTTGTTGTTTATTTGACGTTATAGTTGTTGACGTTGTTGTTGTTGTTTATTTGACGTTGTTGTTGTTGTTGTTGTTTTTGTTTATTTGACGTTGTTAATGTTGTTGACATTGTTGTTTTTGTTTTTGTTGTTTATTTGACGTTGTTGTTGTTGTTGTTATTGTTTATTTGACGTTGTTGTTGTTTATTTGACGTAGTTGTTGTTGTTGACGTTGTTGTTGTTGTTGTTTGTTTATTTGACGATTTTGTGGTTGTTGATGTTGTTGTTATTGTTGTTGTTTATTTGACGTTGTTGTTGTTGTTGTTGTTTATTTGACGTTGTTGTTTTTGTTATTGTTATTGTTGTTGTTATTGTTTATTTGACGTTGTTTTTGTTTATTTGACGTTGTTGTTGTTGTTGTTGTTTGTTTGACGTTGTTGTTGTTGTTGTTGTTATTTATTTGACGTTGTTGTTGATGTTTATTTGACGTTGTTGTTGTTGTCATTGTTGTTGTTGTTGTTTATTTGACGTTGTTGTTGTTTTTTATTTGACATTGTTGTTGTTGACATTGTAGTTGTTGTTGTTTATTTGACGTTGTTGTTGTTGTTTATTTGACGTAGTTGTTATTATTGACGTTGTTGTTGTTGTTTATTTGACATTTTTGTTGTTGTTGATGTTGTTGTTGTTGTTGTTGTTTTTTATTTGACGTTATTGTTGTTGTTATTGTTGTTGTTGTTGTTGTTTATTTGACATTGTTGTTGTTGTTGTTTATTTGACGTTGTTGTTGTTGTTTATTTGACATTGTTGTTGTTGTTTATTTGACGTTGTTGTTGTTGTTGTTGTTGTTGTTTATTTGACGTTGTTGTTATTGTTGTTTATTTGAAATTGTCGTCGTTGTTGTTGACGTTGTCGTTGTTGTTGTTTATTTGACGTTGTTGTTGTTGTTTATTTGATGTTGTTTTGGTTGTTGTTGTTTATTTGACGTTGTTGTTGTTTTTTATTTTACGTTGTTGTTGTTGACATTGTTGTTGTTGTTGTTTATTTGACGTTGTTGTTGTTGTTTATTTGACGTTGTTGTTGTTGTTGTTTATTTGACGTTGTTGTTGTTGTATTTGTTGTTGTTGTTATTGTTGTTGCTTATTTGACGTTGTTGTTATTGTTGTTGTTTATTTGACGTTGTTGTTGTTATTCATTTGACGTTGTTGTTGTTGTTGTTGTTTATTTGACGTTGTTGTTGTTTATTTGACGTTGTTGTTTTTGTTGTTGTTTATTTGACGTTGTTGTTGTTGTTATTTATTTGACGTTGTTGTTGTTTTTATTGTTTATTTGACGTTGTTGTTGTGGTTGTTTATTTGACGTTGTTGTTGTTGTTGTTTATTTGACGTTGTTGTTATTGTTGTATTTGTTGTTGTTGTTGTTGTTGCTTATTTGACGTTGTTGCTATTGTTGCTATTTATTTGACGTTGTTGTTGTTGTTTATTTGACGTTGTTGTTGTTGTTGTTTATTTGACGTTGTTGTTGTTTATTTGACGTTGTTGTTATTGTATTTGTTGTTGTTGTTATTGTTGTTGCTTATTTGACGTTGTTGTTATTGTTGTTGTTTATTTGACGTTGTTGTTGTTGTTATTCATTTGACGTTGTTGTTGTTGTTGTTTATTTGACGTTGTTGTTGTTGATGTTGTTTTAGTTGTTGTTGTTTATTTGACGTTGTTGTTGTCGTTGTTTTTGTTGTTTAATTGACGTTGTTGTTGTTATTTATTTGATGTTGTTGTTGTTGTTTATTTGACATTGTTGTTGTTGACGTTGTTGTTGTTGTTGTTTATTTGACGTTGTTATTGTTGTTGTTGTTGTTTATTTGACGTTGTTGTTGTTGACGTTGTTGTTGTTGTCGTTGTTTATTTGATGTTGTCGTTGTTGTTGACATAGTTGTTGTTATTTATTTGACGTTGTTGTTGTTGACGTTGTTGTTTATTTGACGTTGTTGTTGTTGTTGTTTATTTGACGTTGTTGTTGTTATTGTTGTTGTTTATTTGACATTGTTGTTGTTGTTGACGGTGTTGTTGTTGTTGTTTATTTGACATTGTTGTTGTTGTTGTTATTTATTTGACGTTCTTGTTGTTGTTGTTTATTTGACGTTGTTATTCTTGTTGTTTATTGACGTTGTTGTTGTTGTTGTTGTTGTTTATTTGATGTTGTTGTTGTTGTGGTTTATTTGACGTTGTTGTTTATTTGACGTTGTTGTTGTTTATTTGACGTTGTTGTTGTTATTTGACATTGTTGTTGTTGTTGTTGTTGTATATTTGACGTTGTTGTTGTTGTTTATTTGACGTTATTGTTGTTGTTTATTTGACGTTGTTATTGTTGTTGTTGTTTATTTGACGTTGTAGTTGTTGACGTTGTTGTTGTTGTTTATTTGACGTTGTTGTTGTTGTTGTTGTTTTTGTTTATTTGACGTTGTTAATGTTGTTGACATTGTTGTTTTTGTTTTTGTTGTTTATTTGACGTTGTTGTTGTTGTTGTTATTGTTTATTTGACGTTGTTGTTGTTTATTTGACGTAATTGTTGTTGTTGACGTTGTTGTTGTTGTTGTTTGTTTATTTGACGATTTTGTGGTTGTTGATGTTGTTGTTATTGTTGTTGTTTATTTGACGTTGTTGTTGTTGTTGTTTATTTGACGTTGTTGTTTTTGTTATTGTTATTGTTGTTGTTATTGTTTATTTGACGTTGTTTTTGTTTATTTGACGTTGTTGTTGTTGTTGTTGTTTGTTTGACGTTGTTGTTGTTGTTGTTGTTATTTATTTGACGTTGTTGTTGATGTTTATTTGACGTTGTTGTTGTTGTCATTGTTGTTGTTGTTGTTGTTTATTTGACGTTGTTGTTGTTTTTTATTTGACATTGTTGTTGTTGACATTGTAGTTGTTGTTGTTTATTTGACGTTGTTGTTGTTGTTTATTTGACGTAGTTGTTATTATTGACGTTGTTGTTGTTGTTTATTTGACATTTTTGTTGTTGTTGATGTTGTTGTTGTTGTTGTTGTTTTTTATTTGACGTTATTGTTGTTGTTATTGTTGTTGTTGTTGTTGTTGTTTATTTGACATTGTTGTTGTTGTTGTTGTTGTTTATTTTACGTTGTTGTTGTTGTTGTTTATTTGACGTTGTTGTTGTTGTTGTTGTTGTTGTTTATTTGACGTTATTGTTGTTGTTTATTTGACGTTGTTAATGTTGTTGACGTTGTTGTTGCTGTTGTTTATTTCATGTTGTTGTTGTTGTTGTTTATTTGACATTGTTGTTGTTGTTGTTGTTGTTGTTTATTTGACGTTGTTGTTGTTGTTGTTTATTTGACGTTGTTGTTGTTGTTGTTGTTTATTTGACGTTGTTAATGTTGTTGACATTGTTGTTGTTGTTTTTATTGTTTATTTGACGTTGTTGTTGTTGTTGTATATTTGACGTTGTTAATGTTGTTGACATTGTTGTTGTTGTTTTTGTTGTTTAT
>OX451740.1:458556096-458566096 GCA_948472305.1 Vicia faba
TGCTATTGTTGCTATTTATTTGACGTTGTTGTTGTTGTTTATTTGACGTTGTTGTTGTTGTTTATTTGACGTTGTTGTTGTTGTATTTGTTGTTGTTGTTATTGTTGTTTCTTATTTGACGTTGTTGTTATTGTTGTTGTTTATTTGACGTTGTTGTTGTTGTTGTTATTCATTTGACGTTGTTGTTGTTGTTGTTGTTGTTGTTGTTTATTTGACGTTGTTGAAGTTGTTGTTTATTTGATGTTGTTTTAGTTGTTGTTGTTTATTTGACGTTGTTGTTGTCGTTGTTTTTGTTGTTTAATTGACGTTGTTGTTGTTATTTATTTGATGTTGTTGTTGTTGTTTATTTGACATTGTTGTCGTTGACGTTGTTGTTGTTGTTGTTGTTTATTTGACATTGTTATTGTTGTTGTTGTTTATTTGACGTTGTTGTTGTTGACGTTGTTGTTGTTGTTGTTTATTTGATGTTGTCGTTGTTGTTGACATAGTTGTTGTTATTTATTTGACGTTGTTGTTGTTTACGTTGTTGTTTATTTGACGTTGTTGTCGTTGTTTATTTGACGTTGTTGTTGTTATTGTTGTTGTTTATTTGACATTGTTGTTGTTGTTGACGGTGTTGTTGTTGTTGTTTATTTGACATTGTTGTTGTTGTTTATTTGATGTTGTTGTTGTTGTTGTTTATTTGACGTTGTTGTTGTTGTTTATTTGACGTTGTTAATGATGTTGACGTTGTTGTTGCTGTTGTTTATTTCACGTTGTTGTTGTTGTTGTTTATTTGACATTGTTGTTGTTGTTGTTGTTGTTTATTTGACGTTGTTGTTGTTGTTGTTTATTTGACGTTGTTGTTGTTATTGTTGTTTATTTGACGTTGTTAATGTTGTTGACATTGTTGTTGTTGTTTTTGTTGTTTATTTGACGTTGTTGTTGTTGTTGTTGTTGTTTTTGTTATTGTTATTGTTGGTGTTGTTGTTGTTTAATTGACGTTGTTGTTATTGTTGTTGTTGTTTATTTGACGTTGTTGTTGTTGTTTATTTGACGTTGTTGTTGTTGTTTATTTGACGTTGTTGTTGTTTATTTGACGTTGTTGTTATTGTTGTTTATTTGAAATTGTCGTTGTTGTTGTTGACGTTGTTGTTGTTGTTGTTGTTTATTTGACGTTGTTGTTGTTGTTTATTTGATGTTGTTTTGGTTGTTGTTGTTTATTTGACGTTGTTGTTGTTTTTTATTTTACGTTGTTGTTGTTGACATTGTTGTTATTGTTGTTTATTTGACGTTGTTGTTGTTGTTTATTTGACGTAGTTGTTGTTATTGACGTTGTTGTTGTTGTTTATTTGACGTTTTTGTTGTTGATGTTGTTGTTGTTTTTTATTTGACGTTGTTTTTGTTGTTATTGTTGTTGTTGTTGTTGTTGTTTATTTGACATTGTTGTTGTTGTTTATTTGACGTTGTTGTTGTTTATTTGACGTTGTTATTGTTGTTTATTTGACGTTGTTGTTGTTGTTGTTATTTATTTGACGTTGTTGTTGTTGTTGTTGTTATTGTTTATTTGACGTTGTTGTTGTGGTTGTTTATTTGACGTTGTTGTTGTTGTTGTTGTTTATTTGACGTTGTTGTTGTTTTTGTTGTTGTATTTGTTGTTGTTGTTGTTGTTGCTTATTTGACGTTGTTGCTATTGTTGCTATTTATTTGACGTTGTTGTTGTTGTTTATTTGACGTTGTTGTTGTTGTTTATTTGACGTTGTTATTGTTGTTGTTTATTTGACGTTGTTGTTAATGTATTTGTTGTTGTTGTTATTGTTGTTGCTTATTTGACGTTGTTGTTATTGTTGTTGTTTATTTGACGTTATTGTTGTTGTTGATGTTGTTGTTGTTGTTGTTGTTTTTTATTTGACGTTATTGTTGTTTATTTGACGTTGTTGTTGTTGTTGTTTATTTGACATTGTTGTTGTTGTTTATTTGACGTTGTTGTTGTTGTTGTTGTTGTTTATTTGACGTTGTTGTTGTTATTTATTTGACGTTGTTAATGTTGTTGACGTTGTTGTTGCTGTTGTTTATTTCACGTTGTTGTTGTTGTTGTTGTTGTTTATTTGACATTGTTGTTGTTGTTGTTGTTGTTTATTTGACGTTGTTGTTGTTGTTGTTTATTTGACGTTGTTAATGTTGTTGACATTGTTGTTGTTGTTTTTGTTGTTTATTTGACGTTGTTGTTGTTGTTGTTATTGTTATTGTTGGTGTTGTTGTTGTTTATTTGACGTTGTTGTTATTGTTGTTGTTGTTTATTTGACGTTGTTGTTGTTGTTGTTGTTTATTTGACGTTGTTGTTATTGTTGTTTATTTGAAATTGTCGTTGTTGTTGTTGACGTTGTTGGTGTTGTTGTTTATTTGACGTTGTTGTTGTTGTTTATTTGATGTTGTTTTGGTTGTTGTTGTTTATTTGACGTTGTTGTTGTTTTTTATTTTACGTTGTTGTTGTTGACATTGTTGTTGTTGTTGTTTATTTGACGTTGTTGTTGTTGTTTATTTGACGTAGTTGTTGTTATTGACGTTGTTGTTGTTGTTTATTTGACGTTTTTGTTGTTGTTGATGTTGTTATTGTTTTTTATTTGACGTTGTTTTTGTTGTTGTTGTTGTTGTTTATTTGACGTTGTTGTTGTTGTTTATTTGACGTTGTTGTTGTTTATTTGACGTTGTTGTTGTTATTGTTGTTTATTTGACGTTGTTGTTGTTGTTATTTATTTGACGTTGTTGTTGTTATTGTTTATTTGACGTTGTTGTTGTGGTTGTTTATTTGACGTTGTTGTTGTTGTTTATTTGACGTTGTTGTTGTTGTTGTATTTGTTGTTGTTGTTGTTGTTGCTTATTTGACGTTGTTGCTATTGTTGCTATTTATTTGACGTTGTTGTTGTTGTTTATTTGACGTTGTTGTTGTTGTTTATTTGACGTTGTTGTTGTTGTTGTTGTTTATTTGACGTTGTTGTTGTTGTATTTGTTGTTGTTGTTATTGTTGTTGCTTATTTGACGTTGTTGTTATTGTTGTTGTTTATTTGACGTTGTTGTTGTTGTTATTCATTTGACGTTGTTGTTGTTGTTGTTGTTGTTTATTTGACATTGTTGAAGTTGTTGTTTATTTGATGTTGTTAATGTTGTTATTGTTTATTTGACGTTGTTGTTGTCGTTGTTTTTGTTGTTTAATTGACGTTGTTGTTGTTATTTATTTGATGTTGTTGTTGTTGTTTATTTGACATTGTTGTTGTTGACGTTGTTGTTGTTGTTGTTTATTTGACGTTGTTATTGTTGTTGTTGTTTATTTGACGTTGTTGTTGTTGACGTTGTTGTTGTTGTTGTTGTTTATTTGATGTTGTCGTTGTTGTTGACATAGTTGTTGCTATTTATTTGACGTTGTTGTTGTTTACGTTGTTGTTTATTTGACGTTGTTGTTGTTTATTTGACGTTGTTGTTGTTATTGTTGTTGTTTATTTGACATTGTTGTTGTTGTTGACGGTGTTGTTGTTGTTGTCTATTTGACACTGTTGTATTTGTTTATTTGACGTTGTTGTTGTTGTTGTTTATTTGACGTTGTTGTTGTTGTTTATTTGACGTTGTTAATGTTGTTGACGTTGTTGTTGCTGTTGTTTATTTCACGTTGTTGTTGTTGTTGTTGTTGTTGTTTATTTGACATTGTTGTTGTTGTTGTTGTTGTTTATTTGACGTTGTTGTTGTTGTTGTTTATTTGACGTTGTTGTTGTTTATTTGACGTTGTTGTTTTTGTGTTGTTTATTTGACGTTGTTGTTGTTGTTATTTATTTGACGTTGTTGTTGTTGTTATTGTTTGTTTGACGTTGTTGTTATGGTTGTTTATTTGACGTTGTTGTTGTTGTTGTTGTTTATTTGACGTTGTTGTTGTTGTTGTTGTATTTGTTGTTGTTGTTGTTGTTGCTTATTTGACGTTGTTGCTATTGTTGCTATTTATTTGACGTTGTTGTTGTTGTTTATTTGACGTTGTTGTTGTTGTTGTTTATTTGACGTTGTTGTTGTTTATTTGACGTTGTTGTTATTGTATTTGTTGTTGTTGTTATTGTTGTTGCTTATTTGACGTTGTTGTTATTGTTGTTGTTTATTTGACCTTGTTGTTGTTGTTATTCATTTGACGTTGTTGTTGTTGTTGTTTATTTGACGTTGTTGTTGTTGATGTTGTTTTAGTTGTTGTTGTTTATTTGATGTTGTTGTTGTCGTTGTTTTTGTTGTTTAATTGACGTTGTTGTTGTTATTTATTTGATGTTGTTGTTGTTGTTTATTTGACATTGTTGTTGTTGACGTTGTTGTTGTTGTTGTTTATTTGACGTTGTTATTGTTGTTGTTGTTTATTTGACGTTGTTGTTGTTGACGTTGTTGTTGTTGTTGTTGTTTATTTGATGTTGTCGTTGTTGTTGACATAGTTGTTGTTATTTATTTGACGTTGTTGTTGTTGACGTTGTTGTTTATTTGACGTTGTTGTTGTTGTTGTTGTTTATTTGACGTTGTTGTTATTGTTGTTGTTTATTTGACATTGTTGTTGTTGTTGACGATGTTGTTGTTGTTGTTTATTTGACATTGTTGTTGTTGTTGTTATTTATTTGACGTTCTTGTTGTTGTTGTTTATTTGACGTTGTTATTCTTGTTGTTTACTGACGTTGTTGTTGTTGTTGTTGTTGTTGTTTATTTGACGTTGTTGTTGTTGTTGTGGTTTATTTGACGTTGTTGTTTATTTGACGTTGTTGTTGTTTATTTGACGTTGTTGTTGTTATTTGACATTGTTGTTGTTGTTGTTGTTTATTTGACGTTGTTGTTGTTGTTTATTTGACGTTATTGTTGTTGTTTATTTGACGTTGTTATTGTTGTTGTTGTTTATTTGACGTTATAGTTGTTGACGTTGTTGTTGTTGTTTATTTGACGTTGTTGTTGTTGTTGTTGTTTTTGTTTATTTGACGTTGTTAATGTTGTTGACATTGTTGTTTTTGTTTTTGTTGTTTATTTGACGTTGTTGTTGTTGTTGTTATTGTTTATTTGACGTTGTTGTTGTTTATTTGACGTAGTTGTTGTTGTTGACGTTGTTGTTGTTGTTGTTTGTTTATTTGACGATTTTGTGGTTGTTGATGTTGTTGTTATTGTTGTTGTTTATTTGACGTTGTTGTTGTTGTTGTTTATTTGACGTTGTTGTTTTTGTTATTGTTATTGTTATTGTTGTTGTTATTGTTTATTTGACGTTGTTTTTGTTTATTTGACGTTGTTGTTGTTGTTGTTGTTTGTTTGACGTTGTTGTTGTTGTTGTTATTTATTTGACGTTGTTGTTGATGTTTATTTGACGTTGTTGTTGTTGTCATTGTTGTTGTTGTTGTTTATTTGACGTTGTTGTTGTTTTTTATTTGACATTGTTGTTGTTGACATTGTAGTTGTTGTTGTTTATTTGACGTTGTTGTTGTTGTTTATTTGACGTAGTTGTTATTATTGACGTTGTTGTTGTTGTTTATTTGACATTTTTGTTGTTGTTGATGTTGTTGTTGTTGTTGTTTTTTATTTGACGTTATTGTTGTTGTTATTGTTGTTGTTGTTGTTGTTTATTTGACATTGTTGTTGTTGTTGTTGTTTATTTGACGTTGTTGTTGTTGTTTATTTGACATTGTTGTTGTTGTTTATTTGACGTTGTTGTTGTTGTTGTTGTTGTTTATTTGACGTTGTTGTTATTGTTGTTTATTTGAAATTGTCGTCGTTGTTGTTGACGTTGTCGTTGTTGTTGTTTATTTGACGTTGTTGTTTTTGTTATTGTTATTGTTGTTGTTATTGTTTATTTGACGTTGTTTTTGTTTATTTGACGTTGTTGTTTTTGTTGTTGTTTAATTGACGTTGTTGTTGTTGTTTATTTGAAGTTGTTGTTGTTGTTATTTATTTGACGTTGTTGTTGTTGTTGTTTATTAGAAGTTGTTGTTGTTGTTTATTAGACGTAGTTATTGTTGACCTTGTTGTTGTTGTTGTTTGTTTATTTGACGATTTTGTTGTTGTTGATGTTGTTGTTGTTGTTGTTGTTTATTTGATGTTGTTGTTGCTGTTGTTTATTTGACGTTGTTGTTGTCGTTGTTGTTATTTATTTGACGTTGTTGTTGATGTTTATTTGACGTTGTTGTTGTTGTCATTGTTGTTGTTGTTGTTGTTGTTTATTTGACGTTGTTGTTGTTTTTTATTTGACATTGTTGTTGTTGACATTGTTGTTGTTGTTGTTTATTTGACGTTGTTGTTGTTGTTTATTTGACGTAGTTGTTGTTATTGACGTTGTCATTGTTGTTTATTTGACGTTTTTGTTGTTGTTGATGTTGTTGTTGTTGTTGTTTTTTATTTGACGTTATTGTTGTTGTTATTGTTGTTGTTGCTGTTGTTTATTTGACGTTGTTGTTGTTGTTTATTTGACATTGTTGTTGTTGTTTATTTGACGTTGTTGTTGTTGTTTGATTGACATTGTTGTTGTTGTTTATTTGACGTTGTTGTTGTTGTTGTTGTTTATTTGACGTTGTTGTTATTGTTGTTTATTTGAAATTGTCGTCGTTGTTGTTGACGTTGTCGTTGTTGTTGTTTATTTGACGTTGTTGTTGTTGTTTATTTGACGTTGTTGTTGTTGTTTATTTGATGTTGTTTTGGTTGTTGTTGTTTATTTGACGTTGTTGTTGTTTTTTATTTTACGTTGTTGTTGTTGACATTGTTGTTGTTGTTGTTTATTTGACGTTGTTGTTGTTGTTTATTTGACGTAGTTGTTGTTATTGACGTTGTTGTTGTTGTTTATTTGACGTTTTTGTTGTTGTTGATGTTGTTGTTGTTTTTTATTTGACGTTGTTTTTGTTGTTATTGTTGTTGTTGTTGTTGTTGTTGTTTATTTGACGTTGTTGTTGTTGTTTATTTGACGTTGTTGTTGTTTATTTGACGTTGTTGTTTTTGTTGTTGTTTATTTGACGTTGTTGTTGTTGTTATTTATTTGACGTTGTTGTTGTTGTTATTGTTTATTTGACGTTGTTGTTATGGTTGTTTATTTGACGTTGTTGTTGTTGTTGTTTATTTGACGTTGTTGTTGTTGTTGTTGTATTTGTTGTTGTTGTTGTTGTTGCTTATTTGACGTTGTTGCTATTGTTGCTATTTATTTGACGTTGTTGTTGTTGTTTATTTGACGTTGTTGTTGTTGTTGTTTATTTGACGTTGTTGTTGTTTATTTGACGTTGTTGTTATTGTATTTGTTGTTGTTGTTATTGTTGTTGCTTATTTGACGTTGTTGTTATTGTTGTTGTTTATTTGACGTTGTTGTTGTTGTTATTCATTTGATGTTGTTGTTGTTGTTGTTGTTTATTTGACGTTGTTGTTGTTGATGTTGTTTTAGTTGTTGTTGTTTATTTGATGTTGTTGTTGTCGTTGTTTTTGTTGTTTAATTGACGTTGTTGTTGTTATTTATTTGATGTTGTTGTTGTTGTTTATTTGACATTGTTGTTGTTGACGTTGTTGTTGTTGTTGTTTATTTGACGTTGTTATTGTTGTTGTTGTTTATTTGACGTTGTTGTTGTTGACGTTGTTGTTGTTGTTGTTTATTTGATGTTGTCGTTGTTGTTGACATAGTTGTTGTTATTTATTTGACGTTGTTGTTGTTGACGTTGTTGTTTATTTGACGTTGTTGTTGTTGTTGTTTATTTGACGTTGTTGTTGTTATTGTTGTTGTTTATTTGACATTGTTGTTGTTGTTGACGGTGTTGTTGTTGTTGTTTATTTGACATTGTTGTTGTTGTTGTTATTTATTTGACGTTCTTGTTGTTGTTGTTTATTTGACGTTGTTATTCTTGTTGTTTATTGACGTTGTTGTTGTTGTTGTTGTTGTTGTTTATTTGACGTTGTTGTTGTTGTTGTGGTTTATTTGACGTTGTTGTTTATTTGACGTTGTTGTTGTTTATTTGACGTTGTTGTTGTTATTTGACATTGTTGTTGTTGTTGTTGTTTATTTGACGTTGTTGTTGTTGTTTATTTGACGTTATTGTTGTTGTTTATTTGACGTTGTTATTGTTGTTGTTGTTTATTTGACGTTATAGTTGTTGACGTTGTTGTTGTTGTTTATTTGACGTTGTTGTTGTTGTTGTTGTTTTTGTTTATTTGACGTTGTTAATGTTGTTGACATTGTTGTTTTTGTTTTTGTTGTTTATTTGACGTTGTTGTTGTTGTTGTTATTGTTTATTTGACGTTGTTGTTGTTTATTTGACGTAGTTGTTGTTGTTGACGTTGTTGTTGTTGTTGTTTGTTTATTTGACGATTTTGTGGTTGTTGATGTTGTTGTTATTGTTGTTGTTTATTTGACGTTGTTGTTGTTGTTGTTGTTTATTTGACGTTGTTGTTTTTGTTATTGTTATTGTTGTTGTTATTGTTTATTTGACGTTGTTTTTGTTTATTTGACGTTGTTGTTGTTGTTGTTGTTTGTTTGACGTTGTTGTTGTTGTTGTTATTTATTTGACGTTGTTGTTGATGTTTATTTGACGTTGTTGTTGTTGTCATTGTTGTTGTTGTTGTTTATTTGACGTTGTTGTTGTTTTTTATTTGACATTGTTGTTGTTGACATTGTAGTTGTTGTTGTTTATTTGACGTTGTTGTTGTTGTTTATTTGACGTAGTTGTTATTATTGACGTTGTTGTTGTTGTTTATTTGACATTTTTGTTGTTGTTGATGTTGTTGTTGTTGTTGTTGTTTTTTATTTGACGTTATTGTTGTTGTTATTGTTGTTGTTGTTGTTTATTTGACATTGTTGTTGTTGTTGTTGTTGTTTATTTTACGTTGTTGTTGTTGTTGTTTATTTGACGTTGTTGTTGTTGTTGTTGTTGTTGTTTATTTGACGTTATTGTTGTTGTTTATTTGACGTTGTTAATGTTGTTGACGTTGTTGTTGCTGTTGTTTATTTCACGTTGTTGTTGTTGTTGTTTATTTGACATTGTTGTTGTTGTTGTTGTTGTTGTTTATTTGACGTTGTTGTTGTTGTTGTTTATTTGACGTTGTTGTTGTTGTTGTTGTTTATTTGACGTTGTTAATGTTGTTGACATTGTTGTTGTTGTTTTTATTGTTTATTTGACGTTGTTGTTGTTGTTGTTTATTTGACGTTGTTAATGTTGTTGACATTGTTGTTGTTGTTTTTGTTGTTTATTTGACGTTGTTGTTGTTGTTGTTGTTGTTTTTGTTATTGTTATTGTTGATGTTGTTGTTGTTTATTTGACGTTGTTGTTATTGTTGTTGTTGTTTATTTGACGTTGTTGTTGTTGTTTATTTGACGTTGTTGTTGTTGTTGTTTATTTGACGTTGTTGTTGTTGTTGTTGTTTATTTGACGTTGTTGTTATTGTTGTTTATTTGAAATTGTCGTCGTTGTTGTTGACGTTGTTGTTGTTGTTGTTTATTTGACGTTGTTGTTGTTGTTTATTTGATGTTGTTTTGGTTGTTGTTGTTTATTTGACGTTGTTGTTGTTTTTTATTTTACGTTGTTGTTGTTGACATTGTTGTTGTTGTTGTTTATTTGACGTTGTTGTTGTTGTTTATTTGACGTAGTTGTTGTTATTGACGTTGTTGTTGTTGTTTATTTGACGTTTTTGTTGTTGTTGATGTTGTTGTTGTTTTTTATTTGACGTTGTTTTTGTTGTTATTGTTGTTGTTGTTGTTTATTTGACGTTGTTGTTGTTGTTTATTTGACGTTGTTGTTGTTTATTTGACGTTGTTGTTGTTGTTGTTAATTTGACGTTGTTGTTGTTATTTATTTGACGTTGTTGTTGTTGTTATTGTTTATTTGACGTTGTTGTTGTTATTGTTTATTTGACGTTGTTGTTGTGGTTGTTTATTTGACGTTGTTGTTGTTGTTGTTGTTGTTGTTTATTTGACGTTGTTGTTGTTGTTGTTGTTGCTTATTTGACGTTGTTGCTATTGTTGCTATTTATTTGACGTTGTTGTTGTTGTTTATTTGACGTTGTT
>OX451740.1:458573596-458576096 GCA_948472305.1 Vicia faba
TTGTTGTTGTTTATTTGACGTTGTTGTTATTGTTGTTTATTTGAAATTGTCGTCGTTGTTGTTGACATTGTTGTTGTTGTTGTTTATTGACGTTGTTGTTGTTGTTTATTTGATGTTGTTTTGGTAGTTGTTGTTTATTTGACGTTGTTGTTGTTTTTTATTTTACGTTGTTGTTGTTGACATTGTTGTTGTTGTTGTTTATTTGACGTTGTTGTTGTTGTTTATTTGACGTAGTTGTTGTTATTGACGTTGTTGTTGTTGTTTATTTGACGTTTTTGTTTTTGTTGATGTTGTTGTTGTTTTTGTTGTTATTGTTGTTTTTGTTGTTGTTGTTTATTTGACGTTGTTGTTGTTGTTTATTTGACGTTGTTGTTGTTTATTTGACGTTGTTGTTGTTGTTGTTGTTTATTTGACGTTGTTGTTGTTGTTATTTATTTGACGTTGTTGTTGTTGTTATTGTTTATTTGACGTTGTTGTTGTGGTTGTTTATTTGACGTTGTTGTTGTTGTTTATTTGACGTTGTTGTTGTTGTTGTTGTATTTGTTGTTGTTGTTGTTGTTGCTTATTTGACGTTGTTGCTATTGTTGCTATTTATTTGACGTTGTTGTTGTTGTTTATTTGACGTTGTTGTTGTTGTTTATTTGACGTTGTTGTTGTTGTATTTGTTGTTGTTGTTATTGTTGTTTCTTATTTGACGTTGTTGTTATTGTTGTTGTTTATTTGACGTTGTTGTTGTTGTTATTCATTTGACGTTGTTGTTGTTGTTGTTGTTGTTGTTTATTTGACGTTGTTGAAGTTGTTGTTTATTTGATGTTGTTTTAGTTGTTGTTGTTTATTTGACGTTGTTGTTGTCGTTGTTTTTGTTGTTTAATTGACGTTGTTGTTGTTATTTATTTGATGTTGTTGTTGTTGTTTATTTGACATTGTTGTCGTTGACGTTGTTGTTGTTGTTGTTGTTTATTTGACATTGTTATTGTTGTTGTTGTTTATTTGACGTTGTTGTTGTTGACGTTGTTGTTGTTGTTGTTGTTTATTTGATGTTGTCGTTGTTGTTGACATAGTTGTTGTTATTTATTTGACGTTGTTGTTGTTTACGTTGTTGTTTATTTGACGTTGTTGTCGTTGTTTATTTGACGTTGTTGTTGTTATTGTTGTTGTTTATTTGACATTGTTGTTGTTGTTGACGGTGTTGTTGTTGTTGTTTATTTGACATTGTTGTTGTTGTTTATTTGATGTTGTTGTTGTTGTTGTTTATTTGACGTTGTTGTTGTTGTTTATTTGACGTTGTTAATGATGTTGACGTTGTTGTTGCTGTTGTTTATTTCACGTTGTTGTTGTTGTTGTTTATTTGACATTGTTGTTGTTGTTGTTGTTGTTGTTTATTTGACGTTGTTGTTGTTGTTGTTTATTTGACGTTGTTGTTGTTATTGTTGTTTATTTGACGTTGTTAATGTTGTTGACATTGTTGTTGTTGTTTTTGTTGTTTATTTGACGTTGTTGTTGTTGTTGTTGTTGTTTTTGTTATTGTTATTGTTGGTGTTGTTGTTGTTTAATTGACGTTGTTGTTATTGTTGTTGTTGTTTATTTGACGTTGTTGTTGTTGTTTATTTGACGTTGTTGTTGTTGTTTATTTGACGTTGTTGTTGTTTATTTGACGTTGTTGTTATTGTTGTTTATTTGAAATTGTCGTTGTTGTTGTTGACGTTGTTGTTGTTGTTGTTGTTGTTTATTTGACGTTGTTGTTGTTGTTTATTTGATGTTGTTTTGGTTGTTGTTGTTTATTTGACGTTGTTGTTGTTTTTTATTTTACGTTGTTGTTGTTGACATTGTTGTTGTTGTTGTTTATTTGACGTTGTTGTTGTTGTTTATTTGACGTAGTTGTTGTTATTGACGTTGTTGTTGTTGTTTATTTGACGTTTTTGTTGTTGATGTTGTTGTTGTTTTTTATTTGACGTTGTTTTTGTTGTTATTGTTGTTGTTGTTGTTGTTGTTTATTTGACATTGTTGTTGTTGTTTATTTGACGTTGTTGTTGTTTATTTGACGTTGTTATTGTTGTTTATTTGACGTTGTTGTTGTTGTTGTTGTTATTTATTTGACGTTGTTGTTGTTGTTGTTGTTATTGTTTATTTGACGTTGTTGTTGTGGTTGTTTATTTGACGTTGTTGTTGTTGTTGTTGTTTATTTGACGTTGTTGTTGTTTTTGTTGTTGTATTTGTTGTTGTTGTTGTTGTTGCTTATTTGACGTTGTTGCTATTGTTGCTATTTATTTGACGTTGTTGTTGTTGTTTATTTGATGTTGTTGTTGTTGTTTATTTGACGTTGTTATTGTTGTTGTTTATTTGACGTTGTTGTTAATGTATTTGTTGTTGTTGTTATTGTTGTTGCTTATTTGACGTTGTTGTTATTGTTGTTGTTTATTTGACGTTATTGTTGTTGTTGATGTTGTTGTTGTTGTTGTTGTTTTTTATTTGACGTTATTGTTGTTTATTTGACGTTGTT
>OX451740.1:458591096-458698596 GCA_948472305.1 Vicia faba
TGTTGACGGTGTTGTTGTTGTTGTTTATTTGACATTGTTGTTGTTGTTTATTTGATGTTGTTGTTGTTGTTGTTTATTTGACGTTGTTGTTGTTGTTTATTTGACGTTGTTAATGATGTTGACGTTGTTGTTGCTGTTGTTTATTTCACGTTGTTGTTGTTGTTGTTTATTTGACATTGTTGTTGTTGTTGTTGTTGTTGTTTATTTGACGTTGTTGTTGTTGTTGTTTATTTGACGTTGTTGTTGTTATTGTTGTTTATTTGACGTTGTTAATGTTGTTGACATTGTTGTTGTTGTTTTTGTTGTTTATTTGACGTTGTTGTTGTTGTTGTTGTTGTTGTTTTTGTTATTGTTATTGTTGGTGTTGTTGTTGTTTAATTGACGTTGTTGTTATTGTTGTTGTTGTTTATTTGACGTTGTTGTTGTTGTTTATTTGACGTTGTTGTTGTTGTTTATTTGACGTTGTTGTTGTTTATTTGACGTTGTTGTTATTGTTGTTTATTTGAAATTGTCGTTGTTGTTGTTGACGTTGTTGTTGTTGTTGTTGTTTATTTGACGTTGTTGTTGTTGTTTATTTGATGTTGTTTTGGTTGTTGTTGTTTATTTGACGTTGTTGTTGTTTTTTATTTTACGTTGTTGTTGTTGACATTGTTGTTGTTGTTGTTTATTTGACGTTGTTGTTGTTGTTTATTTGACGTAGTTGTTGTTATTGACGTTGTTGTTGTTGTTTATTTGACGTTTTTGTTGTTGATGTTGTTGTTGTTTTTTATTTGACGTTGTTTTTGTTGTTATTGTTGTTGTTGTTGTTGTTGTTTATTTGACATTGTTGTTGTTGTTTATTTGACGTTGTTGTTGTTTATTTGACGTTGTTATTGTTGTTTATTTGACGTTGTTGTTGTTGTTGTTATTTATTTGACGTTGTTGTTGTTGTTGTTGTTATTGTTTATTTGACGTTGTTGTTGTGGTTGTTTATTTGACGTTGTTGTTGTTGTTGTTGTTTATTTGACGTTGTTGTTGTTTTTGTTGTTGTATTTGTTGTTGTTGTTGTTGTTGCTTATTTGACGTTGTTGCTATTGTTGCTATTTATTTGACGTTGTTGTTGTTGTTTATTTGACGTTGTTGTTGTTGTTTATTTGACGTTGTTATTGTTGTTGTTTATTTGACGTTGTTGTTAATGTATTTGTTGTTGTTGTTATTGTTGTTGCTTATTTGACGTTGTTGTTATTGTTGTTGTTTATTTGACGTTATTGTTGTTGTTGATGTTGTTGTTGTTGTTGTTGTTTTTTATTTGACGTTATTGTTGTTTATTTGACGTTGTTGTTGTTGTTGTTTATTTGACATTGTTGTTGTTGTTTATTTGACGTTGTTGTTGTTGTTGTTGTTGTTGTTTATTTGACGTTGTTGTTGTTATTTATTTGACGTTGTTAATGTTGTTGACGTTGTTGTTGCTGTTGTTTATTTCACGTTGTTGTTGTTGTTGTTGTTGTTTATTTGACATTGTTGTTGTTGTTGTTGTTTATTTGACGTTGTTGTTGTTGTTGTTTATTTGACGTTGTTAATGTTGTTGACATTGTTGTTGTTGTTTTTGTTGTTTATTTGACGTTGTTGTTGTTGTTGTTATTGTTATTGTTGGTGTTGTTGTTGTTTATTTGACGTTGTTGTTATTGTTGTTGTTGTTTATTTGACGTTGTTGTTGTTGTTGTTGTTTATTTGACGTTGTTGTTATTGTTGTTTATTTGAAATTGTCGTTGTTGTTGTTGACGTTGTTGGTGTTGTTGTTTATTTGACGTTGTTGTTGTTGTTTACTTGATGTTGTTTTGGTTGTTGTTGTTTATTTGACGTTGTTGTTGTTTTTTATTTTACGTTGTTGTTGTTGACATTGTTGTTGTTGTTGTTGTTTATTTGACGTTGTTGTTGTTGTTTATTTGACGTAGTTGTTGTTATTGACGTTGTTGTTGTTGTTTATTTGACGTTTTTGTTGTTGTTGATGTTGTTATTGTTTTTTATTTGACGTTGTTTTTGTTGTTGTTGTTGTTGTTGTTTATTTGACGTTGTTGTTGTTGTTTATTTGACGTTGTTGTTGTTTATTTGACGTTGTTGTTGTTATTGTTGTTTATTTGACGTTGTTGTTGTTGTTATTTATTTGACGTTGTTGTTGTTATTGTTTATTTGACGTTGTTGTTGTGGTTGTTTATTTGACGTTGTTGTTGTTGTTTATTTGACGTTGTTGTTGTTGTTGTATTTGTTGTTGTTGTTGTTGTTGTTGCTTATTTGACGTTGTTGCTATTGTTGCTATTTATTTGACGTTGTTGTTGTTGTTTATTTGACGTTGTTGTTGTTGTTTATTTGACGCTGTTGTTGTTGTTGTTGTTTATTTGACGTTGTTGTTGTTATTGTTGTTGCTTATTTGACGTTGTTGTTATTGTTGTTGTTTATTTGACGTTGTTGTTGTTGTTATTCATTTGACGTTGTTGTTGTTGTTGTTGTTGTTTATTTGACGTTGTTGAAGTTGTTGTTTATTTGATGTTGTTAATGTTGTTATTGTTTATTTGACGTTGTTGTTGTCGTTGTTTTTGTTGTTTAATTGACGTTGTTGTTGTTATTTATTTGATGTTGTTGTTGTTGTTTATTTGACATTGTTGTTGTTGACGTTGTTGTTGTTGTTGTTTATTTGACGTTGTTATTGTTGTTGTTGTTTATTTGACGTTGTTGTTGTTGACGTTGTTGTTGTTGTTGTTGTTTATTTGATGTTGTCGTTGTTGTTGACATAGTTGTTGCTATTTATTTGACGTTGTTGTTGTTTACGTTGTTGTTTATTTGACGTTGTTGTTGTTTATTTGACGTTGTTGTTGTTATTGTTGTTGTTTATTTGACATTGTTGTTGTTGTTGACGGTGTTGTTGTTGTTGTCTATTTGACACTGTTGTATTTGTTTATTTGACGTTGTTGTTGTTGTTGTTTATTTGACGTTGTTGTTGTTGTTTATTTGACGTTGTTAATGTTGTTGACGTTGTTGTTGCTGTTGTTTATTTCACGTTGTTGTTGTTGTTGTTGTTGTTGTTGTTTATTTGACATTGTTGTTGTTGTTGTTGTTGTTTATTTGACGTTGTTGTTGTTGTTGTTTATTTGACGTTGTTGTTGTTTATTTGACATTGTTGTTTTTGTGTTGTTTATTTGACGTTGTTGTTGTTGTTATTTATTTGACGTTGTTGTTGTTGTTATTGTTTGTTTGACGTTGTTGTTATGGTTGTTTATTTGACGTTGTTGTTGTTGTTGTTGTTTATTTGACGTTGTTGTTGTTGTTGTTGTATTTGTTGTTGTTGTTGTTGTTGCTTATTTGACGTTGTTGCTATTGTTGCTATTTATTTGACGTTGTTGTTGTTGTTTATTTGACGTTGTTGTTGTTGTTGTTTATTTGACGTTGTTGTTGTTTATTTGACGTTGTTGTTATTGTATTTGTTGTTGTTGTTATTGTTGTTGCTTATTTGACGTTGTTGTTATTGTTGTTGTTTATTTGACCTTGTTGTTGTTGTTATTCATTTGACGTTGTTGTTGTTGTTGTTTATTTGACGTTGTTGTTGTTGATGTTGTTTTAGTTGTTGTTGTTTATTTGATGTTGTTGTTGTCGTTGTTTTTGTTGTTTAATTGACGTTGTTGTTGTTATTTATTTGATGTTGTTGTTGTTGTTTATTTCACATTGTTGTTGTTGACGTTGTTGTTGTTGTTGTTTATTTGACGTTGTTATTGTTGTTGTTGTTTATTTGACGTTGTTGTTGTTGACGTTGTTGTTGTTGTTGTTGTTTATTTGATGTTGTCGTTGTTGTTGACATAGTTGTTGTTATTTATTTGACGTTGTTGTTGTTGACGTTGTTGTTTATTTGACGTTGTTGTTGTTGTTGTTGTTTATTTGACGTTGTTGTTATTGTTGTTGTTTATTTGACATTGTTGTTGTTGTTGACGATGTTGTTGTTGTTGTTTATTTGACATTGTTGTTGTTGTTGTTATTTATTTGACGTTCTTGTTGTTGTTGTTTATTTGACGTTGTTATTCTTGTTGTTTATTGACGTTGTTGTTGTTGTTGTTGTTGTTGTTTATTTGACGTTGTTGTTGTTGTTGTGGTTTATTTGACGTTGTTGTTTATTTGACGTTGTTGTTGTTTATTTGACGTTGTTGTTGTTATTTGACATTGTTGTTGTTGTTGTTGTTTATTTGACGTTGTTGTTGTTGTTTATTTGACGTTATTGTTGTTGTTTATTTGACGTTGTTATTGTTGTTGTTGTTTATTTGACGTTATAGTTGTTGACGTTGTTGTTGTTGTTTATTTGACGTTGTTGTTGTTGTTGTTGTTTTTGTTTATTTGACGTTGTTAATGTTGTTGACATTGTTGTTTTTGTTTTTGTTGTTTATTTGACGTTGTTGTTGTTGTTGTTATTGTTTATTTGACGTTGTTGTTGTTTATTTGACGTAGTTGTTGTTGTTGACGTTGTTGTTGTTGTTGTTTGTTTATTTGACGATTTTGTGGTTGTTGATGTTGTTGTTATTGTTGTTGTTTATTTGACGTTGTTGTTGTTGTTGTTTATTTGACGTTGTTGTTTTTGTTATTGTTATTGTTGTTGTTATTGTTTATTTGACGTTGTTTTTGTTTATTTGACGTTGTTGTTGTTGTTGTTGTTGTTTGTTTGACGTTGTTGTTGTTGTTGTTATTTATTTGACGTTGTTGTTGATGTTTATTTGACGTTGTTGTTGTTGTCATTGTTGTTGTTGTTGTTTATTTGACGTTGTTGTTGTTTTTTATTTGACATTGTTGTTGTTGACATTGTAGTTGTTGTTGTTTATTTGACGTTGTTGTTGTTGTTTATTTGACGTAGTTGTTATTATTGACGTTGTTGTTGTTGTTTATTTGACATTTTTGTTGTTGTTGATGTTGTTGTTGTTGTTGTTGTTTTTTATTTGACGTTATTGTTGTTGTTATTGTTGTTGTTGTTGTTGTTTATTTGACATTGTTGTTGTTGTTGTTTATTTGACGTTGTTGTTGTTGTTTATTTGACATTGTTGTTGTTGTTTATTTGACGTTGTTGTTGTTGTTGTTGTTGTTTATTTGACGTTGTTGTTATTGTTGTTTATTTGAAATTGTCGTCGTTGTTGTTGACGTTGTCGTTGTTGTTGTTTATTTGACGTTGTTGTTGTTATTTATTTGATGTTGTTTTGGTTGTTGTTGTTTATTTGACGTTGTTGTTGTTTTTTATTTTACGTTGTTGTTGTTGACATTGTTGTTGTTGTTGTTTATTTGACGTTGTTGTTGTTGTTTATTTGACGTTGTTGTTGTTGTTGTTTATTTGACGTTGTTGTTGTTGTATTTGTTGTTGTTGTTATTGTTGTTGCTTATTTGACGTTGTTGTTATTGTTGTTGTTTATTTGACGTTGTTGTTGTTATTCATTTGACGTTGTTGTTGTTGTTGTTGTTTATTTGACGTTGTTGTTGTTTATTTGACGTTGTTGTTTTTGTTGTTGTTTATTTGACGTTGTTGTTGTTGTTATTTATTTGACGTTGTTGTTGTTGTTATTGTTTATTTGACGTTGTTGTTGTGGTTGTTTATTTGACGTTGTTGTTGTTGTTGTTGTTTATTTGACGTTGTTGTTGTTGTTGTATTTGTTGTTGTTGTTGTTGTTGCTTATTTGACGTTGTTGCTATTGTTGCTATTTATTTGACGTTGTTGTTGTTGTTTATTTGACGTTGTTGTTGTTGTTGTTTATTTGACGTTGTTGTTGTTTATTTGACGTTGTTGTTATTGTATTTGTTGTTGTTGTTATTGTTGTTGCTTATTTGACGTTGTTGTTATTGTTGTTGTTTATTTGACGTTGTTGTTGTTGTTATTCATTTGACGTTGTTGTTGTTGTTGTTGTTTATTTGACGTTGTTGTTGTTGATGTTGTTTTAGTTGTTGTTGTTTATTTGACGTTGTTGTTGTCGTTGTTTTTGTTGTTTAATTGACGTTGTTGTTGTTATTTATTTGATGTTGTTGTTGTTGTTTATTTGACATTGTTGTTGTTGACGTTGTTGTTGTTGTTGTTTATTTGACGTTGTTATTGTTGTTGTTGTTGTTTATTTGACGTTGTTGTTGTTGACATTGTTGTTGTTGTTGTTGTTTATTTGATGTTGTCGTTGTTGTTGACATAGTTGTTGTTATTTATTTGACGTTGTTGTTGTTGACGTTGTTGTTTATTTGACGTTGTTGTTGTTGTTGTTTATTTGACGTTGTTGTTGTTATTGTTGTTGTTTATTTGACATTGTTGTTGTTGTTGACGGTGTTGTTGTTGTTGTTTATTTGACATTGTTGTTGTTGTTGTTATTTATTTGACGTTCTTGTTGTTGTTGTTTATTTGACGTTGTTATTCTTGTTGTTTATTGACGTTGTTGTTGTTGTTGTTGTTGTTTATTTGACGTTGTTGTTGTTGTTGTGGTTTATTTGACGTTGTTGTTTATTTGACGTTGTTGTTGTTTATTTGACGTTGTTGTTGTTATTTGACATTGTTGTTGTTGTTGTTGTTGTTTATTTGACGTTGTTGTTGTTGTTTATTTGACGTTATTGTTGTTGTTTATTTGACGTTGTTATTGTTGTTGTTGTTTATTTGACGTTGTAGTTGTTGACGTTGTTGTTGTTGTTTATTTGACGTTGTTGTTGTTGTTGTTGTTTTTGTTTATTTGACGTTGTTAATGTTGTTGACATTGTTGTTTTTGTTTTTGTTGTTTATTTGACGTTGTTGTTGTTGTTGTTATTGTTTATTTGACGTTGTTGTTGTTTATTTGACGTAATTGTTGTTGTTGACGTTGTTGTTGTTGTTGTTTGTTTATTTGACGATTTTGTGGTTGTTGATGTTGTTGTTATTGTTGTTGTTTATTTGACGTTGTTGTTGTTGTTGTTTATTTGACGTTGTTGTTTTTGTTATTGTTATTGTTGTTGTTATTGTTTATTTGACGTTGTTTTTGTTTATTTGACGTTGTTGTTGTTGTTGTTGTTTGTTAGACGTTGTTGTTGTTGTTGTTATTTATTTGACGTTGTTGTTGATGTTTATTTGACGTTGTTGTTGTTGTCATTGTTGTTGTTGTTGTTGTTTATTTGACGTTGTTGTTGTTTTTTATTTGACATTGTTGTTGTTGACATTGTAGTTGTTGTTGTTTATTTGACGTTGTTGTTGTTGTTTATTTGACGTAGTTGTTATTATTGACGTTGTTGTTGTTGTTTATTTGACATTTTTGTTGTTGTTGATGTTGTTGTTGTTGTTGTTGTTTTTTATTTGACGTTATTGTTGTTGTTATTGTTGTTGTTGTTGTTGTTTATTTGACATTGTTGTTGTTGTTGTTGTTGTTTATTTTACGTTGTTGTTGTTGTTGTTTATTTGACGTTGTTGTTGTTGTTGTTGTTGTTGTTGTTTATTTGACGTTATTGTTGTTGTTTATTTGACGTTGTTAATGTTGTTGACGTTGTTGTTGCTGTTGTTTATTTCACGTTGTTGTTGTTGTTGTTTATTTGACATTGTTGTTGTTGTTGTTGTTGTTGTTTATTTGACGTTGTTGTTGTTGTTGTTTATTTGACGTTGTTGTTGTTGTTGTTGTTTATTTGACGTTGTTAATGTTGTTGACATTGTTGTTGTTGTTTTTATTGTTTATTTGACGTTGTTGTTGTTGTTGTTTATTTGACGTTGTTAATGTTGTTGACATTGTTGTTGTTGTTTTTGTTGTTTATTTGACGTTGTTGTTGTTGTTGTTGTTGTTTTTGTTATTGTTATTGTTGATGTTGTTGTTGTTTATTTGACGTTGTTGTTATTGTTGTTGTTGTTTATTTGACGTTGTTGTTGTTGTTTATTTGACGTTGTTGTTGTTGTTGTTTATTTGACGTTGTTGTTGTTGTTGTTGTTTATTTGACGTTGTTGTTATTGTTGTTTATTTGAAATTGTCGTCGTTGTTGTTGACGTTGTTGTTGTTGTTGTTTATTTGACGTTGTTGTTGTTGTTTATTTGATGTTGTTTTGGTTGTTGTTGTTTATTTGACGTTGTTGTTGTTTTTTATTTTACGTTGTTGTTGTTGACATTGTTGTTGTTGTTGTTGTTTATTTGACGTTGTTGTTGTTGTTTATTTGACGTAGTTGTTGTTATTGACGTTGTTGTTGTTGTTTATTTGACGTTTTTGTTGTTGTTGATGTTGTTGTTGTTTTTTATTTGACGTTGTTTTTGTTGTTATTGTTGTTGTTGTTGTTTATTTGACGTTGTTGTTGTTGTTTATTTGACGTTGTTGTTGTTTATTTGACGTTGTTGTTGTTGTTGTTAATTTGACGTTGTTGTTGTTATTTATTTGACGTTGTTGTTGTTGTTATTGTTTATTTGACGTTGTTGTTGTTATTGTTTATTTGACGTTGTTGTTGTGGTTGTTTATTTGACGTTGTTGTTGTTGTTGTTGTTGTTGTTTATTTGACGTTGTTGTTGTTGTTGTTGCTTATTTGACGTTGTTGCTATTGTTGCTATTTATTTGACGTTGTTGTTGTTGTTTATTTGACGTTGTTGTTGTTGTTGTTTATTTGACGTTGTTGTTGTTGTATTTGTTGTTGTTGTTATTGTTGTTGCTTATTTGACGTTGTTGTTATTGTTGTTGTTTATTTGACGTTGTTGTTGTTGTTATTCATTTGACGTTGTTGTTGTTGTTGTTGTTTATTTGACGTTGTTGTTGTTGTTGTTTATTTGATGTTGTTTTAGTTGTTGTTGTTTATTTGACGTTGTTGTTGTCGTTGTTTTTGTTGTTTAATTGACGTTGTTGTTGTTATTTATTTGATGTTGTTGTTGTTGTTTATTTGACATTGTTGTTTTTGACGTTGTTGTTGTTGTTGTTTATTTGACGTTGTTATTGTTGTTGTTGTTTATTTGACGTTGTTGTTGTTGACGTTGTTGTTGTTGTTGTTGTTGTTTATTTGATGTTGTCGTTGTTGTTGACATAGTTGTTGTTATTTATTTGACGTTGTTGTTGTTGACGTTGTTGTTTATTTGACGTTGTTGTCGTTGTTTATTTGACGTTGTTGTTGTTATTGTTGTTGTTTATTTGACATTGTTGTTGTTGTTGACGGTGTTGTTGTTGTTGTTTATTTGACATTGTTGTTGTTGTTTATTTGACGTTGTTGTTGTTGTTGTTTATTTGACGTTGTTGTTGTTGTTTATTTAACGTTGTTAATGCTGTTGACGTTGTTGTTGCTGTTGTTTATTTCACGTTGTTGTTATTGTTGTTGTTGTTGTTTATTTGACATTGTTGTTGTTGTTGTTGTTGTTATTTATTTGACGTTGTTGTTGTTGTTGTTTATTTGACGTTGTTGTTGTTGTTGTTTATTTGACGTTGTTAATGTTGTTGACATTGTTGTTGTTGTTTTTGTTGTTTATTTGACGTTGTTGTTGTTGTTGTTGTTGTTTTTGTTATTGTTCTTTATTTGACGTTGTTGTTGTTTTTTATTTTACGTTGTTGTTGTTGACATTGTTGTTGTTGTTGTTTATTTGACGTTGTTGTTGTTGTTTATTTGACGTTTTTGTTGTTGTTGACGTTGTTGTTGTTTTTTATTTGACGTTGTTATTGTTGTTGATGTTGTTGTTGTTTTTTATTTGACGTTGTTATTGTTGTTATTGTTGTTGTTGTTGTTGTTGTTTATTTGACGTTGTTGTTGTTGTTTATTTGACGTTGTTGTTGTTTATTTGACGTTGTTGTTGTTGTTGTTTATTTGACGTTGTTAATGTTGTTGACATTGTTGTTGTTGTTTTTGTTGTTTATTTGACGTTGTTGTTGTTGTTGTTGTTGTTTTTGTTATTGTTCTTTATTTGACGTTGTTGTTGTTTTTTATTTTACGTTGTTGTTGTTGACATTGTTGTTGTTGTTGTTTATTTGACGTTGTTGTTGTTGTTTATTTGACGTAGTTGTTGTTATTGACGTTGTTGTTGTTGTTTATTTGACGTTTTTGTTGTTGTTGATGTTGTTGTTGTTTTTTATTTGACGTTGTTATTGTTGTTATTGTTGTTGTTGTTGTTGTTGTTGTTTATTTGACGTTGTTGTTGTTGTTTATTTGACGTTGTTGTTGTTTATTTGACGTTGTTGTTGTTGTTTATTTGACGTTGTTGTTGTTGTTATTTATTTGACGTTGTTGTTGTTGTTATTGTTTATTTGACGTTGTTGTGGTTGTTTATTTGACGTTGTTGTTGTTGTTGTTTATTTGACGTTGTTGCTATTGTTGCTATTTATTTGACGTTGTTGTTGTTGTTTATTTGACGTTGTTGTTGTTGTTGTTGTTGTTTATTTGACGTTGTTGTTGTTGTTGTTGTTTATTTGACGTTGTTGTTAATGTATTTGTTGTTGTTGTTATTGTTGTTGCTTATTTGACGTTGTTGTTATTGTTGTTGTTTATTTGACGTTATTGTTGTTGTTGATGTTGTTGTTGTTGTTGTTGTTTTTTATTTGACATTATTGTTGTTGTTATTGTTGTTGTTGTTGTTGTTTATTTGACGTTGTTGTTGTTGTTGTTTATTTGACATTGTTGTTGTTGGTTATTTGACGTTGTTGTTGTTGTTGTTGTTGTTTATTTGACGTTGTTGTTGTTGTTTATTTGACGTTGTTAATGTTGTTGACGTTGTTGTTGCTGTTGTTTATTTCACGTTGTTGTTGTTGTTGTTGTTGTTGTTTATTTGACATTGTTGTTGTTGTTGTTGTTGTTTATTTGACGTTGTTGTTGTTGTTGTTTATTTGACGTTGTTGTTGTTGTTGTTTATTTGATGTTGTTAATGTTGTTGACATTGTTGTTGTTGTTTTTGTTGTTTATTTGACGTTGTTGTTGTTGTTGTTGTTGTTGTTGTTTTTGTTATTGTTATTGTTGGTGTTGTTGTTGTTTATTTGACGTTGTTGTTATTGTTGTTGTTGTTTATTTGACGTTGTTGTTGTTGTTGTTGTTTATTTGACGTTGTTGTTATTGTTGTTTATTTGAAATTGTCGTCGTTGTTGTTGACATTGTTGTTGTTGTTGTTTATTGACGTTGTTGTTGTTGTTTATTTGATGTTGTTTTGGTAGTTGTTGTTTATTTGACGTTGTTGTTGTTTTTTATTTTACGTTGTTGTTGTTGACATTGTTGTTGTTGTTGTTTATTTGACGTTGTTGTTGTTGTTTATTTGACGTAGTTGTTGTTATTGACGTTGTTGTTGTTGTTTATTTGACGTTTTTGTTTTTGTTGATGTTGTTGTTGTTTTTGTTGTTATTGTTGTTTTTGTTGTTGTTGTTTATTTGACGTTGTTGTTGTTGTTTATTTGACGTTGTTGTTGTTTATTTGACGTTGTTGTTGTTGTTGTTGTTTATTTGACGTTGTTGTTGTTGTTATTTATTTGACGTTGTTGTTGTTGTTATTGTTTATTTGACGTTGTTGTTGTGGTTGTTTATTTGACGTTGTTGTTGTTGTTTATTTGACGTTGTTGTTGTTGTTGTTGTATTTGTTGTTGTTGTTGTTGTTGCTTATTTGACGTTGTTGCTATTGTTGCTATTTATTTGACGTTGTTGTTGTTGTTTATTTGACGTTGTTGTTGTTGTTTATTTGACGTTGTTGTTGTTGTATTTGTTGTTGTTGTTATTGTTGTTTCTTATTTGACGTTGTTGTTATTGTTGTTGTTTATTTGACGTTGTTGTTGTTGTTATTCATTTGACGTTGTTGTTGTTGTTGTTGTTGTTTATTTGACGTTGTTGAAGTTGTTGTTTATTTGATGTTGTTTTAGTTGTTGTTGTTTATTTGACGTTGTTGTTGTCGTTGTTTTTGTTGTTTAATTGACGTTGTTGTTGTTATTTATTTGATGTTGTTGTTGTTGTTTATTTGACATTGTTGTCGTTGACGTTGTTGTTGTTGTTGTTGTTTATTTGACATTGTTATTGTTGTTGTTGTTTATTTGACGTTGTTGTTGTTGACGTTGTTGTTGTTGTTGTTGTTTATTTGATGTTGTCGTTGTTGTTGACATAGTTGTTGTTATTTATTTGACGTTGTTGTTGTTTACGTTGTTGTTTATTTGACGTTGTTGTCGTTGTTTATTTGACGTTGTTGTTGTTATTGTTGTTGTTTATTTGACATTGTTGTTGTTGTTGACGGTGTTGTTGTTGTTGTTTATTTGACATTGTTGTTGTTGTTTATTTGATGTTGTTGTTGTTGTTGTTTATTTGACGTTGTTGTTGTTGTTTATTTGACGTTGTTAATGCTGTTGACGTTGTTGTTGCTGTTGTTTATTTCACGTTGTTGTTGTTGTTGTTTATTTGACATTGTTGTTGTTGTTGTTGTTGTTGTTTATTTGACGTTGTTGTTGTTGTTGTTTATTTGACGTTGTTGTTGTTATTGTTGTTTATTTGACGTTGTTAATGTTGTTGACATTGTTGTTGTTGTTTTTGTTGTTTATTTGACGTTGTTGTTGTTGTTGTTGTTTTTGTTATTGTTATTGTTGGTGTTGTTGTTGTTTAATTGACGTTGTTGTTATTGTTGTTGTTGTTTATTTGACGTTGTTGTTGTTGTTTATTTGACGTTGTTGTTGTTGTTTATTTGACGTTGTTGTTGTTTATTTGATGTTGTTGTTATTGTTGTTTATTTGAAATTGTCGTTGTTGTTGTTGACGTTGTTGTTGTTGTTGTTGTTTATTTGACGTTGTTGTTGTTGTTTATTTGATGTTGTTTTGGTTGTTGTTGTTTATTTGACGTTGTTGTTGTTTTTTATTTTACGTTGTTGTTGTTGACATTGTTGTTGTTGTTGTTTATTTGACGTTGTTGTTGTTGTTTATTTGACGTAGTTGTTGTTATTGACGTTGTTGTTGTTGTTTATTTGACGTTTTTGTTGTTGATGTTGTTGTTGTTTTTTATTTGACGTTGTTTTTGTTGTTATTGTTGTTGTTGTTGTTGTTGTTTATTTGACATTGTTGTTGTTGTTTATTTGACGTTGTTGTTGTTTATTTGACGTTGTTATTGTTGTTTATTTGACGTTGTTGTTGTTGTTGTTATTTATTTGACGTTGTTGTTGTTGTTGTTATTGTTTATTTGACGTTGTTGTTGTGGTTGTTTATTTGACGTTGTTGTTGTTGTTGTTGTTTATTTGACGTTGTTGTTGTTTTTGTTGTTGTATTTGTTGTTGTTGTTGTTGTTGCTTATTTGACGTTGTTGCTATTGTTGCTATTTATTTGACGTTGTTGTTGTTGTTTATTTGACGTTGTTGTTGTTGTTTATTTGACGTTGTTATTGTTGTTGTTTATTTGACGTTGTTGTTAATGTATTTGTTGTTGTTGTTATTGTTGTTGCTTATTTGACGTTGTTGTTATTGTTGTTGTTTATTTGACGTTATTGTTGTTGTTGATGTTGTTTTTGTTGTTGTTGTTTTTTATTTGACGTTATTGTTGTTTATTTGACGTTGTTGTTGTTGTTGTTTATTTGACATTGTTGTTGTTGTTTATTTGACGTTGTTGTTGTTGTTGTTGTTGTTGTTGTTTATTTGACGTTGTTGTTGTTATTTATTTGACGTTGTTAATGTTGTTGACGTTGTTGTTGCTGTTGTTTATTTCACGTTGTTGTTGTTGTTGTTGTTGTTTATTTGACATTGTTGTTGTTGTTGTTGTTTATTTGACGTTGTTGTTGTTGTTGTTATTGTTATTGTTGGTGTTGTTGTTGTTTATTTGACGTTGTTGTTATTGTTGTTGTTGTTTATTTGACGTTGTTGTTGTTGTTGTTGTTTATTTGACGTTGTTGTTATTGTTGTTTATTTGAAATTGTCGTTGTTGTTGTTGACGTTGTTGGTGTTGTTGTTTATTTGACGTTGTTGTTGTTGTTTATTTGATGTTGTTTTGGTTGTTGTTGTTTATTTGACGTTGTTGTTGTTTTTTATTTTACGTTGTTGTTGTTGACATTGTTGTTGTTGTTGTTTATTTGACGTTGTTGTTGTTGTTTATTTGACGTAGTTGTTGTTATTGACGTTGTTGTTGTTGTTTATTTGACGTTTTTGTTGTTGTTGATGTTGTTATTGTTTTTTATTTGACGTTGTTTTTGTTGTTGTTGTTGTTGTTGTTTATTTGACGTTGTTGTTGTTGTTTATTTGACGTTGTTGTTGTTTATTTGACGTTGTTGTTGTTATTGTTGTTTATTTGACGTTGTTGTTGTTGTTATTTATTTGACGTTGTTGTTGTTATTGTTTATTTGACGTTGTTGTTGTGGTTGTTTATTTGACGTTGTTGTTGTTGTTTATTTGACGTTGTTGTTGTTGTTGTATTTGTTGTTGTTGTTGTTGTTGCTTATTTGACGTTGTTGCTATTGTTGCTATTTATTTGACGTTGTTGTTGTTGTTTATTTGACGTTGTTGTTGTTGTTTATTTGACGCTGTTGTTGTTGTTGTTGTTTATTTGACGTTGTTGTTGTTGTATTTGTTGTTGTTGTTATTGTTGTTGCTTATTTGACGTTGTTGTTATTGTTGTTGTTTATTTGACGTTGTTGTTGTTGTTATTCATTTGACGTTGTTGTTGTTGTTGTTGTTGTTGTTTATTTGACGTTGTTGAAGTTGTTGTTTATTTGATGTTGTTAATGTTGTTATTGTTTATTTGACGTTGTTGTTGTCGTTGTTTTTGTTGTTTAATTGACGTTGTTGTTGTTATTTATTTGATGTTGTTGTTGTTGTTTATTTGACATTGTTGTTGTTGACGTTGTTGTTGTTGTTGTTTATTTGACGTTGTTATTGTTGTTGTTGTTTATTTGACGTTGTTGTTGTTGACGTTGTTGTTGTTGTTGTTGTTTATTTGATGTTGTCGTTGTTGTTGACATAGTTGTTGCTATTTATTTGACGTTGTTGTTGTTTACGTTGTTGTTTATTTGACGTTGTTGTTGTTTATTTGACGTTGTTGTTGTTATTGTTGTTGTTTATTTGACATTGTTGTTGTTGTTGACGGTGTTGTTGTTGTTGTCTATTTGACACTGTTGTATTTGTTTATTTGACGTTGTTGTTGTTGTTGTTTATTTGACGTTGTTGTTGTTGTTTATTTGACATTGTTAATGTTGTTGACGTTGTTGTTGCTGTTGTTTATTTCACGTTGTTGTTGTTGTTGTTGTTGTTGTTTATTTGACATTGTTGTTGTTGTTGTTGTTGTTGTTTATTTGACGTTGTTGTTGTTGTTGTTTATTTGACGTTGTTGTTGTTTATTTGACGTTGTTGTTATTGTGTTGTTTATTTGACGTTGTTGTTGTTGTTATTTATTTGACGTTGTTGTTGTTGTTATTGTTTGTTTGACGTTGTTGTTATGGTTGTTTATTTGACGTTGTTGTTGTTGTTGTTGTTGTTTATTTGACGTTGTTGTTGTTGTTGTTGTATTTGTTGTTGTTGTTGTTGTTGCTTATTTGACGTTGTTGCTATTGTTGCTATTTATTTGACGTTGTTGTTGTTGTTTATTTGACGTTGTTGTTGTTGTTGTTTATTTGACGTTGTTGTTGTTTATTTGACGTTGTTGTTATTGTATTTGTTGTTGTTGTTATTGTTGTTGCTTATTTGACGTTGTTGTTATTGTTGTTGTTTATTTGACCTTGTTGTTGTTGTTATTCATTTGACGTTGTTGTTGTTGTTGTTTATTTGACGTTGTTGTTGTTGATGTTGTTTTAGTTGTTGTTGTTTATTTGATGTTGTTGTTGTCGTTGTTTTTGTTGTTTAATTGACGTTGTTGTTGTTATTTATTTGATGTTGTTGTTGTTGTTTATTTGACATTGTTGTTGTTGACGTTGTTGTTGTTGTTGTTGTTTATTTGACGTTGTTATTGTTGTTGTTGTTTATTTGACGTTGTTGTTGTTGACGTTGTTGTTGTTGTTGTTTATTTGATGTTGTCGTTGTTGTTGACATAGTTGTTGTTATTTATTTGACGTTGTTGTTGTTGACGTTGTTGTTTATTTGACGTTGTTGTTGTTGTTGTTGTTTATTTGACGTTGTTGTTATTGTTGTTGTTTATTTGACATTGTTGTTGTTGTTGACGGTGTTGTTGTTGTTGTTTATTTGACATTGTTGTTGTTGTTGTTATTTATTTGACGTTCTTGTTGTTGTTGTTTATTTGACGTTGTTATTCTTGTTGTTTACTGACGTTGTTGTTGTTGTTGTTGTTGTTGTTTATTTGACGTTGTTGTTGTTGTTGTGGTTTATTTGACGTTGTTGTTTATTTGACGTTGTTGTTGTTTATTTGACGTTGTTGTTGTTATTTGACATTGTTGTTGTTGTTGTTGTTTATTTGACGTTGTTGTTGTTGTTTATTTGACGTTATTGTTGTTGTTTATTTGACGTTGTTATTGTTGTTGTTGTTTATTTCACGTTATAGTTGTTGACGTTGTTGTTGTTGTTTATTTGACGTTGTTGTTGTTGTTGTTGTTTTTGTTTATTTGACGTTGTTAATGTTGTTGACATTGTTGTTTTTGTTTTTGTTGTTTATTTGACGTTGTTGTTGTTGTTGTTATTGTTTATTTGACGTTGTTGTTGTTTATTTGACGTAGTTGTTGTTGTTGACGTTGTTGTTGTTGTTGTTTGTTTATTTGACGATTTTGTGGTTGTTGATGTTGTTGTTATTGTTGTTGTTTATTTGACGTTGTTGTTGTTGTTGTTTATTTGACGTTGTTGTTTTTGTTATTGTTATTGTTATTGTTGTTGTTATTGTTTATTTGACGTTGTTTTTGTTTATTTGACGTTGTTGTTGTTGTTGTTGTTTGTTTGACGTTGTTGTTGTTGTTGTTATTTATTTGACGTTGTTGTTGATGTTTATTTGACGTTGTTGTTGTTGTCATTGTTGTTGTTGTTGTTTATTTGACGTTGTTGTTGTTTTTTATTTGACATTGTTGTTGTTGACATTGTAGTTGTTGTTGTTTATTTGACGTTGTTGTTGTTGTTTATTTGACGTAGTTGTTATTATTGACGTTGTTGTTGTTGTTTATTTGACATTTTTGTTGTTGTTGATGTTGTTGTTGTTGTTGTTTTTTATTTGACGTTATTGTTGTTGTTATTGTTGTTGTTGTTGTTGTTTATTTGACATTGTTGTTGTTGTTGTTGTTTATTTGACGTTGTTGTTGTTGTTTATTTGACATTGTTGTTGTTGTTTATTTGACGTTGTTGTTGTTGTTGTTGTTGTTTATTTGACGTTGTTGTTATTGTTGTTTATTTGAAATTGTCGTCGTTGTTGTTGACGTTGTCGTTGTTGTTGTTTATTTGACGTTGTTGTTGTTGTTTATTTGATGTTGTTTTGGTTGTTGTTGTTTATTTGACGTTGTTGTTGTTTTTTATTTTACGTTGTTGTTGTTGACATTGTTGTTGTTGTTGTTTATTTGACGTTGTTGTTGTTGTTTATTTGACGTTGTTGTTGTTGTTTATTTGACGTAGTTGTTGTTATTGACGTTGTTGTTGTTGTTTATTTGACGTTTTTGTTGTTGTTGATGTTGTTGTTGTTTTTTATTTGACGTTGTTTTTGTTGTTATTGTTGTTGTTGTTGTTGTTTATTTGACATTGTTGTTGTTGTTTATTTGACGTTGTTGTTGTTTATTTGACGTTGTTGTTTTTGTTGTTGTTTATTTGACGTTGTTGTTGTTGTTATTTATTTGACGTTGTTGTTGTTGTTATTGTTTATTTGACGTTGTTGTTGTGGTTGTTTATTTGACGTTGTTGTTGTTGTTGTTGTTGTTTATTTGACGTTGTTGTTGTTGTTGTTGTATTTGTTGTTGTTGTTGTTGTTGCTTATTTGACGTTGTTGCTATTGTTGCTATTTATTTGACGTTGTTGTTGTTGTTTATTTGACGTTGTTGTTGTTGTTGTTTATTTGACGTTGTTGTTGTTTATTTGACGTTGTTGTTATTGTATTTGTTGTTGTTGTTATTGTTGTTGCTTATTTGACGTTGTTGTTATTGTTGTTGTTTATTTGACGTTGTTGTTGTTGTTATTCATTTGACGTTGTTGTTGTTGTTGTTGTTTATTTGACGTTATTGTTGTTGAAGTTGTTTTAGTTGTTGTTGTTTATTTGACGTTGTTGTTGTCGTTGTTTTTGTTATTTAATTGACGTTGTTGTTGTTATTTATTTGATGTTGTTGTTGTTGTTTATTTGACATTGTTGTTGTTGACGTTGTTGTTGTTGTTGTTTATTTGACGTTGTTATTGTTGTTGTTGTTTATTTGACGTTGTTGTTGTTGACGTTGTTGTTGTTGTTGTTTATTTGATGTTGTCGTTGTTGTTGACATAGTTGTTGTTATTTATTTGACGTTGTTGTTGTTGACGTTGTTGTTTATTTGACGTTGTTGTTGTTGTTGTTTATTTCACGTTGTTGTTGTTATTGTTGTTGTTTATTTGACATTGTTGTTGTTGTTGACGGTGTTGTTGTTGTTGTTTATTTGACATTGTTGTTGTTGTTGTTATTTATTTGACGTTCTTGTTGTTGTTGTTTATTTGACGTTGTTATTCTTGTTGTTTATTGACGTTGTTGTTGTTGTTGTTGTTGTTTATTTGACGTTGTTGTTGTTGTTGTGGTTTATTTGACGTTGTTGTTTATTTGACGTTGTTGTTGTTTATTTGACGTTGTTGTTGTTATTTGACATTGTTGTTGTTGTTGTTGTTTATTTGACGTTGTTGTTGTTGTTTATTTGACGTTATTGTTGTTGTTTATTTGACGTTGTTATTGTTGTTGTTGTTTATTTGACGTTGTAGTTGTTGACGTTGTTGTTGTTGTTTATTTGACGTTGTTGTTGTTGTTGTTTTTGTTTATTTGACGTTGTTAATGTTGTTGACATTGTTGTTTTTGTTGTTTATTTGACGTTGTTGTTGTTGTTGTTATTGTTTATTTGACAATGTTGTTGTTTATTTGACGTAGTTGTTGATGTTGACGTTGTTGTTGTTGTTGTTTGTTTATTTGACGATTTTGTGGTTGTTGATGTTGTTGTTATTGTTGTTGTTTATTTGACGTTGTTGTTGTTGTTGTTTATTTGACGTTGTTGTTTTTGTTATTGTTATTGTTGTTGTTATTGTTTATTTGACGTTGTTTTTGTTTATTTGACGTTGTTGTTGTTGTTGTTGTTGTTTGTTTGACGTTGTTGTTGTTGTTATTTATTTGACGTTGTTGTTGATGTTTATTTGACGTTGTTGTTGTTGTCATTGTTGTTGTTGTTGTTGTTGTTTATTTGACGTTGTTGTTGTTTTTTATTTGACATTGTTGTTGTTGACATTGTAGTTGTTGTTGTTTATTTGACGTTGTTGTTGTTGTTTATTTGACGTAGTTGTTATTATTGACGTTGTTGTTGTTGTTTATTTGACATTTTTGTTGTTGTTGATGTTGCTGTTGTTGTTGTTGTTTTTTATTTGACGTTATTGTTGTTGTTATTGTTGTTGTTGTTGTTGTTTATTTGACATTGTTGTTGTTGTTAATTATTTGACGTTGTTGTTGTTGTTGTTTATTTGACGTTGTTGTTGTTGTTGTTTATTTGACGTTATTGTTGTTGTTTATTTGGCGTTGTTAATGTTGTTGACGTTGTTGTTGCTGTTGTTTATTTCACGTTGTTGGTTTTGTTGTTTATTTGACATTGTTGTTGTTGTTGTTGTTGTTTATTTGACGTTGTTGTTGTTGTTGTTTATTTGACGTTGTTGTTGTTGTTGTTGTTTATTTGACGTTGTTAATGTTGTTGACATTGTTGTTGTTGTTTTTGTGGTTTATTTGACGTTGTTGTTGTTGTTGTTTATTTGACGTTGTTAATGTTGTTGACATTGTTGTTGTTGTTTTTGTTGTTTATTTGACGTTGTTGTTGTTGTTGTTTTTGTTATTGTTATTGTTGATGTTGTTGTTGTTTATTTGACGTTGTTGTTATTGTTGTTGTTGTTTATTTGACGTTGTTGTTGTTGTTTATTTGACGTTGTTGTTGTTGTTGTTTATTTGTTGTTGTTGTTGTTGTTGTTGTTTATTTGACGTTGTTGTTATTGTTGTTTATTTGAAATTGTCGTCGTTGTTGTTGACGTTGTTGTTGTTGTTGTTTATTTGACGTTGTTGTTGTTGTTTATTTGATGTTGTTTTGGTTGTTGTTGTTTATTTGACGTTGTTGTTGTTTTTTATTTTACGTTGTTGTTGTTGACATTGTTGTTGTTGTTGTTTATTTGACGTTGTTGTTGTTGTTTATTTGACGTAGTTGTTGTTATTGACGTTGTTGTTGTTGTTTATTTGACGTTTTTGTTTTTGTTGATGTTGTTGTTGTTTTTGTTGTATATGTTGGTTTTGTTGTTGTTGTTTATTTGACGTTGTTGTTGTTGTTTATTTGACGTTGTTGTTGTTTATTTGACGTTGTTGTTGTTGTTGTTGTTTATTTGACGTTGTTGTTGTTGTTATTTATTTGACGTTGTTGTTGTTGTTATTGTTTATTTGACGTTGTTGTTGTGGTTGTTTATTTGACGTTGTTGTTGTTGTTTATTTGACGTTGTTGTTGTTGTTGTTGTTGTTGTATTTGTTGTTGTTGTTGTTGTTGCTTATTTGACGTTGTTGCTATTGTTGCTATTTATTTGACGTTGTTGTTGTTGTTTATTTGACGTTGTTGTTGTTGTTTATTTGACGTTGTTGTTGTTGTATTTGTTGTTGTTGTTATTGTTGTTTCTTATTTGACGTTGTTGTTATTGTTGTTGTTTATTTGACGTTGTTGTTGTTGTTATTCATTTGACGTTGTTGTTGTTGTTGTTGTTGTTGTTTATTTGACGTTGTTGAAGTTGTTGTTTATTTGATGTTGTTTTAGTTGTTGTTGTTTATTTGACGTTGTTGTTGTCGTTGTTTTTGTTGTTTAATTGACGTTGTTGTTGTTATTTATTTGATGTTGTTGTTGTTGTTTATTTGACATTGTTGTCGTTGACGTTGTTGTTGTTGTTGTTGTTTATTTGACATTGTTATTGTTGTTGTTGTTTATTTGACGTTGTTGTTGTTGACGTTGTTGTTGTTGTTGTTGTTTATTTGATGTTGTCGTTGTTGTTGACATAGTTGTTGTTATTTATTTGACGTTGTTGTTGTTTACGTTGTTGTTTATTTGACGTTGTTGTCGTTGTTTATTTGACGTTGTTGTTGTTATTGTTGTTGTTTATTTGACATTGTTGTTGTTGTTGACGGTGTTGTTGTTGTTGTTTATTTGACATTGTTGTTGTTGTTTATTTGATGTTGTTGTTGTTGTTGTTTATTTGACGTTGTTGTTGTTGTTTATTTGACGTTGTTAATGCTGTTGACGTTGTTGTTGCTGTTGTTTATTTCACGTTGTTGTTGTTGTTGTTTATTTGACATTGTTGTTGTTGTTGTTGTTGTTGTTTATTTGACGTTGTTGTTGTTGTTGTTTATTTGACGTTGTTGTTGTTATTGTTGTTTATTTGACGTTGTTAATGTTGTTGACATTGTTGTTGTTGTTTTTGTTGTTTATTTGACGTTGTTGTTGTTGTTGTTGTTGTTGTTTTTGTTATTGTTATTGTTGGTGTTGTTGTTGTTTAATTGACGTTGTTGTTATTGTTGTTGTTGTTTATTTGACGTTGTTGTTGTTGTTTATTTGACGTTGTTGTTGTTGTTTATTTGACGTTGTTGTTGTTTATTTGACGTTGTTGTTATTGTTGTTTATTTGAAATTGTCGTTGTTGTTGTTGACGTTGTTGTTGTTGTTGTTGTTTATTTGACGTTGTTGTTGTTGTTTATTTGATGTTGTTTTGGTTGTTGTTGTTTATTTGACGTTGTTGTTGTTTTTTATTTTACGTTGTTGTTGTTGACATTGTTGTTGTTGTTGTTTATTTGACGTTGTTGTTGTTGTTTATTTGACGTAGTTGTTGTTATTGACGTTGTTGTTGTTGTTTATTTGACGTTTTTGTTGTTGATGTTGTTGTTGTTTTTTATTTGACGTTGTTTTTGTTGTTATTGTTGTTGTTGTTGTTGTTGTTTATTTGACATTGTTGTTGTTGTTTATTTGACGTTGTTGTTGTTTATTTGACGTTGTTATTGTTGTTTATTTGACGTTGTTGTTGTTGTTGTTATTTATTTGACGTTGTTGTTGTTGTTGTTATTGTTTATTTGACGTTGTTGTTGTGGTTGTTTATTTGACGTTGTTGTTGTTGTTGTTGTTTATTTGACGTTGTTGTTGTTTTTGTTGTTGTATTTGTTGTTGTTGTTGTTGTTGCTTATTTGACGTTGTTGCTATTGTTGCTATTTATTTGACGTTGTTGTTGTTGTTTATTTGACGTTGTTGTTGTTGTTTATTTGACGTTGTTATTGTTGTTGTTTATTTGACGTTGTTGTTAATGTATTTGTTGTTGTTGTTATTGTTGTTGCTTATTTGACGTTGTTGTTATTGTTGTTGTTTATTTGACGTTATTGTTGTTGTTGATGTTGTTGTTGTTGTTGTTGTTTTTTATTTGACGTTATTGTTGTTTATTTGACGTTGTTGTTGTTGTTGTTTATTTGACATTGTTGTTGTTGTTTATTTGACGTTGTTGTTGTTGTTGTTGTTGTTGTTGTTTATTTGACGTTGTTGTTGTTATTTATTTGACGTTGTTAATGTTGTTGACGTTGTTGTTGCTGTTGTTTATTTCACGTTGTTGTTGTTGTTGTTGTTGTTTATTTGACATTGTTGTTGTTGTTGTTGTTTATTTGACGTTGTTGTTGTTGTTGTTATTGTTATTGTTGGTGTTGTTGTTGTTTATTTGACGTTGTTGTTATTGTTGTTGTTGTTTATTTGACGTTGTTGTTGTTGTTGTTGTTTATTTGACGTTGTTGTTATTGTTGTTTATTTGAAATTGTCGTTGTTGTTGTTGACGTTGTTGGTGTTGTTGTTTATTTGACGTTGTTGTTGTTGTTTATTTGATGTTGTTTTGGTTGTTGTTGTTTATTTGACGTTGTTGTTGTTTTTTATTTTACGTTGTTGTTGTTGACATTGTTGTTGTTGTTGTTTATTTGACGTTGTTGTTGTTGTTTATTTGACGTAGTTGTTGTTATTGACGTTGTTGTTGTTGTTTATTTGACGTTTTTGTTGTTGTTGATGTTGTTATTGTTTTTTATTTGACGTTGTTTTTGTTGTTGTTGTTGTTGTTGTTTATTTGACGTTGTTGTTGTTGTTTACTTGACGTTGTTGTTGTTTATTTGACGTTGTTGTTGTTATTGTTGTTTATTTGACGTTGTTGTTGTTGTTATTTATTTGACGTTGTTGTTGTTATTGTTTATTTGACGTTGTTGTTGTGGTTGTTTATTTGACGTTGTTGTTGTTGTTTATTTGACGTTGTTGTTGTTGTTGTATTTGTTGTTGTTGTTGTTGTTGCTTATTTGACGTTGTTGCTATTGTTGCTATTTATTTGACGTTGTTGTTGTTGTTTATTTGACGTTGTTGTTGTTGTTTATTTGACGCTGTTGTTGTTGTTGTTGTTTATTTGACGTTGTTGTTGTTGTATTTGTTGTTGTTGTTATTGTTGTTGCTTATTTAACGTTGTTGTTATTGTTGTTGTTTATTTGACGTTGTTGTTGTTGTTATTCATTTGACGTTGTTGTTGTTGTTGTTGTTGTTGTTTATTTGACGTTGTTGAAGTTGTTGTTTATTTGATGTTGTTAATGTTGTTATTGTTTATTTGACGTTGTTGTTGTCGTTGTTTTTGTTGTTTAATTGACGTTGTTGTTGTTATTTATTTGATGTTGTTGTTGTTGTTTATTTGACATTGTTGTTGTTGACGTTGTTGTTGTTGTTGTTTATTTGACGTTGTTATTGTTGTTGTTGTTTATTTGACGTTGTTGTTGTTGACGTTGTTGTTGTTGTTGTTGTTTATTTGATGTTGTCGTTGTTGTTGACATAGTTGTTGCTATTTATTTGACGTTGTTGTTGTTTACGTTGTTGTTTATTTGACGTTGTTGTTGTTTATTTGACGTTGTTGTTGTTATTGTTGTTGTTTATTTGACATTGTTGTTGTTGTTGACGGTGTTGTTGTTGTTGTCTATTTGACACTGTTGTATTTGTTTATTTGACGTTGTTGTTGTTGTTGTTTATTTGACGTTGTTGTTGTTGTTTATTTGACATTGTTAATGTTGTTGACGTTGTTGTTGCTGTTGTTTATTTCACGTTGTTGTTGTTGTTGTTGTTGTTGTTTATTTGACATTGTTGTTGTTGTTGTTGTTGTTGTTTATTTGACGTTGTTGTTGTTGTTGTTTATTTGACGTTGTTGTTGTTTATTTGACGTTGTTGTTATTGTGTTGTTTATTTGACGTTGTTGTTGTTGTTATTTATTTGACGTTGTTGTTGTTGTTATTGTTTGTTTGACGTTGTTGTTATGGTTGTTTATTTGACGTTGTTGTTGTTGTTGTTGTTGTTTATTTGACGTTGTTGTTGTTGTTTATTTGACGTTGTTGTTGTTTATTTGACGTTGTTGTTATTGTTGTTTATTTGAAATTGTCGTTGTTGTTGTTGACGTTGTTGTTGTTGTTGTTGTTTATTTGACGTTGTTGTTGTTGTTTATTTGATGTTGTTTTGGTTGTTGTTGTTTATTTGACGTTGTTGTTGTTTTTTATTTTACGTTGTTGTTGTTGACATTGTTGTTGTTGTTGTTTATTTGACGTTGTTGTTGTTGTTTATTTGACGTAGTTGTTGTTATTGACGTTGTTGTTGTTGTTTATTTGACGTTTTTGTTGTTGATGTTGTTGTTGTTTTTTATTTGACGTTGTTTTTGTTGTTATTGTTGTTGTTGTTGTTGTTGTTTATTTGACATTGTTGTTGTTGTTTATTTGACGTTGTTGTTGTTTATTTGACGTTGTTATTGTTGTTTATTTGACGTTGTTGTTGTTGTTGTTATTTATTTGACGTTGTTGTTGTTGTTGTTATTGTTTATTTGACGTTGTTGTTGTGGTTGTTTATTTGACGTTGTTGTTGTTGTTGTTGTTTATTTGACGTTGTTGTTGTTTTTGTTGTTGTATTTGTTGTTGTTGTTGTTGTTGCTTATTTGACGTTGTTGCTATTGTTGCTATTTATTTGACGTTGTTGTTGTTGTTTATTTGACGTTGTTGTTGTTGTTTATTTGACGTTGTTATTGTTGTTGTTTATTTGACGTTGTTGTTAATGTATTTGTTGTTGTTGTTATTGTTGTTGCTTATTTGACGTTGTTGTTATTGTTGTTGTTTATTTGACGTTATTGTTGTTGTTGATGTTGTTGTTGTTGTTGTTGTTTTTTATTTGACGTTATTGTTGTTTATTTGACGTTGTTGTTGTTGTTGTTTATTTGACATTGTTGTTGTTGTTTATTTGACGTTGTTGTTGTTGTTGTTGTTGTTGTTGTTTATTTGACGTTGTTGTTGTTATTTATTTGACGTTGTTAATGTTGTTGACGTTGTTGTTGCTGTTGTTTATTTCACGTTGTTGTTGTTGTTGTTGTTGTTTATTTGACATTGTTGTTGTTGTTGTTGTTTATTTGACGTTGTTGTTGTTGTTGTTATTGTTATTGTTGGTGTTGTTGTTGTTTATTTGACGTTGTTGTTATTGTTGTTGTTGTTTATTTGACGTTGTTGTTGTTGTTGTTGTTTATTTGACGTTGTTGTTATTGTTGTTTATTTGAAATTGTCGTTGTTGTTGTTGACGTTGTTGGTGTTGTTGTTTATTTGACGTTGTTGTTGTTGTTTATTTGATGTTGTTTTGGTTGTTGTTGTTTATTTGACGTTGTTGTTGTTTTTTATTTTACGTTGTTGTTGTTGACATTGTTGTTGTTGTTGTTTATTTGACGTTGTTGTTGTTGTTTATTTGACGTAGTTGTTGTTATTGACGTTGTTGTTGTTGTTTATTTGACGTTTTTGTTGTTGTTGATGTTGTTATTGTTTTTTATTTGACGTTGTTTTTGTTGTTGTTGTTGTTGTTGTTTATTTGACGTTGTTGTTGTTGTTTATTTGACGTTGTTGTTGTTTATTTGACGTTGTTGTTGTTATTGTTGTTTATTTGACGTTGTTGTTGTTGTTATTTATTTGACGTTGTTGTTGTTATTGTTTATTTGACGTTGTTGTTGTGGTTGTTTATTTGACGTTGTTGTTGTTGTTTATTTGACGTTGTTGTTGTTGTTGTATTTGTTGTTGTTGTTGTTGTTGCTTATTTGACGTTGTTGCTATTGTTGCTATTTATTTGACGTTGTTGTTGTTGTTTATTTGACGTTGTTGTTGTTGTTTATTTGACGCTGTTGTTGTTGTTGTTGTTTATTTGACGTTGTTGTTGTTGTATTTGTTGTTGTTGTTATTGTTGTTGCTTATTTAACGTTGTTGTTATTGTTGTTGTTTATTTGACGTTGTTGTTGTTGTTATTCATTTGACGTTGTTGTTGTTGTTGTTGTTGTTGTTTATTTGACGTTGTTGAAGTTGTTGTTTATTTGATGTTGTTAATGTTGTTATTGTTTATTTGACGTTGTTGTTGTCGTTGTTTTTGTTGTTTAATTGACGTTGTTGTTGTTATTTATTTGATGTTGTTGTTGTTGTTTATTTGACATTGTTGTTGTTGACGTTGTTGTTGTTGTTGTTTATTTGACGTTGTTATTGTTGTTGTTGTTTATTTGACGTTGTTGTTGTTGACGTTGTTGTTGTTGTTGTTGTTGTTTATTTGATGTTGTCGTTGTTGTTGACATAGTTGTTGCTATTTATTTGACGTTGTTGTTGTTTACGTTGTTGTTTATTTGACGTTGTTGTTGTTTATTTGACGTTGTTGTTGTTATTGTTGTTGTTTATTTGACATTGTTGTTGTTGTTGACGGTGTTGTTGTTGTTGTCTATTTGACACTGTTGTATTTGTTTATTTGACGTTGTTGTTGTTGTTGTTTATTTGACGTTGTTGTTGTTGTTTATTTGACATTGTTAATGTTGTTGACGTTGTTGTTGCTGTTGTTTATTTCACGTTGTTGTTGTTGTTGTTGTTGTTGTTTATTTGACATTGTTGTTGTTGTTGTTGTTGTTGTTTATTTGACGTTGTTGTTGTTGTTGTTTATTTGACGTTGTTGTTATTGTGTTGTTTATTTGACGTTGTTGTTGTTGTTATTTATTTGACGTTGTTGTTGTTGTTATTGTTTGTTTGACGTTGTTGTTATGGTTGTTTATTTGACGTTGTTGTTGTTGTTGTTGTTTATTTGACGTTGTTGTTGTTGTTGTTGTATTTGTTGTTGTTGTTGTTGTTGCTTATTTGACGTTGTTGCTATTGTTGCTATTTATTTGACGTTGTTGTTGTTGTTTATTTGACGTTGTTGTTGTTGTTGTTTATTTGACGTTGTTGTTGTTTATTTGACGTTGTTGTTATTGTATTTGTTGTTGTTGTTATTGTTGTTGCTTATTTGACGTTGTTGTTATTGTTGTTGTTTATTTGACCTTGTTGTTGTTGTTATTCATTTGACGTTGTTGTTGTTGTTGTTTATTTGACGTTGTTGTTGTTGATGTTGTTTTAGTTGTTGTTGTTTATTTGATGTTGTTGTTGTCGTTGTTTTTGTTGTTTAATTGACGTTGTTGTTGTTATTTATTTGATGTTGTTGTTGTTGTTTATTTGACATTGTTGTTGTTGACGTTGTTGTTGTTGTTGTTTATTTGACGTTGTTATTGTTGTTGTTGTTTATTTGACGTTGTTGTTGTTGACGTTGTTGTTGTTGTTGTTTATTTGATGTTGTCGTTGTTGTTGACATAGTTGTTGTTATTTATTTGACGTTGTTGTTGTTGACGTTGTTGTTTATTTGACGTTGTTGTTGTTGTTGTTGTTTATTTGACGTTGTTGTTATTGTTGTTGTTTATTTGACATTGTTGTTGTTGTTGACGGTGTTGTTGTTGTTGTTTATTTGACATTGTTGTTGTTGTTGTTATTTATTTGACGTTCTTGTTGTTGTTGTTTATTTGACGTTGTTATTCTTGTTGTTTACTGACGTTGTTGTTGTTGTTGTTGTTGTTGTTTATTTGACGTTGTTGTTGTTGTTGTGGTTTATTTGACGTTGTTGTTTATTTGACGTTGTTGTTGTTTATTTGACGTTGTTGTTGTTATTTGACATTGTTGTTGTTGTTGTTGTTTATTTGACGTTGTTGTTGTTGTTTATTTGACGTTATTGTTGTTGTTTATTTGACGTTGTTATTGTTGTTGTTGTTTATTTGACGTTATAGTTGTTGACGTTGTTGTTGTTGTTTATTTGACGTTGTTGTTGTTGTTGTTGTTTTTGTTTATTTGACGTTGTTAATGTTGTTGACATTGTTGTTTTTGTTTTTGTTGTTTATTTGACGTTGTTGTTGTTGTTGTTATTGTTTATTTGACGTTGTTGTTGTTTATTTGACGTAGTTGTTGTTGTTGACGTTGTTGTTGTTGTTGTTTGTTTATTTGACGATTTTGTGGTTGTTGATGTTGTTGTTATTGTTGTTGTTTATTTGACGTTGTTGTTGTTGTTGTTTATTTGACGTTGTTGTTTTTGTTATTGTTATTGTTATTGTTGTTGTTATTGTTTATTTGACGTTGTTTTTGTTTATTTGACGTTGTTGTTGTTGTTGTTGTTTGTTTGACGTTGTTGTTGTTGTTGTTATTTATTTGACGTTGTTGTTGATGTTTATTTGACGTTGTTGTTGTTGTCATTGTTGTTGTTGTTGTTGTTTATTTGACGTTGTTGTTGTTTTTTATTTGACATTGTTGTTGTTGACATTGTAGTTGTTGTTGTTTATTTGACGTTGTTGTTGTTGTTTATTTGACGTAGTTGTTATTATTGACGTTGTTGTTGTTGTTTATTTGACATTTTTGTTGTTGTTGATGTTGTTGTTGTTGTTGTTTTTTATTTGACGTTATTGTTGTTGTTATTGTTGTTGTTGTTGTTGTTTATTTGACATTGTTGTTGTTGTTGTTGTTTATTTGACGTTGTTGTTGTTGTTTATTTGACATTGTTGTTGTTGTTTATTTGACGTTGTTGTTGTTGTTGTTGTTGTTTATTTGACGTTGTTGTTATTGTTGTTTATTTGAAATTGTCGTCGTTGTTGTTGACGTTGTCGTTGTTGTTGTTTATTTGACGTTGTTGTTGTTGTTTATTTGATGTTGTTTTGGTTGTTGTTGTTTATTTGACGTTGTTGTTGTTTTTTATTTTACGTTGTTGTTGTTGACATTGTTGTTGTTGTTGTTTATTTGACGTTGTTGTTGTTGTTTATTTGACGTTGTTGTTGTTGTTTATTTGACGTAGTTGTTGTTATTGACGTTGTTGTTGTTGTTTATTTGACGTTTTTGTTGTTGTTGATGTTGTTGTTGTTTTTTATTTGACGTTGTTTTTGTTGTTATTGTTGTTGTTGTTGTTGTTTATTTGACATTGTTGTTGTTGTTTATTTGACGTTGTTGTTGTTTATTTGACGTTGTTGTTTTTGTTGTTGTTTATTTGACGTTGTTGTTGTTGTTATTTATTTGACGTTGTTGTTGTTGTTATTGTTTATTTGACGTTGTTGTTGTGGTTGTTTATTTGACGTTGTTGTTGTTGTTGTTGTTGTTTATTTGACGTTGTTGTTGTTGTTGTTGTATTTGTTGTTGTTGTTGTTGTTGCTTATTTGACGTTGTTGCTATTGTTGCTATTTATTTGACGTTGTTGTTGTTGTTTATTTGACGTTGTTGTTGTTGTTGTTTATTTGACGTTGTTGTTGTTTATTTGACGTTGTTGTTATTGTATTTGTTGTTGTTGTTATTGTTGTTGCTTATTTGACGTTGTTGTTATTGTTGTTGTTTATTTGACGTTGTTGTTGTTGTTATTCATTTGACGTTGTTGTTGTTGTTGTTGTTTATTTGACGTTATTGTTGTTGAAGTTGTTTTAGTTGTTGTTGTTTATTTGACGTTGTTGTTGTCGTTGTTTTTGTTATTTAATTGACGTTGTTGTTGTTATTTATTTGATGTTGTTGTTGTTGTTTATTTGACATTGTTGTTGTTGACGTTGTTGTTGTTGTTGTTTATTTGACGTTGTTATTGTTGTTGTTGTTTATTTGACGTTGTTGTTGTTGACGTTGTTGTTGTTGTTGTTTATTTGATGTTGTCGTTGTTGTTGACATAGTTGTTGTTATTTATTTGACGTTGTTGTTGTTGACGTTGTTGTTTATTTGACGTTGTTGTTGTTGTTGTTTATTTGACGTTGTTGTTGTTATTGTTGTTGTTTATTTGACATTGTTGTTGTTGTTGACGGTGTTGTTGTTGTTGTTTATTTGACATTGTTGTTGTTGTTGTTATTTATTTGACGTTCTTGTTGTTGTTGTTTATTTGACGTTGTTATTCTTGATGTTTATTGACGTTGTTGTTGTTGTTGTTGTTGTTTATTTGACGTTGTTGTTGTTGTTGTGGTTTATTTGACGTTGTTGTTTATTTGACGTTGTTGTTGTTTATTTGACGTTGTTGTTGTTATTTGACATTGTTGTTGTTGTTGTTGTTTATTTGACGTTGTTGTTGTTGTTTATTTGACGTTATTGTTGTTGTTTATTTGACGTTGTTATTGTTGTTGTTGTTTATTTGACGTTGTAGTTGTTGACGTTGTTGTTGTTGTTTATTTGACGTTGTTGTTGTTGTTGTTTTTGTTTATTTGACGTTGTTAATGTTGTTGACATTGTTGTTTTTGTTGTTTATTTGACGTTGTTGTTGTTGTTGTTATTGTTTATTTGACAATGTTGTTGTTTATTTGACGTAGTTGTTGATGTTGACGTTGTTGTTGTTGTTGTTTGTTTATTTGACGATTTTGTGGTTGTTGATGTTGTTGTTATTGTTGTTGTTTATTTGACGTTGTTGTTGTTGTTGTTTATTTGACGTTGTTGTTTTTGTTATTGTTATTGTTGTTGTTATTGTTTATTTGACGTTGTTTTTGTTTATTTGACGTTGTTGTTGTTGTTGTTGTTGTTTGTTTGACGTTGTTGTTGTTGTTATTTATTTGACGTTGTTGTTGATGTTTATTTGACGTTGTTGTTGTTGTCATTGTTGTTGTTGTTGTTGTTTATTTGACGTTGTTGTTGTTTTTTATTTGACATTGTTGTTGTTGACATTGTAGTTGTTGTTGTTTATTTGACGTTGTTGTTGTTGTTTATTTGACGTAGTTGTTATTATTGACGTTGTTGTTGTTGTTTATTTGACATTTTTGTTGTTGTTGATGTTGTTGTTGTTGTTGTTGTTTTTTATTTGACGTTATTGTTGTTGTTATTGTTGTTGTTGTTGTTGTTTATTTGACATTGTTGTTGTTGTTAATTATTTGACGTTGTTGTTGTTGTTGTTTATTTGACGTTGTTGTTGTTGTTGTTTATTTGACGTTATTGTTGTTGTTTATTTGGCGTTGTTAATGTTGTTGACGTTGTTGTTGCTGTTGTTTATTTCACGTTGTTGGTTTTGTTGTTTATTTGACATTGTTGTTGTTGTTGTTGTTGTTTATTTGACGTTGTTGTTGTTGTTGTTTATTTGACGTTGTTGTTGTTGTTGTTGTTTATTTGACGTTGTTAATGTTGTTGACATTGTTGTTGTTGTTTTTGTGGTTTATTTGACGTTGTTGTTGTTGTTGTTTATTTGACGTTGTTAATGTTGTTGACATTGTTGTTGTTGTTTTTGTTGTTTATTTGACGTTGTTGTTGTTGTTGTTTTTGTTATTGTTATTGTTGATGTTGTTGTTGTTTATTTGACGTTGTTGTTATTGTTGTTGTTGTTTATTTGACGTTGTTGTTGTTGTTTATTTGACGTTGTTGTTGTTGTTGTTTATTTGACGTTGTTGTTGTTGTTGTTGTTTATTTGACGTTGTTGTTATTGTTGTTTATTTGAAATTGTCGTCGTTGTTGTTGACGTTGTTGTTGTTGTTGTTTATTTGACGTTGTTGTTGTTGTTTATTTGATGTTGTTTTGGTTGTTGTTGTTTATTTGACGTTGTTGTTGTTTTTTATTTTACGTTGTTGTTGTTGACATTGTTGTTGTTGTTGTTTATTTGACGTTGTTGTTGTTGTTTATTTGACGTAGTTGTTGTTATTGACGTTGTTGTTGTTGTTGTTTATTTGACGTTTTTGTTGTTGTTGATGTTGTTGTTGTTTTTTATTTGACGTTGTTTTTGTTGTTATTGTTGTTGTTGTTGTTGTTTATTTGACGTTGTTGTTGTTGTTTATTTGACGTTGTTGTTGTTTATTTGACGTTGTTGTTGTTGTTGTTAATTTGACGTTGTTGTTGTTATTTATTTGACGTTGTTGTTGTTGTTATTGTTTATTTGACGTTGTTGTTGTTATTGTTTATTTGACGTTGTTGTTGTGGTTGTTTATTTGACGTTGTTGTTGTTGTTGTTGTTGTTTATTTGACGTTGTTGTTGTTGTTGTTGTTGTTGTTGCTTATTTGACGTTGTTGCTATTGTTGCTATTTATTTGACGTTGTTGTTGTTGTTTATTTGACGTTGTTGATGTTGTTTATTTGACGTTGTTGTTGTTGTTGTTTATTTGACGTTGTTGTTGTTGTTGTATTTGTTGCTGTTGTTATTGTTGTTGCTTATTTGACGTTGTTGTTATTGTTGTTGTTTATTTGACGTTGTTGTTGTTGTTATTCATTTGACGTTGTTGTTGTTGTTGTTGTTTATTTGACGTTGTTGTTGTTGTTGTTTATTTGATGTTGTTTTAGTTGTTGTTGTTTATTTGACGTTGTTGTTGTCGTTGTTTTTGTTGTTTAATTGACGTTGTTGTTGTTATTTATTTGATGTTGTTGTTGTTGTTTATTTGACATTGTTGTTTTTGACGTTGTTGTTGTTGTTGTTGTTGTTTATTTGACGTTGTTGTTGTTGACGTTGTTGTTGTTGTTGTTGTTGTTTATTTGATGTTGTCGTTGTTGTTGACATAGTTGTTGTTATTTATTTGACGTTGTTGTTGTTGACGTTGTTGTTTATTTGACGTTGTTGTCGTTGTTTATTTGACGTTGTTGTTATTGTCGTTGTTTATTTGACGTTGTTGTTATTGTTGTTATTTATTTGACGTTGTTGTTGTTGACGTTGTTGTTTATTTGACGTTGTTGTTGTTGTTTATTTGACGTTGTTGTTGTTATTGTTGTTGTTTATTTGACATTGTTGTTGTTGTTGACGGTGTTGTTGTTGTTGTTTATTTGACATTGTTGTTGTTGTTGTTATTTATTTGACGTTCTTGTTGTTGTTGTTTATTTGACGTTGTTATTCTTGTTGTTTATTGACGTTGTTGTTGTTGTTGTTGTTGTTTATTTGACGTTGTTGTTGTTGTTGTGGTTTATTTGACGTTGTTGTTTATTTGACGTTGTTGTTGTTTATTTGACGTTGTTGTTGTTATTTGACATTGTTGTTGTTGTTGTTGTTTATTTGACGTTGTTGTTGTTGTTTATTTGACGTTATTGTTGTTGTTTATTTGACGTTGTTATTGTTGTTGTTGTTTATTTGACGTTGTAGTTGTTGACGTTGTTGTTGTTGTTTACTTGACGTTGTTGTTGTTGTTGTTTTTGTTTATTTGACGTTGTTAATGTTGTTGACATTGTTGTTTTTGTTGTTTATTTGACGTTGTTGTTGTTGTTGTTATTGTTTATTTGACGTTGTTGTTGTTTATTTGACGTAGTTGTTGTTGTTGACGTTGTTGTTGTTGTTGTTTGTTTATTTGACGATTTTGTGGTTGTTGATGTTGTTGTTATTGTTGTTGTTTATTTGACGTTGTTGTTGTTGTTGTTTATTTGACGTTGTTGTTTTTGTTATTGTTATTGTTGTTGTTATTGTTTATTTGACGTTGTTTTTGTTTATTTGACGTTGTTGTTGTTGTTGTTGTTGTTGTTTGTTTGACGTTGTTGTTGTTGTTATTTATTTGACGTTGTTGTTGATGTTTATTTGACGTTGTTGTTGTTGTCATTGTTGTTGTTGTTGTTGTTTATTTGACAGTGTTGTGGTTTTTTATTTGACATTGTTGTTGTTGACATTGTAGTTGTTGTTGTTTATTTGACGTTGTTGTTGTTGTTTATTTGACGTAGTTGTTATTATTGACGTTGTTGTTGTTGTTTATTTGACATTTTTGTTGTTGTTGATGTTGTTGTTGTTGTTGTTGTTTTTTATTTGACGTTATTGTTGTTGTTATTGTTGTTGTTGTTGTTGTTTATTTGACATTGTTGTTGTTGTTAATTATTTGACGTTGTTGTTGTTGTTGTTTATTTGACGTTGTTGTTGTTGTTGTTTATTTGACGTTATTGTTGTTGTTTATTTGGCGTTGTTAATGTTGTTGACGTTGTTGTTGCTGTTGTTTATTTCACGTTATTGGTTTTGTTGTTTATTTGACATTGTTGTTGTAGTTGTTGTTGTTGTTTATTTGACGTTGTTGTTGTTGTTGTTTATTTGACGTTGTTGTTGTTGTTTATTTGACGTTGTTAATGTTGTTGACATTGTTGTTGTTGTTTTTGTGGTTTATTTGACGTTGTTGTTGTTGTTGTTTATTTGACGTTGTTAATGTTGTTGACATTGTTGTTGTTGTTTTTGTTGTTTATTTGACGTTGTTGTTGTTGTTGTTGTTGTTTTTGTTATTGTTATTGTTGATGTTGTTGTTGTTTATTTGACGTTGTTGTTATTGTTGTTGTTGTTTATTTGACGTTGTTGTTGTTGTTTATTTGACGTTGTTGTTGTTGTTGTTTATTTGACGTTGTTGTTGTTGTTGTTGTTTATTTGACGTTGTTGTTATTGTTGTTTATTTGAAATTGTCGTCGTTGTTGTTGACGTTGTTGTTGTTGTTGTTTATTTGACGTTGTTGTTGTTGTTTATTTGATGTTGTTTTGGTTGTTGTTGTTTATTTGACGTTGTTGTTGTTTTTTATTTTACGTTGTTGTTGTTGACATTGTTGTTGTTGTTGTTTATTTGACGTTGTTGTTGTTGTTTATTTGACGTAGTTGTTGTTATTGACGTTGTTGTTGTTGTTTATTTGACGTTTTTGTTGTTGTTGATGTTGTTGTTGTTTTTTATTTGACGTTGTTTTTGTTGTTATTGTTGTTGTTGTTGTTTATTTGACGTTGTTGTTGTTGTTTATTTGACGTTGTTGTTGTTTATTTGACGTTGTTGTTGTTGTTGTTGTTGTTAATTTGACGTTGTTGTTGTTATTTATTTGACGTTGTTGTTGTTGTTATTGTTTATTTGACGTTGTTGTTGTTATTGTTTATTTGACGTTGTTGTTGTGGTTGTTTATTTGACGTTGTTGTTGTTGTTGTTGTTGTTTATTTGACGTTGTTGTTGTTGTTGTTGTTGTTGCTTATTTGACGTTGTTGCTATTGTTGCTATTTATTTGACGTTGACGTTGTTGTTGCTGTTGTTTATTTCACGTTGTTGTTATTGTTGTTGTTGTTGTTTATTTGACATTGTTGTTGTTGTTGTTGTTATTTATTTGACGTTGTTGTTGTTGTTGTTTATTTGACGTTGTTGTTGTTGTTGTTTATTTGACGTTGTTGTTGTTGTTGTATTTGTTGCTGTTGTTATTGTTGTTGCTTATTTGACGTTGTTGTTATTGTTGTTGTTTATTTGACGTTGTTGTTGTTGTTATTCATTTGACGTTGTTGTTGTTGTTGTTGTTGTTTATTTGACGTTGTTGTTGTTGTTGTTTATTTGATGTTGTTTTAGTTATTGTTGTTTATTTGACGTTGTTGTTGTCGTTGTTTTTGTTGTTTAATTGACGTTGTTGTTGTTATTTATTTGATGTTGTTGTTGTTGTTTATTTGACATTGTTGTTTTTGACGTTGTTGTTGTTGTTTATTTGACGTTGTTGTTGTTGACGTTGTTGTTGTTGTTGTTGTTTATTTGATGTTGTCGTTGTTGTTGACATAGTTGTTGTTATTTATTTGACGTTGTTGTTGTTGACGTTGTTGTTTATTTGACGTTGTTGTCGTTGTTTATTTGACGTTGTTGTTATTGTTGTTGTTTATTTGACATTGTTGTTGTTGTTGACGGTGTTGTTGTTGTTGTTTATTTGACATTGTTGTTATTGTTTATTTGACGTTGTTGTTGTTGTTTATTTGACGTTGTTGTTGTTGTTTATTTAACGTTGTTAATGCTGTTGACGTTGTTGTTGCTGTTGTTTATTTCACGTTGTTGTTGTTGTTGTTGTTGTTTATTTGACATTGTTGTTGTTGTTGTTGTTGTTGTTTATTTGACGTTGTTGTTGTTGTTTATTTGACGTTGTTGTTGTTGTTGTTTATTTGACGTTGTTAATGTTGTTGACATTGTTGTTGTTGTTTTTGTTGTTTATTTGACGTTGTTGTTGTTGTTGTTGTTTTTGTTATTGTTATTGTTGGTGTTGTTGTTGTTTATTTGACGTTGTTGTTATTGTTGTTGTTGTTTATTTGACGTTGTTGTTGTTTATTTGACGTTGTTGTTGTTGTTTATTTGACGTTGTTGTTATTGTTGTTTATTTGAAATTGTCGTCGTTGTTGTTGACGTTGTTGTTGTTGTTGTTGTTTATTTGACGTTGTTGTTGTTGTTTATTTGATGTTGTTTTGGTTGTTGTTCTTTATTTGACGTTGTTGTTGTTTTTTATTTTATGTTGTTGTTGTTGACATTGTTGTTGTTGTTGTTTATTTGACGTTGTTGTTGTTGTTTATTTGACGTAGTTGTTGTTATTGACGTTGTTGTTGTTGTTTATTTGACGTTTTTGTTGTTGTTGATGTTGTTGTTGTTTTTTATTTGACGTTGTTTTTGTTGTTATTGTTGTTGTTGTTGTTGTTGTTTATTTGACGTTGTTGTTGTTGTTTATTTGACGTTGTTGTTGTTTATTTGACGTTGTTGTTGTTGTTTATTTGACGTTGTTGTTGTTGTTATTTATTTGACGTTGTTGTTGTTGTTGTTATTGTTTATTTGACGTTGTTGTGGTTGTTTATTTGACGTTGTTGTTGTTGTTGTTGTTGTTTATTTGACGTTGTTGTTGTTGTTGTTGTTGTTGTTGTTGTATTTGTTGTTGTTGTTGTTGTTGTTGCTTATTTGACGTTGTTGCTATTGTTGCTATTTATTTGACGTTGTTGTTGTTGTTTATTTGACGTTGTTGTTGTTGTTGTTGTTTATTTGACGTTGTTGTTGTTGTTGTTGTTTATTTGACGTTGTTGTTAATGTATTTGTTGTTGTTATTGTTGTTGCTTATTTGACGTTGTTGTTATTGTTGTTGTTTATTTGACGTTATTGTTGTTGTTGATGTTGTTGTTGTTGTTGTTGTTTTTTATTTGACATTATTGTTGTTGTTATTGTTGTTGTTGTTGTTGTTTATTTGACGTTGTTGTTGTTGTTGTTTATTTGACATTGTTGTTGTTGGTTATTTGACGTTGTTGTTGTTGTTGTTGTTTATTTGACGTTGTTAATGTTGTTGACGTTGTTGTTGCTGTTGTTTATTTCACGTTGTTGTTGTTGTTGTTGTTTATTTGACATTGTTGTTGTTGTTGTTGTTGTTTATTTGACGTTGTTGTTGTTGTTGTTTATTTGACGTTGTTGACGTTGTTGTTGTTTATTTGACGTTGTTGTTGTTATTTGACATTGTTGTTGTTGTTGTTTATTTGACGTTGTTGTTGTTGTTTATTTGACGTTATTGTTGTTGTTTATTTGACGTTGTTATTGTTGTTGTTGTTTATTTGACGTTGTAGTTGTTGACGTTGTTGTTGTTGTTTATTTGACGTTGTTGTTGTTGTTGTTGTTTTTGTTTATTTGACATTGTTAATGTTGTTGACATTGTTGTTTTTGTTTTTGTTGTTTATTTGACGTTGTTGTTGTTGTTGTTATTGTTTATTTGACGTTGTTGTTGTTTATTTGACGTAGTTGTTGTTGTTGACGTTGTTGTTGTTGTTGTTTGTTTATTTGACGATTTTGTGGTTGTTGATGTTGTTGTTATTGTTGTTGTTTATTTGACGTTGTTGTTGTTGTTGTTTATTTGACGTTGTTGTTTTTGTTATTGTTATTGTTGTTGTTATTGTTTATTTGACGTTGTTTTTGTTTATTTGACGTTGTTGTTGTTGTTGTTGTTTGTTTGACGTTGTTGTTGTTGTTGTTATTTATTTGACGTTGTTGTTGATGTTTATTTGACGTTGTTGTTGTTGTCATTGTTGTTGTTGTTGTTGTTTATTTGACGTTGTTGTTGTTTTTTATTTGACATTGTAGTTGTTGTTGTTTATTTGACGTTGTTGTTGTTGTTGTTGTTTATTTGACGTAGTTGTTATTATTGACGTTGTTGTTGTTGTTTATTTGACATTTTTGTTGTTGTTGATGTTGTTGTTGTTGTTGTTGTTTTTTATTTGACGTTATTGTTGTTGTTATTGTTGTTGTTGTTTATTTGACATTGTTGTTGTTGTTGTTTATTTGACGTTGTTGTTGTTGTTGTTTATTTGACGTTGTTGTTGTTGTTGTTTATTTGACGTTATTGTTGTTGTTTATTTGACGTTGTTAATGTTGTTGACGTTGTTGTTGCTGTTGTTTATTTCACGTTGTTGTTGTTGTTGTTGTTTATTTGACATTGTTGTTGTTGTTGTTGTTTATTTGACGTTGTTGTTGTTGTTGTTTATTTGACGTTGTTGTTGTTGTTGTTGTTTATTTGACGTTGTTAATGTTGTTGACATTGTTGTTGTTGTTTTTGTTGTTTATTTGACGTTGTTGTTGTTGTTGTTTATTTGACGTTGTTAATGTTGTTGACATTGTTGTTGTTGTTTTTGTTGTTTATTTGACGTTGTTGTTGTTGTTGTTGTTGTTTTTGTTATTGTTATTGTTGATGTTGTTGTTGTTTATTTGACGTTGTTGTTATTGTTGTTGTTGTTTATTTGACGTTGTTGTTGTTGTTTATTTGACGTTGTTGTTGTTGTTTATTTGACGTTGTTGTTGTTGTTGTTGTTTTTTTGACGTTGTTGTTATTGTTGTTTATTTGAAATTGTCGTCGTTGTTGTTGACGTTGTTGTTGTTGTTGTTGTTGTTTATTTGACGTTGTTGTTGTTGTTTATTTGATGTTGTTTTGGTTGTTGTTGTTTATTTGACGTTGTTGTTGTTTTTTATTTTACGTTGTTGTTGTTGACATTGTTGTTGTTGTTGTTTATTTGATGTTGTTGTTGTTGTTTATTTGACGTAGTTGTTGTTATTGACGTTGTTGTTGTTGTTTATTTGACGTTTTTGTTGTTGTTGATGTTGTTGTTGTTTTTTATTTGACGTTGTTTTTGTTGTTATTGTTGTTGTTGTTGTTTATTTGACGTTGTTGTTGTTGTTTATTTGACGTTGTTGTTGTTTATTTGAAGTTGTTGTTGTTGTTGTTAATTTGACGTTGTTGTTGTTATTTATTTGACGTTGTTGTTGTTGTTATTGTTTATTTGACGTTGTTGTTGTTATTGTTTATTTGACGTTGTTGTTGTGGTTGTTTATTTGACGTTGTTGTTGTTGTTGTTGTTGTTTATTTGACGTTGTTGTTGTTGTTGCTTATTTGACGTTGTTGCTATTGTTGCTATTTATTTGACGTTGTTGTTGTTGTTGTTTATTTGACGTTGTTGTTGTTGTTTATTTGACGTTGTTGTTGTTGTTGTTTATTTGAAGTTGTTTTTGTTGTTGTATTTGTTGTTGTTGTTATTGTTGTTGCTTATTTGACGTTGTTGTTATTGTTGTTGTTTATTTGACGTTGTTGTTGTTGTTATTCATTTGACGTTGTTGTTGTTGTTGTTGTTTATTTGACGTTGTTGTTGTTGTTGTTTATTTGATGTTGTTTTAGTTGTTGTTGTTTATTTGACGTTGTTGTTGTCGTTGTTTTTGTTGTTTAATTGACGTTGTTGTTGTTATTTATTTGATGTTGTTGTTGTTGTTTATTTGACATTGTTGTTTTTGACGTTGTTGTTGTTGTTGTTTATTTGACGTTGTTATTGTTGTTGTTGTTTATTTGACGTTGTTGTTGTTGACGTTGTTGTTGTTGTTGTTGTTGTTGTTTATTTGATGTTGTCGTTGTTGTTGACATAGTTGTTGTTATTTATTTGACGTTGTTGTTGTTGACGTTGTTGTTTATTTGACGTTGTTGTCGTTGTTTATTTGACGTTGTTGTTGTTATTGTTGTTGTTTATTTGACATTGTTGTTGTTGTTGACGGTGTTGTTGTTGTTGTTTATTTGACATTGTTGTTGTTGTTTATTTGACGTTGTTGTTGTTGTTGTTTATTTGACGTTGTTGTTGTTGTTTATTTAACGTTGTTAATGCTGTTGACGTTGTTGCTGTTGTTTATTTCACGTTGTTGTTGTTGTTGTTGTTTATTTGACATTGTTGTTGTTGTTGTTGTTGTTGTTGTTTATTTGACGTTGTTGTTGTTGTTGTTTATTTGACGTTGTTGTTGTTGTTGTTTATTTGACGTTGTTAATGTTGTTGACATTGTTGTTGTTGTTTTTGTTGTTTATTTGACGTTGTTGTTGTTGTTGTTGTTGTTGTTTTTGTTATTGTTATTGTTGGTGTTGTTGTTGTTTATTTGACGTTGTTGTTATTGTTGTTGTTGTTTATTTGACGTTGTTGTTGTTGTTTATTTGACGTTGTTGTTGTTGTTTATTTGACGTTGTTGTTGTTTATTTGACGTTGTTGTTATTGTTGTTTATTTCAAATTGTCGTCGTTGTTGTTGACGTTGTTGTTGTTGTTGTTGTTTATTTGACGTTGTTGTTGTTGTTTATTTGATGTTGTTTTGGTTGTTGTTCTTTATTTGACGTTGTTGTTGTTTTTTATTTTACGTTGTTGTTGTTGACATTGTTGTTGTTGTTGTTTATTTGACGTTGTTGTTGTTGTTTATTTGACGTAGTTGTTGTTATTGACGTTGTTGTTGTTGTTTATTTGACGTTTTTGTTGTTGTTGATGTTGTTGTTGTTTTTTATTTGACGTTGTTTTTGTTGTTATTGTTGTTGTTGTTGTTGTTGTTGTTTATTTGACGTTGTTGTTGTTGTTTATTTGACGTTGTTGTTGTTTATTTGACGTTGTTGTTGTTGTTTATTTGACGTTGTTGTTGTTGTTATTTATTTGACGTTGTTGTTGTTGTTGTTATTGTTTATTTGACGTTGTTGTGGTTGTTTATTTGACGTTGTTGTTGTTGTTGTCGTTTATTTGACGTTGTTGTTGTTGTTGTTGTTGTTGTATTTGTTGTTGTTGTTGTTGTTGTTGCTTATTTGACGTTGTTCCTATTATTGCTATTTATTTGACGTTGTTGTTGTTGTTTATTTGACGTTGTTGTTGTTGTTGTTTATTTGACGTTGTTGTTGTTGTTGTTTATTTGACGTTGTTGTTAATGTATTTGTTGTTGTTGTTATTGTTGTTGCTTATTTGACGTTGTTGTTATTGTTGTTGTTTATTTGACGTTATTGTTGTTGTTGATGTTGTTGTTGTTGTTGTTTTTTATTTGACATTATTGTTGTTGTTATTGTTGTTGTTGTTGTTGTTTATTTGACGTTGTTGTTGTTGTTGTTTGTTTGACATTGTTGTTGTTGGTTATTTGACGTTGTTGTTGTTGTTGTTGTTGTTTATTTGACGTTGTTGTTGTTGTTTATTTGACGTTGTTAATGTTGTTGACGTTGTTGTTGCTGTTGTTTATTTCACGTTGTTGTTGTTGTTGTTGTTGTTGTTTATTTCACGTTGTTGTTGTTGTTGTTGTTGTTGTTTATTTGAAATTGTCGTCGTTGTTGTTGACATTGTTGTTGTTGTTGTTTATTGACGTTGTTGTTGTTGTTTATTTGATGTTGTTTTGGTTGTTGTTGTTTATTTGACGTTGTTGTTGTTTTTTATTTTACGTTGTTGTTGTTAACATTGTTGTTGTTGTTGCTTATTTGACGTTGTTGTTGTTGTTTATTTGACGTAGTTGTTGTTATTGACGTTGTTGTTGTTGTTTATTTGACGTTTTTGTTGTTGTTGATGTTGTTGTTGTTTTTTATTTGACGTTGTTTTTGTTGTTATTGTTGTTGTTGTTGTTGTTGTTTATTTGACGTTGTTGTTGTTGTTTATTTGACGTTGTTGTTGTTTATTTGACGTTGTTGTTGTTGTTGTTGTTTATTTGACGTTGTTGTTGTTGTTGTTATTTATTTGACGTTGTTGTTGTTGTTATTGTTTATTTGACGTTGTTGTTGTGGTTGTTTATTTGACGTTGTTGTTGTTGTTTATTTGACGTTGTTGTTGTTGTTGTTGTTGTATTTGTTGTTGTTGTTGTTGTTGCTTATTTGACGTTGTTGCTATTGTTGCTATTTATTTGACGTTGTTGTTGTTGTTTATTTGACGTTGTTGTTGTTGTTTATTTGACGTTGTTGTTGTTGTTGTTGTTTATTTGACGTTGTTGTTGTTGTATTTGTTGTTGTTGTTATTGTTGTTTCTTATTTGATGTTGTTGTTATTGTTGTTGTTTATTTGACGTTGTTGTTGTTGTTATTCATTTGACGTTGTTGTTGTTGTTGTTGTTGTTGTTGTTGTTGTTTATTTGACGTTGTTGAAGTTGTTGTTTATTTGATGTTGTTTTAGTTGTTGTTGTTTATTTGACGTTGTTGTTGTCGTTGTTTTTGTTGTTTAATTGACGTTGTTGTTGTTATTTATTTGATGTTGTTGTTGTTGTTTATTTGACATTGTTGTCGTTGACGTTGTTGTTGTTGTTGTTGTTTATTTGACGTTGTTATTGTTGTTGTTGTTTATTTGACGTTGTTGTTGTTGTTGTTTATTTGATGTTGTCGTTGTTGTTGACATAGTTGTTGTTATTTATTTGACGTTGTTGTTGTTTACGTTGTTGTTTATTTGACGTTGTTGTCGTTGTTTATTTGACGTTGTTGTTGTTATTGTTGTTGTTTATTTGACATTGTTGTTGTTGTTGACGGTGTTGTTGTTGTTATTTATTTGACATTGTTGTTGTTGTTTATTTGATGTTGTTGTTGTTGTTGTTTATTTGATGTTGTTGTTGTTGTTTATTTGACGTTGTTAATGCTGTTGACGTTGTTGTTGCTGTTGTTTATTTCACGTTGTTGTTGTTGTTGTTGTTTATTTGACATTGTTGTTGTTGTTGTTGTTTATTTGACGTTGTTGTTGTTGTTGTTTATTTGACGTTGTTGTTGTTATTGTTGTTTATTTGACGTTGTTAATGTTGTTGACATTGTTGTTGTTGTTTTTGTTGTTTATTTGACGTTGTTGTTGTTGTTGTTGTTGTTTTTGTTATTGTTATTGTTGGTGTTGTTGTTGTTTATTTGACGTTGTTGTTATTGTTGTTGTTGTTTATTTGACGTTGTTGTTGTTGTTTATTTGACGTTGTTGTTGTTTATTTGACGTTGTTGTTATTGTTGTTTATTTGAAATTGTCGTCGTTGTTGTTGACGTTGTTGTTGTTGTTGTTGTTGTTTATTTGACGTTGTTGTTGTTGTTTATTTGATGTTGTTTTGGTTGTTGTTGTTTATTTGACGTTGTTGTTGTTTTTTATTTTACGTTGTTGTTGTTGACATTGTTGTTGTTGTTGTTGTTTATTTGACGTTGTTGTTGTTGTTTATTTGACGTAGTTGTTGTTATTGACGTTGTTGTTGTTGTTTATTTGACCTTTTTGTTGTTGTTGATGTTGTTGTTGTTTTTTATTTGACGTTGTTTTTGTTGTTATTGTTGTTGTTGTTGTTGTTGTTTATTTGACATTGTTGTTGTTGTTTATTTGACGTTGTTGTTGTTTATTTGACGTTGTTGTTGTTGTTGTTTATTTGACGTTGTTGTTGTTGTTGTTATTTATTTGACGTTGTTGTTGTTGTTGTTGTTATTGTTTATTTGACGTTGTTGTTGTGGTTGTTTATTTGACGTTGTTGTTGTTGTTGTTGTTTATTTGACGTTGTTGTTGTTTTTGTTGTTGTATTTGTTGTTGTTGTTGTTGTTGTTGCTTATTTGACGTTGTTGCTATTGTTGCTATTTATTTGACGTTGTTGTTGTTGTTTATTTGACGTTGTTGTTGTTGTTTATTTGACGTTGTTATTGTTGTTGTTTATTTGACGTTGTTGTTAATGTATTTGTTATTGTTGTTATTGTTGTTGCTTATTTGACGTTGTTGTTATTGTTGTTGTTTATTTGACGTTATTGTTGTTGTTGATGTTGTCGTTGTTGTTGTTGTTTTTTATTTGACGTTATTGTTGTTGTTATTGTTGTTGTTGTTGTTGTTGTTTATTTGACGTTGTTGTTGTTGTTGTTTATTTGACATTGTTGTTGTTGTTTATTTGACGTTGTTGTTGTTGTTGTTTATTTGACGTTGTTGTTGTTATTTATTTGACGTTGTTAATGTTGTTGACGTTGTTGTTGTTGTTGTTTATTTCACGTTGTTGTTGTTGTTGTTGTTTATTTGACATTGTTGTTGTTGTTGTTTATTTGACGTTGTTGTTGTTGTTTATTTGACGTTGTTGTTGTTGTTGTTGTTTATTTGACGTTGTTAATGTTGTTGACATTGTTGTTGTTGTTTTTGTTGTTTATTTGACGTTGTTGTTGTTGTTGTTGTTTATTTGACGTTGTTGTTATTGTTGTTTATTTGAAATTGTCGTTGTTGTTGTTGTTGTTGTTGTTTATTTGACATTGTTGTTGTTGTTTATTTGATGTTGTTTTGGTTGTTGTTGTTTATTTGACGTTGTTGTTGTTTTTTATTTTACGTTGTTGTTGTTGACATTGTTGTTGTTGTTGTTTATTTGACGTTGTTGTTGTTGTTTATTTGACGTAGTTGTTGTTATTGACGTTGTTGTTGTTGTTTATTTGACGTTTTTGTTGTTGTTGATGTTGTTGTTGTTTTTTATTTGACGTTGTTTTTGTTGTTGTTGTTGTTGTTGTTTGTTTGACGATGTTGTTGTTGTTTATTTGACGTTGTTGTTGTTTATTTGACGTTGTTGTTGTTATTGTTGTTTATTTGACGTTGTTGTTGTTGTTATATATTTGACGTTGTTGTTGTTATTGTTTATTTGACGTTGTTGTTGTGGTTGTTTATTTGACGTTGTTGTTGTTGTTTATTTGACGTTGTTGTTGTTGTTGTTGTTGTATTTGTTGTTGTTGTTGTTGTTGCTTATTTGACGTTGTTGCTATTGTTGCTATTTATTTGACGTTGTTGTTGTTGTTTATTTGACGTTGTTGTTGTTGTTTATTTGACGTTGTTGTTGTTGTTGTTTATTTGACGTTGTTGTTGTTGTATTTGTTGTTGTTGTTATTGTTGTTGCTTATTTGACGTTGTTGTTATTGTTGTTGTTTATTTGACGTTGTTGTTGTTGTTATTCATTTGACGTTGTTGTTGTTGTTGTTGTTGTTGTTTATTTGACGTTGTTGAAGTTGTTGTTTATTTGATGTTGTTAATGTTGTTATTGTTTATTTGACATTGTTGTTGTCGTTGTTTTTGTTGTTTAATTGACGTTGTTGTTGTTATTTATTTGATGTTGTTGTTGTTGTTTATTTGACATTGTTGTTGTTGACGTTGTTGTTGTTGTTTATTTGACGTTGTTATTGTTGTTGTTGTTTATTTGACGTTGTTGTTGTTGACGTTGTTGTTGTTGTTGTTGTTTATTTGATGTTGTCGTTGTTGTTGACATAGTTGTTGCTATTTATTTGACGTTGTTGTTGTTTACGTTGTTGTTTATTTGACGTTGTTGTGGTTTATTTGACGTTGTTGTTGTTATTGTTGTTGTTTATTTGACATTGTTGTTGTTGTTGACGGTGTTGTTGTTGTTGTCTATTTGACATTGTTGTATTTGTTTATTTGACGTTGTTGTTGTTGTTGTTTATTTGACGTTGTTGTTGTTGTTTATTTGACGTTGTTAATGTTGTTGACGTTGTTGTTGCTGTTGTTTATTTCACGTTGTTGTTGTTGTTGTTGTTGTTGTTAATTTGACATTGTTGTTGTTGTTGTTGTTGTTGTTGTTTATTTGACGTTGTTGTTGTTGTTGTTTATTTGACTTTGTTGTTGTTTATTTGAAGTTGTTAATGTTGTTGACATTGTTGTTGTTGTTTTTGTTGTTTATTTGACGTTGTTGTTGTTGTTGTTGTTTTTGTTATTGTTATTGTTGGTGTTGTTGTTGTTTATTTGACGTTGTTGTTATTGTTGTTGTTGTTTATTTGACGTTGTTGTTGTTGTTGGTTATTTGACAATGTTGTTGTTGTTGTTTATTTGACGTTGTTGTTGTTGTTGTTTATTTGACGTTGTTGTTATTGTTGTTTATTTGAAATTGTCGTCGTTGTTGTTGACGTTGTTGTTGTTGTTGTTTATTTGACGTTGTTGTTGTTTATTTGATGTTGTTTTGGTTGTTGTTGTTTATTTGACGTTGTTGTTGTTTTTTATTTTACGTTGTTGTTGTTGACATTGTTGTTGTTGTTGTTTATTTGACGTTGTTGTTGTTGTTTATTTGACGTAGTTGTTGTTATTGACGTTGTTGTTGTTTATTTGACGTTTTTGTTGTTGTTGATGTTGTTGTTGTTTTTTATTTGACGTTGTTTTTGTTGTTATTGTTGTTGTTGTTGTTGTTGTTTATTTGACGTTGTTGTTGTTGTTTATTTGACGTTGTTGTTGTTTATTTGACGTTGTTGTTGTTGTTTATTTGACGTTGTTGTTGTTGTTATTTATTTGACGTTGTTGTTGTTGTTATTGTTTATTTGACGTTGTTGTTGTGGTTGTTTATTTGACGTTGTTGTTGTTGTTGTTGTTTATTTGACGTTGTTGTTGTTGTTGTTGTTGTTGTATTTGTTGTTGTTGTTGTTGTTGCCTATTTGACGTTGTTGCTATTGTTGCTATTTATTTGACGTTGTTGTTGTTGTTTATTTGACGTTGTTGTTGTTGTTGTTTATTTGACGTTGTTGTTGTTGTTGTTTATTTGACGTTGTTGTTGTTGTATTTGTTGTTGTTGTTATTGGTGTTGCTTATTTGACGTTGTTGTTATTGTTGTTGTTTATTTCACGTTGTTGTTGTTGTTATTCATTTGACGTTGTTGTTGTTGTTGTTTATTTGACGTTGTTGTTGTTGTTGTTGTTTATTTGATGTTGTTTTAGTTGTTGTTGTTTATTTGACGTTGTTGTTGTCGTTGTTTTTGTTGTTTAATTGACGTTGTTGTTGTCGTTGTTTTTGTTGTTTAATTGACGTTGTTGGTGTTATTTATTTGATGTTGTTGTTGTTGTTTATTTGACATTGTTGTTGTTGACGTTGTTGTTGTTGTTGTTTATTTGACGTTGTTGTCGTTGTTGTCGTTGTTGTTGACATAGTTGTTGTTATTTATTTGACGTTGTTGTTGTTGACGTTGTTGTTTATTTGACGTTGTTGTTGTTATTGTTGTTGTTTATTTGACATTGTTGTTGGTGTTGACGGTGTTGTTGTTGTTGTTTATTTGACATTGTTGTTGTTGTTTATTTGACGTTGTTGTTGTTGTTGTTTATTTGACGTTGTTGTTGTTGTTTATTTGACGTTGTTAATGCTGTTGACGTTGTTGTTGCTGTTGTTTATTTCACATTGTTGTTGTTGTTGTTGTTGTTTATTTGACATTGTTGTTGTTGTTGTTGTTGTTGTTTTTTATTTGACGTTGTTGTTGTTGTTGTTTATTTGACGTTGTTGTTGTTGTTGTTTATTTGACGTTGTTAATGTTGTTGACATTGTTGTTGTTGTTTTTGTTGTTTATTTGACGTTGTTGTTGTTGTTGTTGTTGTTGTTGTTTTTGTTATTGTTATTGTTGGTGTTGTTGTTGTTTATTTGACGTTGTTGTTATTGTTGTTGTTATTTATTTGACGTTGTTGTTATTGTTTATTTGACGTTGTTGTTGTTGTTGTTTATTTGACGTTGTTGTTGTGGTTGTTGTTGTTGTTTATTTGACGTTGTTGTTATTGTTGTTTATTTGAAATTATCGTCGTTGTTGTTGACGTTGTTGTTGTTGTTGTTTATTTGACGTTGTTGTTGTTGTTGTTTATTTGATGTTGTTTTGGTTGTTGTTGTTTATTTGACGTTGTTGTTGTTTTTTATTTTACGTTGTTGTTGTTGACATTGTTGTTGTTGTTGTTTTTTATTTGACGTTGCTGTTGTTGTTTATTTGACGTAGTTGTTGTTATTGACGTTGTTGTTGTTGTTTATTTGACGTTTTTGTTGTTGTTGATGTTGTTGTTGTTTTTTATTTGACGTTGTTTTTGTTGTTATTGTTGTTGTTGTTGTTGTTTATTTGACGTTGTTGTTGTTGTTGTTGTTTATTTGACGTTGTTGTTGTTGTTATTTATTTGACGTTATTGTTATTCTTTATTTGACGTTGTTGTTGTGGTTGTTTATTTGACGTTGTTGTTGTTGTTGTTTATTTGACGTTGTTGTTGTTGTTGTTGTTGTTGTTGTATTTGTTGTTGTTGTTGTTGTTGCTTATTTGACGTTGTTGCTATTGTTGCTATTTATTTGACGTTGTTGTTGTTGTTTATTTGACGTTGTTGTTGTTGTTTATTTGACGTTGTTGTTGTTGTTGTTGTTTATTTGACGTTGTTGTTGTTGTATTTGTTGTTGTTGTTATTGTTGTTGCTTATTTGACGTTGTTGTTATTGTTGTTGTTTATTTGACGTTGTTGTTGTTATTCATTTGACGTTGTTGTTGTTGTTGTTGTTTATTTGACGTTGTTGTTGTTGTTGTTGTTGTTTATTTGATGTTGTTTTAGTTGTTGTTGTTTATTTGACGTTGTTGTTGTCGTTGTTTTTGTTGTTTAATTGACGTTATTGTTGTTATTTATTTGATGTTGTTGTTGTTGTTTATTTGACATTGTTGTTGTTGACGTTGTTGTTGTTGTTGTTGTTGTTTATTTGACGTTGTTATTGTTGTTGTTGTTTATTTGACGTTGTTGTTGTTGACGTTGTTGTTGTTGTTGTTGTTGTTTATTTGACGTTGTTGTTGTTGTTGTTTATTGACGTTGTTGTTGTTGTTGTTGTTGTTTATTTGACGTTGTTGTTGTTGTTGTGGTTTATTTGACGTTGTTGTTGTTGTTTATTTGACGTTGTTGTTGTTATTTGACGTTGTTGTTGTTGTTGTTTATTTGACGTTGTTGTTTTTGTTTATTTGACGTTATTGTTGTTGTTTATTTGACGTTGTTATTGTTGTTGTTGTTTATTTGACGTTGTAGTTGTTGACGTTGTTGTTGTTGTTTATTTGACGTTGTTGTTGTTGTTGTTGTTTTTGTTTATTTGACGTTGTTAATGTTGTTGACATTGTTGTTTTTGTTTTTGTTGTTTATTTGACGTTGTTGTTGTTGTTGTTATTGTTTATTTGACGTTGTTGTTGTTTATTTGACGTAGTTGTTGTTGTTGACGTTGTTGTTGTTGTTGTTTGTTTATTTGACGATTTTGTGGTTGTTGATGTTGTTGTTGTTGTTGTTGTTTATTTGACGTTGTTGTTGTTGTTGTTTATTTGACGTTGTTGTTTTTGTTATTGTTATTGTTGTTGTTATTGTTTATTTGACGTTGTTTTTGTTTATTTGACGTTGTTGTTGTTGTTGTTGTTTATTTGACGTTGTTGTTGTTGTTTATTTGAAGTTGTTGTTGTTGTTATTTATTTGACGTTGTTGTTGTTGTTGTTTATTAGACGTTGTTGTTGTTGTTTATTAGACGTAGTTATTGTTGACCTTGTTGTTGTTGTTGTTTGTTTATTTGACGATTTTGTTGTTGTTGTTGTTGTTTATTTGATGTTGTTGTTGCTGTTGTTTATTTGACGTTGTTGTTGTCGTTGTTGTTATTTATTTGACGTTGTTGTTGATGTTTATTTGACGTTGTTGTTGTTGTCATTGTTGTTGTTGTTGTTTATTTGACGTTGTTGTTGTTTTTTATTTGACATTGTTGTTGTTGACATTGTTGTTGTTGTTGTTTATTTGACGTTGTTGTTGTTGTTTATTTGACGTAGTTGTTATTATTGACGTTGTTGTTGTTGTTTATTTGACATTTTTGTTGTTGTTGATGTTGTTGTTGTTGTTGTTGTTTTTTATTTGACGTTATTGTTGTTGTTGTTGTTTATTTCACGTTGTTGTTGTTGTTGTTTATTTGACATTGTTGTTGTTGTTTATTTGACGTTGTTGTTGTTGTTGTTGTTGTTGTTGTTGTTGTTGTTGTTTATTTGACGTTGTTGTTGTTGTTTATTTGACGTTGTTGTTGTTGTTTATTTGACGTTGTTAATGTTGTTGACGTTGTTGTTGCCGTTGTTTATTTCACGTTGTTGTTGTTGTTGTTGTTTATTTGACATTGTTGTTGTTGTTGTTGTTGTTTATTTGACGTTGTTGTTGTTGTTTATTTGACGTTGTTGTTGTTGTTGTTTATTTGACGTTGTTAATGTTGTTGACATTATTGTTGTTGTTTTTGTTGTTTATTTGACGTTGTTGTTGTTGTTGTTGTTGTTGTTGTTTTTGTTATTGTTATTGTTGGTGTTGTTGTTGTTTATTTGACGTTGTTGTTATTGTTGTTGTTGTTTATTTGACGTTGTTGTTGTTGTTTATTTGACGTTGTTGTTGTTATTGTTTATTTGACGTTGTTGTTGTTGTTGTTGTTGTTTATTTGACGTTGTTGTTATTGTTGTTTATTTGAAATTGTCGTCGTTGTTGTTGACGTTGTTGTTGTTGTTGTTTATTTGACGTTGTTGTTGTTGTTTATTTGATGTTGTTTTGGTTGTTGTTGTTTATTTGACGTTGTTATTGTTTTTTATTTTACGTTGTTGTTGTTGACATTGTTGTTGTTGTTGTTTATTTGTCGTTGTTGTTGTTGTTTATTTGACGTAGTTGTTGTTATTGACGTTGTTGTTGTTGTTTATTTGACGTTGTTGTTGTTGTTGATGTTGTTGTTGTTTTTTATTTGACGTTGTTTTTGTTGTTATTGTTGTTGTTGTTGTTGTTTATTTGACGTTGTTGTTGTTGTTTATTTGACGTTGTTGTTGTTTATTTGACGTTGTTGTTGTTGTTGTTTATTTGACGTTGTTGTTGTTATTTATTTGACGTAGTTGTTGTTGTTATTGTTTATTTGACGTTGTTGTTGTGGTTGTTTATTTGACGTTGTTGTTGTTGTTGTTGTTTATTTGACGTTGTTGTTGTTGTTATTCATTTGACGTTGATGTTGTTGTTGTTGCTTATTTGACGTTGTTGTTGTTGTTGCTATTTATTTGACGTTGTTGTTGTTGTTTATTTGACGTTGTTGTTGTTGTTTATTTGACGTTGTTGTTGTTGTTGTTGTTTATTTGACGTTGTTGTTGTTGTATTTGTTGTTGTTGTTATTGTTGTTGCTAATTTGACTTTGTTGTTATTGTTGTTGTTTATTTGACGTTGTTGTTGTTGTTATTCATTTGACGTTGATGTTGTTGTTGTTGTTTATTTGACGTTGTTGTTGTTGTTGTTTATTTGATGTTGTTTTAGTTGTTGTTGTTTATTTGACGTTGTTGCTGTCGTTGTTTTTGTTGTTTAATGGACGTTGTTGTTGTTATTTACTTGATGTTGTTGTTGTTGTTTATTTGACATTGTTGTTGTTGACGTTGTTGTTTTTTTGTTGTTTATTTGACGTTGTTATTGTTGTTGTTGTTTATTTGACGTTGTTATTGTTGACGTTGTTGTTGTTGTTGTTTATTTGATGTTGTCGTTGTTGTTGACATAGTTGTTGTTATTTATTTGACGTTGTTGTTGTTGACGTTGTTGTTTATTTGACGTTTTTGTTGTTGTTTATTTGACGTTGTTGTTGTTATTGTTGTTGTTTATTGGACATTGTTGTTGTTGTTGACGGTGTTGTTGTTGTTGTTTATTTGACATTGTTGTTGTTTATTTGACATTGTTGTTGTTGTTTATTTGACGTTGTTGTTGGTGTTGTTGTTTATTTGACGTTGTTGTTGTTGTTGTTGTTTATTTGGCGTTGTTGTTGTTGTTTATTTGAGGTTGTTAGTGTTGTTGACGTTGTTGTTGCTGTTGTTTGTTTCACGTTGTTGTTGTTTATTTGACATTGTTGTTGTTGTTGTTGTTTATTTGACGTTGTTGTTGTTGTTGTTTATTTGACGTTGTTGTTGTTGTTGTTTATTTGACGTTGTTGTTGTTGTTGTTGTTTATTTGACGTTGTTAATGTTGTTGACATTGTTGTTGTTGTTTTTGTTGTTTATTTGACGTTGTTGTTGTTGTTGTTTTTGTTATTGTTATTGTTGGTGTTGTTGTTGTTTATTTGACGTTGTTGTTATTGTTGTTGTTGTTTATTTGACGTTGTTGTTGTTGTTTATTTGACGTTGTTGTTGTTGTTGTTTATTTGACGTTGTTGTTGTTGTTGTTTATTTGACGTTGTTGTTATTGTTGTTTATTTGAAATTGTCGTCGTTGTTGTTGACGTTGTTGTTATTGTTGTTTATTTGACGTTGTTGTTGTTGTTGTTTATTTGATGTTGTTTTGGTTGTTGTTGTTGTTTATTTGACGTTGTTGTTGTTTTTTATTTTACGTTGTTGTTGTTGACATTGTTGTTGTTGTTGTTTATTTGACGTTGTTGTTGTTGTTTATTTGACGTAGTTGTTGTTATTGACGTTGTTGTTGTTGTTTATTTGACGTTTTTGTTGTTGTTGATGTTGTTGTTGTTTTTTATTTGACGTTGTTTTTGTTGTTATTGTTGTTGTTGTTGTTGTTTATTTGACGTTGTTGTTGTTGTTGTTGTTTATTTGAGGTTGTTTTAGTTGTTGTTGTTTATTTGACGTTGTTGTTGTCGTTGTTTTTGTTGTTTAATTGACGTTGTTGTTGTTGTTTATTAGACGTAGTTATTGTTGACCTTGTTGTTGTTGTTGTTTGTTTATTTGACGATTTTGTTGTTGTTGTTGTTGTTTATTTGATGTTGTTGTTGCTGTTGTTTATTTGACGTTGTTGTTGTCGTTGTTGTTATTTATTTGACGTTGTTGTTGATGTTTATTTGACGTTGTTGTTGTTGTCATTGTTGTTGTTGTTGTTTATTTGACGTTGTTGTTGTTTTTTATTTGACATTGTTGTTGTTGACATTGTTGTTGTTGTTGTTTATTTGACGTTGTTGTTGTTGTTTATTTGACGTAGTTGTTATTATTGACGTTGTTGTTGTTGTTTATTTGACATTTTTGTTGTTGTTGATGTTGTTGTTGTTGTTGTTGTTTTTTATTTGACGTTATTGTTGTTGTTGTTGTTTATTTCACGTTGTTGTTGTTGTTGTTTATTTGACATTGTTGTTGTTGTTTATTTGACGTTGTTGTTGTTGTTGTTGTTGTTTATTTGACGTTGTTGTTGTTGTTTATTTGACGTTGTTGTTGTTGTTTATTTGACGTTGTTAATGTTGTTGACGTTGTTGTTGCCGTTGTTTATTTCACGTTGTTGTTGTTGTTGTTGTTTATTTGACATTGTTGTTGTTGTTGTTGTTGTTGTTGTTTATTTGACGTTGTTGTTGTTGTTGTTTATTTGACGTTGTTGTTGTTGTTGTTTATTTGACGTTGTTAATGTTGTTGACATTATTGTTGTTGTTTTTGTTGTTTATTTGACGTTGTTGTTGTTGTTGTTGTTGTTGTTGTTTTTGTTATTGTTATTGTTGGTGTTGTTGTTGTTTATTTGACGTTGTTGTTATTGTTGTTGTTGTTGTTTATTTGACGTTGTTGTTGTTGTTTATTTGACGTTGTTGTTGTTATTGTTTATTTGACGTTGTTGTTGTTGTTGTTGTTGTTTATTTGACGTTGTTGTTATTGTTGTTTATTTGAAATTGTCGTCGTTGTTGTTGACGTTGTTGTTGTTGTTGTTTATTTGACGTTGTTGTTGTTGTTTATTTGATGTTGTTTTGGTTGTTGTTGTTTATTTGACGTTGTTATTGTTTTTTATTTTACGTTGTTGTTGTTGACATTGTTGTTGTTGTTGTTTATTTGTCGTTGTTGTTGTTGTTTATTTGACGTAGTTGTTGTTATTGACGTTGTTGTTGTTGTTTATTTGACGTTGTTGTTGTTGTTGATGTTGTTGTTGTTTTTTATTTGACGTTGTTTTTGTTGTTATTGTTGTTGTTGTTGTTGTTTATTTGACGTTGTTGTTGTTGTTTATTTGACGTTGTTGTTGTTTATTTGACGTTGTTGTTGTTGTTGTTTATTTGACGTTGTTGTTGTTATTTATTTGACGTTGTTGTTGTTGTTATTGTTTATTTGACGTTGTTGTTGTGGTTGTTTATTTGACGTTGTTGTTGTTGTTGTTGTTTATTTGACGTTGTTGTTGTTGTTATTCATTTGACGTTGATGTTGTTGTTGTTGCTTATTTGACGTTGTTGTTGTTGTTGCTATTTATTTGACGTTGTTGTTGTTGTTTATTTGACGTTGTTGTTGTTGTTTATTTGACGTTGTTGTTGTTGTTGTTGTTTATTTGACGTTGTTGTTGTTGTATTTGTTGTTGTTGTTATTGTTGTTGCTAATTTGACTTTGTTGTTATTGTTGTTGTTTATTTGACGTTGTTGTTGTTGTTATTCATTTGACGTTGATGTTGTTGTTGTTGTTGTTGTTTATTTGACGTTGTTGTTGTTGTTGTTTATTTGATGTTGTTTTAGTTGTTGTTGTTTATTTGACGTTGTTGCTGTCGTTGTTTTTGTTGTTTAATGGACGTTGTTGTTGTTATTTACTTGATGTTGTTGTTGTTGTTTATTTGACATTGTTGTTGTTGACGTTGTTGTTTTTTTGTTGTTTATTTGACGTTGTTATTGTTGTTGTTGTTTATTTGACGTTGTTATTGTTGACGTTGTTGTTGTTGTTGTTTATTTGATGTTGTCGTTGTTGTTGACATAGTTGTTGTTATTTATTTGACGTTGTTGTTGTTGACGTTGTTGTTTATTTGACGTTTTTGTTGTTGTTTATTTGACGTTGTTGTTGTTATTGTTGTTGTTTATTGGACATTGTTGTTCTTGTTGACGGTGTTGTTGTTGTTGTTTATTTGACATTGTTGTTGTTTATTTGACATTGTTGTTGTTGTTTATTTGACGTTGTTGTTGGTGTTGTTGTTTATTTGACGTTGTTGTTGTTGTTGTTTATTTGGCGTTGTTGTTGTTGTTTATTTGAGGTTGTTAGTGTTGTTGACGTTGTTGTTGCTGTTGTTTGTTTCACGTTGTTGTTGTTTATTTGACATTGTTGTTGTTGTTGTTGTTTATTTGACGTTGTTGTTGTTGTTGTTTATTTGACGTTGTTGTTGTTGTTGTTTATTTGACGTTGTTCTTGTTGTTGTTGTTTATTTGACGTTGTTAATGTTGTTGACATTGTTGTTGTTGTTTTTGTTGTTTATTTGACGTTGTTGTTGTTGTTGTTTTTGTTATTGTTATTGTTGGTGTTGTTGTTGTTTATTTGACGTTGTTGTTATTGTTGTTGTTGTTTATTTGACGTTGTTGTTGTTGTTTATTTGACGTTGTTGTTGTTGTTGTTTATTTGACGTTGTTGTTGTTGTTGTTTATTTGACGTTGTTGTTATTGTTGTTTATTTGAAATTGTCGTCGTTGTTGTTGACGTTGTTGTTATTGTTGTTTATTTGACGTTGTTGTTGTTGTTGTTTATTTGATGTTGTTTTGGTTGTTGTTGTTGTTTATTTGACGTTGTTGTTGTTTTTTATTTTACGTTGTTGTTGTTGACATTGTTGTTGTTGTTGTTTATTTGACGTTGTTGTTGTTGTTTATTTGACGTAGTTGTTGTTATTGACGTTGTTGTTGTTGTTTATTTGACGTTTTTGTTGTTGTTGATGTTGTTGTTGTTTTTTATTTGACGTTGTTTTTGTTGTTATTGTTGTTGTTGTTGTTGTTTATTTGACGTTGTTGTTGTTGTTGTTGTTTATTTGATGTTGTTTTAGTTGTTGTTGTTTATTTGACGTTGTTGCTGTCGTTGTTTTTGTTGTTTAATGGACGTTGTTGTTGTTATTTACTTGATGTTGTTGTTGTTGTTTATTTGACATTGTTGTTGTTGACGTTGTTGTTTTTTTGTTGTTTATTTGACGTTGTTATTGTTGTTGTTGTTTATTTGACGTTGTTATTGTTGACGTTGTTGTTGTTGTTGTTTATTTGATGTTGTCGTTGTTGTTGACATAGTTGTTGTTATTTATTTGACGTTGTTGTTGTTGACGTTGTTGTTTATTTGACGTTTTTGTTGTTGTTTATTTGACGTTGTTGTTGTTATTGTTGTTGTTTATTGGACATTGTTGTTCTTGTTGTTGTTGACATAGTTGTTGTTATTTATTTGACGTTGTTCTTGTTGACGTTGTTGTTTATTTGACGTTGTTGTTGTTGTTTATTTGACGTTGTTGTTGTTATTGTTGTTGTTTATTTGACATTGTTGTTGTTGTTGACGGTGTTGTTGTTGTTGTTTATTTGACATTGTTGTTGTTTATTTGACATTGTTGTTGTTGTTTATTTGACGTTGTTGTTGGTGTTGTTGTTTATTTGACGTTGTTGTTGTTGTTGTTTATTTGGCGTTGTTGTTGTTGTTTATTTGAGGTTGTTAGTGTTGTTGACGTTGTTGTTGCTGTTGTTTGTTTCACGTTGTTGTTGTTTATTTGACATTGTTGTTGTTGTTGTTGTTTATTTGACGTTGTTGTTGTTGTTGTTTATTTGACGTTGTTGTTGTTGTTGTTTATTTGACGTTGTTCTTGTTGTTGTTGTTTATTTGACGTTGTTAATGTTGTTGACATTGTTGTTGTTGTTTTTGTTGTTTATTTGACGTTGTTGTTGTTGTTGTTTTTGTTATTGTTATTGTTGGTGTTGTTGTTGTTTATTTGACGTTGTTGTTATTGTTGTTGTTGTTTATTTGACGTTGTTGTTGTTGTTTATTTGACGTTGTTGTTGTTGTTGTTTATTTGACGTTGTTGTTGTTGTTGTTTATTTGACGTTGTTTTTATTGTTGTTTATTTGAAATTGTCGTCGTTGTTGTTGACGTTGTTGTTATTGTTGTTTATTTGACGTTGTTGTTGTTGTTTATTTGATGTTGTTTTGGTTGTTGTTGTTGTTTATTTGACGTTGTTGTTGTTTTTTTTTTTACGTTGTTGTTGTTGACATTGTTGTTGTTGTTGTTTATTTGACGTTGTTGTTGTTGTTTATTTGACGTAGTTGTTGTTATTGACGTTGTTGTTGTTGTTTATTTGACGTTTTTGTTGTTGTTGATGTTGTTGTTGTTTTTTATTTGACGTTGTTTTTGTTGTTATTGTTGTTGTTGTTGTTGTTTATTTGACGTTGTTGTTGTTGTTGTTGTTTATTTGAGGTTGTTTTAGTTGTTGTTGTTTATTTGACGTTGTTGTTGTCGTTGTTTTTGTTGTTTAATTGACGTTGTTGTTGTTATTTACTTGATGTTGTTGTTGTTATTTATTTGACATTGTTGTTGTTGACGTTGTTGTTGTTGTTGTTGTTTATTTGACGTTGTTATTGTTGTTGTTGTTTATTTGACGTTGTTGTTGTTGACGTTGTTGTTGTTGTTGTTTATTTGATGTTGTTGTTGTTGTTGACATAGTTGTTGTTATTTATTTGACGTTGTTCTTGTTGACGTTGTTGTTTATTTGACGTTGTTGTTGTTGTTTATTTGACGTTGTTGTTGTTATTGTTGTTGTTTATTTGACATTGTTGTTGTTGTTGACGGTGTTGTTGTTGTTGTTTATTTGACATTGTTGTTGTTGTTTATTTGACGTTGTTGTTGTTGTTGTTGTTTATTTGACGTTGTTGTTGTTGTTTATTTGACGTTGTTAATGTTGTTGACGTTGTTGTTGCGGTTGTTTATTTCACGTTGTTGTTGTTGTTGTTTATTTGACGTTGTTGTTGTTGTTGTTGTTTATTTGACGTTGTTGTTGTTGTTGTTTATTTGACGTTGTTGTTGTTGTTGTTGTTGTTTATTTGACGTTGTTGATGTTGTTGACATTGTTGTTGTTGTTTTTGTTGTTTATTTGACGTTGTTGTTGTTGTTGTTGTTGTTTTTTTTGTTATTGTTATTGTTGGTGTTGTTGTTGTTTATTTGACGTTGTTGTTATTGTTGTTGTTGTTTACTTGACGTTGTTGTTGTTGTTTATTTGACGTTGTTGTTGTTGTTGTTTATTTGACGTTGTTGTTGTTGTTGTTGTTGTTTATTTGACATTGTTGTTATTGTTGTTTATTTGAAATTGTCGTCGTTGTTGTTGACGTTGTTGTTGTTGTTGTTGTTTATTTGACGTTGTTGTTGTTGTTGTTTATTTGATGTTGTTTTGGTTGTTGTTGTTTATTTGACGTTGTTGTTGTTTTTTATTTTACGTTGTTGTTGTTGACATTGTTGTTGTTGTTGTTTATTTGACGTTGTTGTTGTTGTTTATTTGACGTAGTTGTTGTTATTGACGTTGTTGTTGTTGTTTATTTGACGTTTTTGTTGTTGTTGATGTTGTTGTTGTTTTTTATTTGACGTTGTTTTTGTTGTTATTGTTGTTGTTGTTGTTGTTTATATGACGTTGTTGTTGTTGTTTATTTGACGTTGTTGTTGTTTATTTGACGTTGTTGTTGTTGTTGTTGTTTATTTGACGTTGTTGTTGTTGTTATTTATTTGACGTTGTTGTTGTTGTTATTGTTTATTTGACGTTGTTGTTGTGGTTATTTATTTGACGTTGTTGTTGTTGTTGTTGTTTATTTGATGTTGTTGTTGTTGTTGTTGTTGTATTTGTTGTTGTTGTTGTTGTTGTATTTGTTGTTGTTGTTGTTGTTGCTTATTTGACGTTGTTGCTTTTGTTGCTATTTATTTGACGTTGTTGTTGATGTTTATTTGACGTTGTTGTTGTTGTTTATTTGACGTTGTTGTTGTTGTTGTTTATTTGACGTTGTTGTTGTATTTGTTGTTGTTGTTATTGTTGTTGCTTATTTGACGTTGTTGTTATTGTTGTTGTTTATTTGACGTTGTTGTTGTTGTTATTCATTTGACGTTGTTGTTGTTGTTGTTTATTTGACGTTGTTGTTGTTGTTGTTTATTTGAGGTTGTTTTAGTTGTTGTTGTTTATTTGACGTTGTTGTTGTCGTTGTTTTTGTTGTTTAATTGACGTTGTTGTTGTTATTTACTTGATGTTGTTGTTGTTGTTTATTTGACATTGTTGTTGTTGACGTTGTTGTTATTGTTGTTGTTTATTTGACGTTGTTGTTGTTGTTATTCATTTGACGTTGTTGTTGTTGTTTATTTGACGTTGTTTTTGTTGTTTATTTGACGTTGTTGTTGTTATTGTTGTTGTTTATTTGACATTGTTGTTGTTATTTATTTGATGTTGTTGTTGTTTATTTGACATTGTTGTTGTTGACGTTGTTGTTGTTGTTGTTGTTTATTTGACATTGTTATTGTTGTTGTTGTTTATTTGACGTTGTTGTTGTTGACGTTGTTGTTGTTGACGTTGTTGTTGTTGTTGTTTATTTGATGTTGTCGTTGTTGTTGACATAGTTGTTGTTATTTATTTGACGTTATTGTTGTTGACGTTGTTGTTTATTTGACGTTGTTGTTGTTGTTGTTTATTTGACATTGTTGTTGTTATTGTTGTTGTTTATTGGACATTGTTGTTGTTGTTGACGGTGTTGTTGTTGTTGTTTATTTGACATTGTTGTTGTTGTTTATTTGACGTTGTTGTTGTTGTTGTTTATTTGACGTTGTTGTTGTTGTTTATTTGAGGTTGTTAATGTTGTTGACGTTGTTGTTGCTGTTGTTTATTTCACGTTGTTGTTGTTGTTGTTTATTTGACATTGTTGTTGTTGTTGTTGTTGTTGTTGTTTATTTGACGTTGTTGTTGTTGTTGTTGTTTATTTGACGTTGTTGTTGTTGTTGTTGTTTATTTGACGTTGTTGTTGTTGTTGTTGTTTATTTGACGTTGTTGTTGTTGTTGTTGTTTATTTGACGTTGTTAATGTTGTTGACATTGTTGTTGTTGTTTTTGTTGTTTATTTGACATTGTTGTTGTTGTTGTTGTTTTTGTTATTGTTATTGTTGGTGTTGTTGTTGTTTATTTGACGTTGTTGTTATTGTTGTTGTTGTTTATTTGACGTTGTTGTTGTTGTTTATTTGACGTTGTTGTTGTTGTTGTTTATTTGACGTTGTTGTTGTTGTTGTTGTTGTTGTTTATTTGACGTTGTTGTTATTGTTGTTTATTTGAAATTGTCGTTGTTGTTGTTGACGTTGTTGTTGTTGTTGTTTATTTGACGTTGTTGTTGTTGTTGTTTATTTGATGTTGTTTTGGTTGTTGTTGTTGTTTATTTGACGTTGTTGTTGTTTTTTATTTTACGTTGTTGTTGTTGACATTGTTGTTGTTGTTGTTTATTTGACGTTGTTGGTGTTGTTTATTTGACGTAGTTGTTGTTATTGACGTTGTTGTTGTTGTTTATTTGACGTTTTTGTTGTTGTTGATGTTGTTGTTGTTTTTTATTTGACGTTGTTTTTGTTGTTATTGTTGTTGTTTATTTGACGTTGTTGTTGTTTATTTGACGTTGTTGTTGTTGTTTATTTGACGTTGTTGTTGTTTATTTGACGTTGTTGTTGTTGTTGTTGTTGTTTATTTGACGTTATTGTTGTTGTTATTTATTTGACGTTGTTGTTGTTGTTATTCATTTGATGTTGTTGTTGTTGTTGTTGTTTATTTGACGTTGTTGTTGTTTATTTGACGTAGTTGTTGTTATTAACGTTGTTGTTATTGTTGTTGTTTATTTGACGTTTTTGTTGTTGTTGATGTTGTTGTTTATTTGACGTTGTTGTTGTTGTTTATTTGACGTTGTTGTTGTTGTTGTTGTTTATTTGACGTTGTTGTTGTTTATTTGACGTAGTTGTTGTTATTAACGTTGTTGTTATTGTTGTTGTTTATTTGACGTTTTTGTTGTTGTTGATGTTGTTGTTTATTTGACGTTGTTGTTGTTGTTTATTTGACGTTGTTGTTGTTATTGTTGTTGTTTATTTGACATTGTTGTTGTTGTTGACGGTGTTGTTGTTGTTGTTTATTTGACATTGTTGTTGTTGTTTATTTGACGTTGTTGTTGTTGTTGTTGTTTATTTGACGTTGTTGTTGTTGTTTATTTGACGTTGTTAATGTTGTTGACGTTGTTGTTGCGGTTGTTTATTTCACGTTGTTGTTGTTGTTGTTTATTTGACGTTGTTGTTGTTGTTGTTTATTTGACGTTGTTGTTGTTGTTGTTTATTTGACGTTGTTGTTGTTGTTGTTGTTGTTTATTTGACGTTGTTGATGTTGTTGACATTGTTGTTGTTGTTTTTGTTGTTTATTTGACGTTGTTGTTGTTGTTGTTGTTTTTTTTGTTATTGTTATTGTTGGTGTTGTTGTTGTTTATTTGACGTTGTTGTTATTGTTGTTGTTGTTTACTTGACGTTGTTGTTGTTGTTTATTTGACGTTGTTGTTGTTGTTGTTTATTTGACGTTGTTGTTGTTGTTGTTGTTGTTGTTTATTTGACATTGTTGTTATTGTTGTTTATTTGAAATTGTCGTCGTTGTTGTTGACGTTGTTGTTGTTGTTGTTGTTTATTTGACGTTGTTGTTGTTGTTGTTTATTTGATGTTGTTTTGGTTGTTGTTGTTTATTTGACGTTGTTGTTGTTTTTTATTTTACGTTGTTGTTGTTGACATTGTTGTTGTTGTTGTTTATTTGACGTTGTTGTTGTTGTTTATTTGACGTAGTTGTTGTTATTGACGTTGTTGTTGTTGTTTATTTGACGTTTTTGTTGTTGTTGATGTTGTTGTTGTTTTTTATTTGACGTTGTTTTTGTTGTTATTGTTGTTGTTGTTGTTGTTTATATGACGTTGTTGTTGTTGTTTATTTGACGTTGTTGTTGTTTATTTGACGTTGTTGTTGTTGTTGTTGTTTATTTGACGTTGTTGTTGTTGTTATTTATTTGACGTTGTTGTTGTTGTTATTGTTTATTTGACGTTGTTGTTGTGGTTATTTATTTGACGTTGTTGTTGTTGTTGTTGTTTATTTGATGTTGTTGTTGTTGTTGTTGTTGTATTTGTTGTTGTTGTTGTTGTTGTATTTGTTGTTGTTGTTGTTGTTGCTTATTTGACGTTGTTGCTTTTGTTGCTATTTATTTGACGTTGTTGTTGATGTTTATTTGACGTTGTTGTTGTTGTTTATTTGACGTTGTTGTTGTTGTTGTTTATTTGACGTTGTTGTTGTATTTGTTGTTGTTGTTATTGTTGTTGCTTATTTGACGTTGTTGTTATTGTTGTTGTTTATTTGACGTTGTTGTTGTTGTTATTCATTTGACGTTGTTGTTGTTGTTGTTTATTTGACGTTGTTGTTGTTGTTGTTTATTTGAGGTTGTTTTAGTTGTTGTTGTTTATTTGACGTTGTTGTTGTCGTTGTTTTTGTTGTTTAATTGACGTTGTTGTTGTTATTTACTTGATGTTGTTGTTGTTGTTTATTTGACATTGTTGTTGTTGACGTTGTTGTTATTGTTGTTGTTTATTTGACGTTGTTGTTGTTGTTATTCATTTGACGTTGTTGTTGTTGTTTATTTGACGTTGTTTTTGTTGTTTATTTGACGTTGTTGTTGTTATTGTTGTTGTTTATTTGACATTGTTGTTGTTATTTATTTGATGTTGTTGTTGTTTATTTGACATTGTTGTTGTTGACGTTGTTGTTGTTGTTGTTGTTTATTTGACATTGTTATTGTTGTTGTTGTTTATTTGACGTTGTTGTTGTTGACGTTGTTGTTGTTGACGTTGTTGTTGTTGTTGTTGTTTATTTGATGTTGTCGTTGTTGTTGACATAGTTGTTGTTATTTATTTGACGTTATTGTTGTTGACGTTGTTGTTTATTTGACGTTGTTGTTGTTGTTGTTTATTTGACATTGTTGTTGTTATTGTTGTTGTTTATTGGACATTGTTGTTGTTGTTGACGGTGTTGTTGTTGTTGTTTATTTGACATTGTTGTTGTTGTTTATTTGACGTTGTTGTTGTTGTTGTTTATTTGACGTTGTTGTTGTTGTTTATTTGAGGTTGTTAATGTTGTTGACGTTGTTGTTGCTGTTGTTTATTTCACGTTGTTGTTGTTGTTGTTTATTTGACATTGTTGTTGTTGTTGTTTTTGTTGTTGTTGTTTATTTGACGTTGTTGTTGTTGTTGTTGTTTATTTGACGTTGTTGTTGTTGTTGTTGTTTATTTGACGTTGTTGTTGTTGTTGTTGTTTATTTGACGTTGTTGTTGTTGTTGTTGTTTATTTGACGTTGTTAATGTTGTTGACATTGTTGTTGTTGTTTTTGTTGTTTATTTGACATTGTTGTTGTTGTTGTTTTTGTTATTGTTATTGTTGGTGTTGTTGTTGTTTATTTGACGTTGTTGTTATTGTTGTTGTTGTTTATTTGACGTTGTTGTTGTTGTTTATTTGACGTTGTTGTTGTTGTTGTTTATTTGACGTTGTTGTTGTTGTTGTTGTTGTTGTTGTTTATTTGACGTTGTTGTTATTGTTGTTTATTTGAAATTGTCGTTGTTGTTGTTGACGTTGTTGTTGTTGTTGTTTATTTGACGTTGTTGTTGTTGTTGTTTATTTGATGTTGTTTTGGTTGTTGTTGTTGTTTATTTGACGTTGTTGTTGTTTTTTATTTTACGTTGTTGTTGTTGACATTGTTGTTGTTGTTGTTTATTTGACGTTGTTGGTGTTGTTTATTTGACGTAGTTGTTGTTATTGACGTTGTTGTTGTTGTTTATTTGACGTTTTTGTTGTTGTTGATGTTGTTGTTGTTTTTTATTTGACGTTGTTTTTGTTGTTATTGTTGTTGTTTATTTGACGTTGTTGTTGTTTATTTGACGTTGTTGTTGTTGTTTATTTGACGTTGTTGTTGTTTATTTGACGTTGTTGTTGTTGTTGTTGTTGTTTATTTGACGTTATTGTTGTTGTTATTTATTTGACGTTGTTGTTGTTGTTATTCATTTGACGTTGTTGTTGTTGTTGTTGTTTATTTGACGTTGTTGTTGTTTATTTGACGTAGTTGTTGTTATTAACGTTGTTGTTATTGTTGTTGTTTATTTGACGTTTTTGTTGTTGTTGATGTTGTTGTTGTTGTTGATGTTTATTTGACGTTGTTGTTGTTGTTGTTTATTTGAGGTTGTTTTAGTTGTTGTTGTTTATTTGACGTTGTTGTTGTCGTTGTTTTTGTTGTTTAATTGACGTTGTTGTTGTTATTTACTTGATGTTGTTGTTGTTGTTTATTTGACATTGTTGTTGTTGACGTTGTTGTTGTTGTTGTTTATTTGACGTTGTTATTGTTGTTGTTGTTTATTTGACGTTGTTGTTGTTGACGTTGTTGTTGTTGACGTTGTTGTTGTTGTTGTTTATTTGATGTTGTCGTTGTTGTTGACATAGTTGTTGTTATTTATTTGACGTTATTGTTGTTGACGTTGTTGTTTATTTGACGTTGTTGTTGTTGTTGTTTATTTGACATTGTTGTTGTTATTGTTGTTGTTTATTGGACATTGTTGTTGTTGTTGACGGTGTTGTTGTTGTTGTTTATTTGACATTGTTGTTGTTGTTTATTTGACGTTGTTGTTGTTGTTGTTTATTTGACGTTGTTGTTGTTGTTGTTGTTTATTTGAGGTTGTTAATGTTGTTGACGTTGTTGTTGCTGTTGTTTATTTCACGTTGTTGTTGTTGTTGTTTATTTGACATTGTTGTTGTTGTTTATTTGACGTTGTTGTTGTTGTTGTTTATTTGACGTTGTTGTTGTTGTTTATTTGAGGTTGTTAATGTTGTTGACGTTGTTGTTGCTGTTGTTTATTTCACGTTGTTGTTGTTGTTGTTTATTTGACATTGTTGTTGTTGTTGTTGTTGTTGTTGTTGTTTATTTGACGTTGTTGTTGTTGTTGTTGTTTATTTGACGTTGTTGTTGTTGTTGTTGTTTATTTGACGTTGTTGTTGTTGTTGTTGTTTATTTGACGTTGTTGTTGTTGTTGTTGTTTATTTGACGTTGTTAATGTTGTTGACATTGTTGTTGTTGTTTTTGTTGTTTATTTGACATTGTTGTTGTTGTTGTTGTTTTTGTTATTGTTATTGTTGGTGTTGTTGTTGTTTATTTGACGTTGTTGTTATTGTTGTTGTTGTTTATTTGACGTTGTTGTTGTTGTTTATTTGACGTTGTTGTTGTTGTTGTTTATTTGACGTTGTTGTTGTTGTTGTTGTTGTTGTTGTTTATTTGACGTTGTTGTTATTGTTGTTTATTTGAAATTGTCGTTGTTGTTGTTGACGTTGTTGTTGTTGTTGTTTATTTGACGTTGTTGTTGTTGTTGTTTATTTGATGTTGTTTTGGTTGTTGTTGTTGTTTATTTGACGTTGTTGTTGTTTTTTATTTTACGTTGTTGTTGTTGACATTGTTGTTGTTGTTGTTTATTTGACGTTGTTGCTGTTGTTTATTTGACGTAGTTGTTGTTATTGACGTTGTTGTTGTTGTTTATTTGACGTTTTTGTTGTTGTTGATGTTGTTGTTGTTTTTTATTTGACGTTGTTTTTGTTGTTATTGTTGTTGTTTATTTGACGTTGTTGTTGTTTATTTGACGTTGTTGTTGTTGTTTATTTGACGTTGTTGTTGTTTATTTGACGTTGTTGTTGTTGTTGTTGTTGTTTATTTGACGTTATTGTTGTTGTTATTTATTTGACGTTGTTGTTGTTGTTATTCATTTGACGTTGTTGTTGTTGTTGTTGTTGTTTATTTGACGTTGTTGTTGTTTATTTGACGTAGTTGTTGTTATTAACGTTGTTGTTATTGTTGTTGTTTATTTGACGTTTTTGTTGTTGTTGATGTTGTTGTTGTTGTTGATGTTTATTTGACGTTGTTGTTGTTGTTGTTTATTTGAGGTTGTTTTAGTTGTTGTTGTTTATTTGACGTTGTTGTTGTCGTTGTTTTTGTTGTTTAATTGACGTTGTTGTTGTTATTTACTTGATGTTGTTGTTGTTGTTTATTTGACATTGTTGTTGTTGACGTTGTTGTTGTTGTTGTTTATTTGACGTTGTTATTGTTGTTGTTGTTTATTTGACGTTGTTGTTGTTGACGTTGTTGTTGTTGACGTTGTTGTTGTTGTTGTTTATTTGATGTTGTCGTTGTTGTTGACATAGTTGTTGTTATTTATTTGACGTTATTGTTGTTGACGTTGTTGTTTATTTGACGTTGTTGTTGTTGTTGTTTATTTGACATTGTTGTTGTTATTGTTGTTGTTTATTGGACATTGTTGTTGTTGTTGACGGTGTTGTTGTTGTTGTTTATTTGACATTGTTGTTGTTGTTTATTTGACGTTGTTGTTGTTGTTGTTTATTTGACGTTGTTGTTGTTGTTGTTGTTTATTTGAGGTTGTTAATGTTGTTGACGTTGTTGTTGCTGTTGTTTATTTCACGTTGTTGTTGTTGTTGTTTATTTGACATTGTTGTTGTTGTTGTTGTTGTTGTTGTTTATTTGACGTTGTTGTTGTTGTTGTTGTTTATTTGACGTTGTTGTTGTTGTTGTTGTTTATTTGACGTTGTTGTTGTTGTTGTTGTTTATTTGACGTTGTTAATGTTGTTGACATTGTTGTTGTTGTTTTTGTTGTTTATTTGACGTTGTTGTTGTTGTTGTTTTTGTTATTGTTATTGTTGGTGTTGTTGTTGTTTATTTGACGTTGTTGTTATTGTTGTTGTTGTTTATTTGACGTTGTTGTTGTTGTTTATTTGACGTTGTTGTTGTTGTTGTTTATTTGACGTTGTTGTTGTTGTTGTTGTTGTTTATTTGACGTTGTTGTTATTGTTGTTTATTTGAAATTGTCGTCGTTGTTGTTGACGTTGTTGTTGTTGTTGTTTATTTGACGTTGTTGTTGTTGTTGTTTATTTGATGTTGTTTTGGTTGTTGTTGTTGTTTATTTGACGTTGTTGTTGTTTTTTATTTTACGTTGTTGTTGTTGACATTGTTGTTGTTGTTGTTTATTTGACGTTGTTGTTGTTGTTTATTTGACGTAGTTGTTGTTATTGACGTTGTTGTTGTTGTTTATTTGACGTTTTTGTTGTTGTTGATGTTGTTGTTGTTTTTTATTTGATGTTGTTTTTGTTGTTATTGTTGTTGTTTATTTGACGTTGTTGTTGTTTATTTGACGTTGTTGTTGTTGTTTATTTGACGTTGTTGTTGTTTATTTGACGTTGTTGTTGTTGTTGTTGTTGTTGTTTATTTGACGTTGTTGTTGTTGTTATTTATTTGACGTTGTTGTTGTTGTTATTCATTTGACGTTGTTGTTGTTGTTGTTGTTTATTTGACGTTGTTGTTGTTGTTGTTGTTGTTTATTTGAGGTTGTTTTAGTTGTTGTTGTTTATTTGACGTTGTTGTTGTCGTTGTTTTTGTTGTTTAATTGACGTTGTTGTTGTTATTTACTTGATGTTGTTGTTGTTGTTTATTTGACATTGTTGTTGTTGACGTTGTTGTTGTTGTTGTTGTTTATTTGACGTTGTTATTGTTGTTGTTGTTTATTTGACGTTGTTGTTGTTGACGTTGTTGTTGTTGTTTTTGTTTATTTGATGTTGTCGTTGTTGTTGACATAGTTGTTGTTATTTATTTGACGTTGTTCTTGTTGACGTTGTTGTTTATTTGACATTGTTGTTGTTGTTTATTTGACATTGTTGTTGTTATTGTTGTTGTTTATTTGACATTGTTGTTGTTGTTGACGGTGTTGTTGTTGTTGTTTATTTGACATTGTTGTTGTTGTTTATTTGACGTTGTTGTTGTTGTTGTTGTTTATTTGACGTTGTTGTTGTTGTTTATTTGACGTTGTTAATGCTGTTGACGTTGTTGTTGCGGTTGTTTATTTCACGTTGTTGTTGTTGTTGTTGTTTATTTGACGTTGTTGTTGTTGTTGTTTATTTGACGTTGTTGTTGTTGTTGTTGTTTATTTGACGTTGTTGTTGTTGTTGTTGTTGTTTATTTGACGTTGTTGATGTTGTTGACATTGTTGTTGTTGTTTTTGTTGTTTATTTGACGTTGTTGTTGTTGTTGTTGTTTTTTTTGTTATTGTTATTGTTGGTGTTGTTGTTGTTTATTTGACGTTGTTGTTATTGTTGTTGTTGTTTACTTGACGTTGTTGTTGTTGTTTATTTGACGTTGTTGTTGTTGTTGTTTATTTGACGTTGTTGTTGTTGTTGTTGTTGTTGTTGTTTATTTGACATTGTTGTTATTGTTGTTTATTTGAAATTGTCGTCGTTGTTGTTGACGTTGTTGTTGTTGTTGTTGTTTATTTGACGTTGTTGTTGTTGTTGTTTATTTGATGTTGTTTTGGTTGTTGTTGTTTATTTGACGTTGTTGTTGTTTTTTATTTTACGTTGTTGTTGTTGACATTGTTGTTGTTGTTGTTTATTTGACGTTGTTGTTGTTGTTTATTTGACGTAGTTGTTGTTATTGACGTTGTTGTTGTTGTTTATTTGACGTTTTTGTTGTTGTTGATGTTGTTGTTGTTTTTTATTTGACGTTGTTTTTGTTGTTATTGTTGTTGTTGTTGTTGTTTATTTGACGTTGTTGTTGTTGTTTATTTGACGTTGTTGTTGTTTATTTGACGTTGTTGTTGTTGTTGTTGTTTATTTGACGTTGTTGTTGTTGTTATTTATTTGACGTTGTTGTTGTTGTTATTGTTTATTTGACGTTGTTGTTGTGGTTGTTTATTTGACGTTGTTGTTGTTGTTGTTTATTTGATGTTGTTGTTGTTGTTGTTGTTGTATTTGTTGTTGTTGTTGTTGTTGCTTATTTGACGTTGTTGCTTTTGTTGCTATTTATTTGACGTTGTTGTTGATGTTTATTTGAAGTTGTTGTTGTTGTTTATTTGACGTTGTTGTTGTTGTTGTTTATTTGACGTTGTTGTTGTTGTATTTGTTGTTGTTGTTATTGTTGTTGCTTATTTGACGTTATTGTTATTGTTGTTGTTTATTTGACGTTGTTGTTGTTGTTGTTTATTTGACGTTGTTGTTATTGTTGTTTATTTGAAATTGTCGTCGTTGTTGTTGACGTTGTTGTTGTTGTTGTTGTTTATTTGACGTTGTTGTTGTGGTTGTTGTTTATTTGATGTTGTTTTGGTTGTTGTTGTTTATTTGACGTTGTTGTTGTTTTTTATTTTACGTTGTTGTTGTTGACATTGTTGTTGTTGTTGTTTATTTGACGTTGTTGTTGTTGTTTATTTGACGTAGTTGTTGTTATTGACGTTGTTGTTGTTGTTGTTGTTTATTTGACGTTTTTGTTGTTGTTGATGTTGTTGTTGTTTTTTATTTGACGTTGTTTTTGTTGTTATTGTTGTTGTTGTTGTTGTTGTTTATTTGACGTTGTTGTTGTTGTTGTTTATTTGACGTTGTTGTTGTTTATTTGACGTTGTTGTTGTTGTTGTTGTTTATTTGACGTTGTTGTTGTTGTTATTTATTTGATGTTGTTGTTGTTGTTATTGTTTATTCGACGTTGTTGTTACGGTTGTTTATTTGACGTTGTTGTTGTTGTTGTTGTTTATTTGACGTTGTTGTTGTTGTTGTTGTATTTGTTGTTGTTGTTGTTGTTGCTTATTTGACGTTGTTTCTATTGTTGCTATTTATTTGACGTTGTTGTTGTTGTTTATTTGACGTTGTTGTTGTTTATTTGACGTTGTTGTTGTTGTTGTTTATTTGACGTTGTTGTTGTTGTATTTGTTGTTGTTGTTATTGTTGTTGCTTATTTGACGTTGTTGTTGTTGTTGTTTATTTGACGTTGTTGTTGTTGTTTATTTGACGTTGTTGTTGTTGTTGTTTATTTGACGTTGTTGTTGTTGTTTATTTGACGTTGTTGTTGTTGTTGTTTATTTGACGTTGTTGTTGTTGTATTTGTTGTTGTTGTTATTGTTGTTGCTTATTTGACGTTGTTGTTATTGTTGTTGTTTATTTGACGTTGTTGTTGTTATTCATTTGACGTTGTTGTTGTTGTTGTTGTTTATTTGACGTTGTTGTTGTTGTTGTTTATTTGATGTTGTTTTAGTTGTTGTTGTTTATTTGACGTTGTTGTTGTTGACGTTGTTGTTGTTGACGTTGTTGTTGTTGTTGTTGTTTATTTGATGTTGTCGTTGTTGTTGACATAGTTGTTGTTATTTATTTGACGTTATTGTTGTTGACGTTGTTGTTTATTTGACGTTGTTGTTGTTGTTGTTTATTTGACATTGTTGTTGTTATTGTTGTTGTTTATTGGACATTGTTGTTGTTGTTGACGGTGTTGTTGTTGTTGTTTATTTGACATTGTTGTTGTTGTTTATTTGACGTTGTTGTTGTTGTTGTTGTTTATTTGACGTTGTTGTTGTTGTTTATTTGAGGTTGTTAATGTTGTTGACGTTGTTGTTGCTGTTGTTTATTTCACGTTGTTGTTGTTGTTGTTTATTTGACATTGTTGTTGTTGTTGTTGTTGTTGTTGTTGTTTATTTGACGTTGTTGTTGTTGTTGTTGTTTATTTGACGTTGTTGTTGTTGTTGTTTATTTGACGTTGTTGTTGTTGTTGTTGTTTATTTGACGTTGTTAATGTTGTTGACATTGTTGTTGTTGTTTTTGTTGTTTATTTGACGTTGTTGTTGTTGTTGTTGTTTTTGTTATTGTTATTGTTGGTGTTGTTGTTGTTTATTTGACGTTGTTGTTATTGTTGTTGTTGTTTATTTGACGTTGTTGTTGTTGTTTATTTGACGTTGTTGTTGTTGTTGTTTATTTGACGTTGTTGTTGTTGTTGTTGTTTATTTGACGTTGTTGTTATTGTTGTTTATTTGAAATTGTCGTCGTTGTTGTTGACGTTGTTGTTGTTGTTGTTTATTTGACGTTGTTGTTGTTGTTGTTTATTTGATGTTGTTTTGGTTGTTGTTGTTGTTTATTTGACGTTGTTGTTGTTTTTTATTTTACGTTGTTGTTGTTGACATTGTTGTTGTTGTTGTTTATTTGACGTTGTTGTTGTTGTTTATTTGACGTAGTTGTTGTTATTGACGTTGTTGTTGTTGTTTATTTGACGTTTTTGTTGTTGTTGATGTTGTTGTTGTTTTTTATTTGACGTTGTTTTTGTTGTTATTGTTGTTGTTTATTTGACGTTGTTGTTGTTTATTTGACGTTGTTGTTGTTGTTTATTTGACGTTGTTGTTGTTTATTTGACGTTGTTGTTGTTGTTGTTGTTGTTGTTGTTTATTTGACGTTGTTGTTGTTGTTATTTATTTGACGTTGTTGTTGTTGTTATTCATTTGACGTTGTTGTTGTTGTTGTTGTTTATTTGACGTTGTTGTTGTTGTTGTTGTTGTTTATTTGAGGTTGTTTTAGCTGTTGTTGTTTATTTGACGTTGTTGTTGTCGTTGTTTTTGTTGTTTAATTGACGTTGTTGTTGTTATTTACTTGATGTTGTTGTTGTTGTTTATTTGACATTGTTGTTGTTGACGTTGTTGTTGTTGTTGTTGTTGTTGTTTATTTGACGTTGTTATTGTTGTTGTTGTTTATTTGACGTTGTTGTTGTTGACGTTGTTGTTGTTGTTGTTGTTTATTTGATGTTGTCGTTGTTGTTGACATAGTTGTTGTTATTTATTTGACGTTGTTCTTGTTGACGTTGTTGTTTATTTGACATTGTTGTTGTTGTTTATTTGACATTGTTGTTGTTATTGTTGATGTTTATTTGACGTTGTTGTTGTTGTTGACGGTGTTGTTGTTGTTGTTTATTTGACATTGTTGTTGTTGTTTATTTGACGTTGTTGTTGTTGTTGTTGTTGTTTATTTGACGTTGTTGTTGTTGTTTATTTGACGTTGTTAATGCTGTTGACGTTGTTGTTGCGGTTGTTTATTTCACGTTGTTGTTGTTGTTGTTGTTTATTTGACGTTGTTGTTGTTGTTGTTTATTTGACGTTGTTGTTGTTGTTGTTGTTTATTTGACGTTGTTGTTGTTGTTGTTGTTGTTTATTTGACGTTGTTGATGTTGTTGACATTGTTGTTGTTGTTTTTGTTGTTTATTTGACGTTGTTGTTGTTGTTGTTGTTTTTTTTGTTATTGTTATTGTTGGTGTTGTTGTTGTTTATTTGACGTTGTTGTTATTGTTGTTGTTGTTTACTTGACGTTGTTGTTGTTGTTTATTTGACGTTGTTGTTGTTGTTGTTTATTTGACGTTGTTGTTGTTGTTGTTGTTGTTGTTTATTTGACATTGTTGTTATTGTTGTTTATTTGAAATTGTCGTCGTTGTTGTTGACGTTGTTGTTGTTGTTGTTGTTGTTGTTTATTTGACGTTGTTGTTGTTGTTGTTTATTTGATGTTGTTTTGGTTGTTGTTGTTTATTTGACGTTGTTGTTGTTTTTTATTTTACGTTGTTGTTGTTGACATTGTTGTTGTTGTTGTTTATTTGACGTTGTTGTTGTTGTTTATTTGACGTAGTTGTTGTTATTGACGTTGTTGTTGTTGTTTATTTGACGTTTTTGTTGTTGTTGATGTTGTTGTTGTTTTTTATTTGACGTTGTTTTTGTTGTTATTGTTGTTGTTGTTGTTGTTTATTTGACGTTGTTGTTGTTGTTTATTTGACGTTGTTGTTGTTTATTTGACGTTGTTGTTGTTGTTGTTGTTTATTTGACGTTGTTGTTGTTGTTATTTATTTGACGTTGTTGTTGTTGTTATTGTTTATTTGACGTTATTGTTGTCGTTGTTTATTTGACGTTGTTGTTGTTGTTGTTTATTTGATGTTGTTGTTGTTGTTGTTGTTGTATTTGTTGTTGTTGTTGTTGTTGCTTATTTGACGTTGTTGCTTTTGTTGCTATTTATTTGACGTTGTTGTTGATGTTTATTTGAAGTTGTTGTTGTTGTTTATTTGACGTTGTTGTTGTTGTTGTTTATTTGACGTTGTTGTTGTTGTATTTGTTGTTGTTGTTATTGTTGTTGCTTATTTGACGTTATTGTTATTGTTGTTGTTTATTTGACGTTGTTGTTGTTGTTGTTTATTTGACGTTGTTGTTATTGTTGTTTATTTGAAATTGTCGTCGTTGTTGTTGACGTTGTTGTTGTTGTTGTTGTTTATTTGACGTTGTTGTTGTGGTTGTTGTTTATTTGATGTTGTTTTGGTTGTTGTTGTTTATTTGACGTTGTTGTTGTTTTTTATTTTACGTTGTTGTTGTTGACATTGTTGTTGTTGTTGTTTATTTGACGTTGTTGTTGTTGTTTATTTGACGTAGTTGTTGTTATTGACGTTGTTGTTGTTGTTGTTTATTTGACGTTTTTGTTGTTGTTGATGTTGTTGTTGTTTTTTATTTGACGTTGTTTTTGTTGTTATTGTTGTTGTTGTTGTTGTTGTTTATTTGACGTTGTTGTTGTTGTTGTTTATTTGACGTTGTTGTTGTTTATTTGACGTTGTTGTTGTTGTTGTTTATTTGACGTTGTTGTTGTTGTTATTTATTTGATGTTGTTGTTGTTGTTATTGTTTATTCGACGTTGTTGTTACGGTTGTTTATTTGACGTTGTTGTTGTTGTTGTTGTTTATTTGACGTTGTTGTTGTTGTTGTATTTGTTGTTGTTGTTGTTGTTGCTTATTTGACGTTGTTTCTATTGTTGCTATTTATTTGACGTTGTTGTTGTTGTTTATTTGACGTTGTTGTTGTTTATTTGACGTTGTTGTTGTTGTTGTTTATTTGACGTTGTTGTTGTTGTATTTGTTGTTGTTGTTATTGTTGTTGCTTATTTGACGTTGTTGTTGTTGTTGTTTATTTGACGTTGTTGTTGTTGTTTATTTGACGTTGTTGTTGTTGTTGTTTATTTGACGTTGTTGTTGTTGTTTATTTGACGTTGTTGTTGTTGTTGTTGTTTATTTGACGTTGTTGTTGTTGTATTTGTTGTTGTTGTTATTGTTGTTGCTTATTTGACGTTGTTGTTATTGTTGTTGTTTATTTGACGTTGTTGTTGTTGTTATTCATTTGACGCTGTTGTTGTTGTTGTTGTTTATTTGACGTTGTTGTTGTTGTTGTTTATTTGATGTTGTTTTAGTTGTTGTTGTTTATTTGACGTTGTTGTTGTCGTTGTTTTTGTTGTTTAATTGACGTTGTTGTTGTTATTTATTTGATGTTGTTGTTGTTGTTTATTTGACATTGTTGTTGTTGACGTTGTTGTTGTTGTTGTTGTTTATTTGACGTTGTTATTGTTGTTGTTGTTTATTTGACGTTGTTGTTGTTTATTTGATGTTGTCGTTGTCGTTGACATAGTTGTTGTTATTTATTTGACGTTGTTGTTGTTGACGTTGTTGCTTATTTGACGTTGTTGTTATTGTTGTTTATTTGACGTTGCTGTTGTTATTGTTGTTGTTTATTGGACATTGTTGTTGTTGTTGACGGTGTTGTTGTTGTTGTTTATTTGACATTGTTGTTGTTGTTTATTTGACGTTGTTGTTGTTGTTGTTTATTTGATGTTGTTGTTGTTGTTTATTTGAGGTTGTTAATGTTGTTGACGTTGTTGTTGCTGTTCTTTATTTCACGTTGTTGTTGTTGTTGTTGTTGTTGTTGTTTATTTGACATTGTTGTTGTTGTTGTTGTTGTTGTTTATTTGACGTTGTTGTTGTTGTTGTTGTTGTTGTTTATTTGACGTTGTTGTTGTTGTTGTTTATTTGACGTTGTTGTTGTTGTTTATTTGACGTTGTTAATGTTGTTGACATTGTTGTTGTTGTTTTTGTTGTTTATTTGACGTTGTTGTTGTTGTTGTTGTTGTTGTTTTTGTTATTGTTATTGTTGGTGTTGTTGTTGTTTATTTGACGTTGTTGTTATTGTTGTTGTTGTTTATTTGACGTTGTTGTTGTTGTTTATTTGACGTTGTTGTTGTTGTTTATTTGACGTTGTTGTTGTTGTTGTTTATTTGACGTTGTTGTTGTTGTTGTTGTTGTTGTTTATTTGACGTTGTTGTTATTGTTGTTTATTTGAAATTGTCGTCGTTGTTGTTGACGTTGTTGTTGTTGTTGTTTATTTGACGTTGTTGTTGTTGTTGTTTATTTGATGTTGTTTTGGTTGTTGTTGTTTATTTGACGTTGTTGTTGTTTTTTATTTTACGTTGTTGTTGTTGACATTGTTGTTGTTGTTGTTTATTTGACGTTGTTGTTGTTGTTTATTTGACGTAGTTGTTGTTATTGACGTTGTTGTTGTTGTTTATTTGACGTTTTTGTTGTTGTTGATGTTGTTGTTGTTTTTTATTTGACGTTGTTTTTGTTGTTATTGTTGTTGTTGTTGTTGTTTATTTGACGTTGTTGTTGTTGTTTATTTGACGTTGTTGTTGTTGTTGTTGTTTATTTGACGTTGTTGTTGTTGTTATTTATTTGACGTTGTTGTTGTTGTTATTGTTTATTTGACGTTGTTGTTGTGGTTGTTTATTTGACGTTGTTGTTGTTGTTGTTGTTTATTTGATGTTGTTGTTGTTGTTGTTGTATTTGTTGTTGTTGTTGTTGTTGCTTATTTGACGTTGTTGCTTTTGTTGCTATTTATTTGACGTTGTTGTTGATGTTTATTTGACGTTGTTGTTGTTGTTTATTTGACGTTGTTGTTGTTGTTGTTTATTTGACGTTGTTGTTGTATTTGTTGTTGTTGTTATTGTTGTTGCTTATTTGACGTTGTTGTTATTGTTGTTGTTTATTTGACGTTGTTGTTGTTGTTATTCATTTGACGTTGTTGTTGTTGTTGTTTATTTGACGTTGTTGTTGTTGTTGTTTATTTGAGGTTGTTTTAGTTGTTGTTGTTTATTTGACGTTGTTGTTGTCGTTGTTTTTGTTGTTTAATTGACGTTGTTGTTGTTATTTACTTGATGTTGTTGTTGTTGTTTATTTGACATTGTTGTTGTTGACGTTGTTGTTATTGTTGTTGTTTATTTGACGTTGTTGTTGTTGTTATTCATTTGACGTTGTTGTTGTTGTTTATTTGACGTTGTTTTTGTTGTTTATTTGACGTTGTTGTTGTTATTGTTGTTGTTTATTTGACATTGTTGTTGTTATTTATTTGATGTTGTTGTTGTTTATTTGACATTGTTGTTGTTGACGTTGTTGTTGTTGTTGTTGTTTATTTGACATTGTTATTGTTGTTGTTGTTTATTTGACGTTGTTGTTGTTGACGTTGTTGTTGTTGTTGTTTATTTGATGTTGTCGTTGTTGTTGACATAGTTGTTGTTATTTATTTGACGTTATTGTTGTTGACGTTGTTGTTTATTTGACGTTGTTGTTGTTGTTGTTTATTTGACATTGTTGTTGTTATTGTTGTTGTTTATTGGACATTGTTGTTGTTGTTGACGGTGTTGTTGTTGTTGTTTATTTGACATTGTTGTTGTTGTTTATTTGACGTTGTTGTTGTTGTTGTTGTTTATTTGACGTTGTTGTTGTTGTTTATTTGAGGTTGTTAATGTTGTTGACGTTGTTGTTGCTGTTGTTTATTTCACGTTGTTGTTGTTGTTGTTGTTTATTTGACGGTGTTGTTGTTGTTGTTGTTGTTGTTTATTTGACGTTGTTGTTGTTGTTGTTGTTTATTTGACGTTGTTGTTGTTGTTGTTTATTTGACGTTGTTGTTGTTGTTGTTGTTTATTTGACGTTGTTAATGTTGTTGACATTGTTGTTGTTGTTTTTGTTGTTTATTTGACGTTGTTGTTGTTGTTGTTGTTTTTGTTATTGTTATTGTTGGTGTTGTTGTTGTTTATTTGACGTTGTTGTTATTGTTGTTGTTGTTTATTTGACGTTGTTGTTGTTGTTTATTTGACGTTGTTGTTGTTGTTGTTTATTTGATGTTGTTGTTGTTGTTGTTGTTGTTGTTGTTGTTTATTTGACGTTGTTGTTATTGTTGTTTATTTGAAATTGTCGTCGTTGTTGTTGACGTTGTTGTTGTTGTTGTTTATTTGACGTTGTTGTTGTTGTTGTTGTTTATTTGATGTTGTTTTGGTTGTTGTTGTTTATTTGACGTTGTTGTTGTTTTTTATTTTACGTTGTTGTTGTTGACATTGTTGTTGTTGTTGTTTATTTGACGTTGTTGTTGTTGTTTATTTGACGTAGTTGTTGTTATTGACGTTGTTGTTGTTGTTTATTTGACGTTTTTGTTGTTGTTGATGTTGTTGTTGTTTTTTATTTGACGTTGTTTTTGTTGTTATTGTTGTTGTTGTTGTTGTTTATTTGACGTTGTTGTTGTTGTTGTTTATTTGACGTTGTTGTTGTTTATTTGACGTTGTTGTTGTTGTTGTTGTTTATTTGACGTTGTTGTTGTTGTTATTTATTTGACGTTGTTGTTGTTATTGTTTATTTGACGTTGTTGTTGTGGTTGTTTATTTGACGTTGTTGTTGTTGTTGTTGTTGTTTATTTGATGTTGTTGTTGTTGTTGTATTTGTTGTTGTTGTTGTTGTTGCTTATTTGACGTTGTTGCTTTTGTTTATTTGACGTTGTTGTTGTTGTTGTTTATTTGACGTTGTTGTTGTTGTATTTGTTGTTGTTGTTATTGTTGTTGCTTATTTGACGTTGTTGTTATTGTTGTTGTTTATTTGACGTTGTTGTTGTTGTTATTCATTTGACGTTGTTGTTGTTGTTGTTGTTGTTTATTTGGCGTTGTTGTTGTTGTTTATTTGAGGTTGTTTTAGTTGTTGTTGTTTATTTGACGTTGTTGTTGTCGTTGTTTTTGTTGTTTAATTGACGTTGTTGTTGTTATTTACTTGATGTTGTTGTTGTTGTTTATTTGACATTGTTGTTGTTGACGTTGTTGTTGTTGTTGTTGATTATTTGACGTTGTTATTGTTGTTGTTGTTTATTTGACGTTGTTGTTGTTGACATTGTTGTTGTTGTTGTTGTTTATTTGATGTTGTCGTTGTTGTTGACATAGTTGTTGTTATTTATTTGACGTTGTTCTTGTTGACGTTGTTGTTTATTTGACGTTGTTGTTGTTGTTTATTTGACGTTGTTGTTATTATTGTTGTTGTTTATTTGACATTGTTGTTGTTGTTGACGGTGTTGTTGTTGTTGTTTATTTGACATTGTTATTGTTGTTTATTTGACGTTGTTGTTGTTGTTGTTTATTTGACGTTGTTGTTGTTGTTGTTTATTTGACGTTGTTAATGATGTTGACGTTGTTGTTGCGGTTGTTTATTTCACGTTGTTGTTGTTGTTGTTGTTGTTTATTTGACATTGTTGTTGTTGTTGTTGTTGTTGTTGTTTATTTGACGTTGTTGTTGTTGTTTATTTGACGTTGTTAATGTTGTTGACGTTGTTGTTGCGGTTGTTTATTTGACGTTGTTGTTGTTGTTTATTTGACGTTGTTAATGCTGTTGACGTTGTTGTTGCGGTTGTTTATTTCACGTTGTTGTTGTTGTTGTTTATTTGACGTTGTTGTTGTTGTTGTTTATTTGACGTTGTTGTTGTTGTTGTTTATTTGACGTTGTTGTTGTTGTTGTTGTTTATTTGACGTTGTTGATGTTGTTGACATTGTTGTTGTTGTTTTTGTTGTTTATTTGACGTTGTTGTTGTTGTTGTTTATTTGACGTTGTTGTTGTTGTTTATTTGACGTTGTTGTTGTTGTTGTTTATTTGACGTTGTGGTTGTTGTTTATTTGACGTTGTTGTTGTTGTTGTTTATTTGACGTTGTTGTTGTTGTATTTGTTGTTGTTGTTATTGTTGTTGCTTATTTGACGTTGTTGTTATTGTTGTTGTTTATTTGACGTTGTTGTTGTTGTTATTCATTTGACGTTGTTGTTGTTGTTGTTGTTGTTTATTTGACGTTGTTGTTGTTGTTGTTGTTTATTTGATGTTGTTTTAGTTGTTGTTGTTTATTTGACGTTGTTGTTGTCGTTGTTTTTGTTGTTTAATTGACGTTGTTGTTGTTATTTATTTGATGTTGTTGTTGTTGTTTATTTGACATTGTTGTTGTTGACGTTGTTGTTGTTGTTGTTGTTGTTTATTTGACGTTGTTATTGTTGTTGTTGTTTATTTGACGTTGTTGTTGTTTATTTGATGTTGTCGTTGTTGTTGACATAGTTGTTGTTATTTATTTGACGTTGTTGTTGACGTTGTTGTTTATTTGACGTTGTTGTTGTTGTTGTTTATTTGACGTTGCTGTTGTTATTGTTGTTGTTTATTGGACATTGTTGTTGTTGTTGACGGTGTTGTTGTTGTTGTTTATTTGACATTGTTGTTGTTGTTTATTTGACGTTGTTGTTGTTGTTGTTTATTTGACGTTGTTGTTGTTGTTTATTTGAGGTTGTTAATGTTGTTGACGTTGTTGTTGCTGTTGTTTATTTCACGTTGTTGTTGTTGTTGTTGTTTATTTGACATTGTTGTTGTTGTTGTTGTTGTTGTTGTTGTTGTTGTTTATTTGACGTTGTTGTTGTTGTTGTTGTTGTTTATTTGACGTTGTTGTTGTTGTTGTTTATTTGACGTTGTTGTTGTTGTTGTTGTTGTTTATTTGACGTTGTTAATGTTGTTGACATTGTTGTTGTTGTTTTTGTTGTTTATTTGACGTTGTTGTTGTTGTTGTTGTTGTTTTTGTTATTGTTATTGTTGGTGTTGTTGTTGTTTATTTGACGTTGTTGTTATTGTTGTTGTTGTTTATTTGACGTTGTTGTTGTTGTTTATTTGACGTTGTTGTTGTTGTTTATTTGACGTTGTTGTTGTTGTTGTTGTTTATTTGACGTTGTTGTTATTGTTGTTTATTTGAAATTGTCGTCGTTGTTGTTGACGTTGTTGTTGTTGTTGTTGTTTATTTGACGTTGTTGTTGTTGTTGTTTATTTGATGTTGTTTTGGTTGTTGTTGTTTATTTGACGTTGTTGTTGTTTTTTATTTTACGTTGTTGTTGTTGACATTGTTGTTGTTGTTGTTTATTTGACGTTGTTGTTGTTGTTTATTTGACGTAGTTGTTGTTATTGACGTTGTTGTTGTTGTTGTTTATTTGACGTTTTTGTTGTTGTTGATGTTGTTGTTGTTTTTTATTTGACGTTGTTTTTGTTGTTATTGTTGTTGTTGTTGTTGTTGTTTATTTGACGTTGTTGTTGTTGTTTATTTGACGTTGTTGTTGTTGTTGTTTATTTGACGTTGTTGTTGTTGTTATTTATTTGACGTTGTTGTTGTTGTTATTGTTTATTTGACGTTGTTGTTGTGGTTGTTTATTTGACGTTGTTGTTGTTGTTGTTGTTGTTTATTTTATGTTGTTGTTGTTGTTGTATTTGTTGTTGTTGTTGTTGTTGTTGTTGCTTATTTGACGTTGTTGCTTTTGTTGCTATTTATTTGACGTTGTTGTTGATGTTTATTTGACGTTGTTGTTGTTGTTTATTTGACGTTGTTGTTGTTGTTGTTTATTTGACGTTGTTGTTGTATTTGTTGTTGTAGTTATTGTTGTTGCTTATTTGACGTTGTTGTTATTGTTGTTGTTTATTTGACGTTGTTGTTGTTGTTATTCATTTGACGTTGTTGTTGTTGTTGTTTATTTGACGTTGTTGTTGTTGTTGTTTATTTGAGGTTGTTTTAGTTGTTGTTGTTTATTTGACGTTGTTGTTGTCGTTGTTTTTGTTGTTTAATTGACGTTGTTGTTGTTATTTACTTGATGTTGTTGTTGTTGTTTATTTGACATTGTTGTTGTTGACGTTGTTGTTATTGTTGTTGTTTATTTGACGTTGTTGTTGTTGTTATTCATTTGACGTTGTTGTTGTTGTTTATTTGACGTTGTTGTTGTTGTTTATTTGACGTTGTTGTTGTTATTGTTGTTGTTTATTTGACATTGTTGTTGTTATTTATTTGATGTTGTTGTTGTTTATTTGACATTGTTGTTGTTGACGTTGTTGTTGTTGTTGTTGTTTATTTGACGTTGTTATTGTTGTTGTTGTTTATTTGACGTTGTTGTTGTTGACGTTGTTGTTGTTGTTGTTTATTTGATGTTGTCGTTGTTGTTGACATAGTTGTTGTTATTTATTTGACGTTATTGTTGTTGACGTTGTTGTTTATTTGACGTTGTTGTTGTTGTTGTTTATTTGACATTGTTGTTGTTATTGTTGTTGTTTATTGGACATTGTTGTTGTTGTTGACGGTGTTGTTGTTGTTGTTTATTTGACATTGTTGTTGTTGTTTATTTGACGTTGTTGTTGTTGTTGTTTATTTGACGTTGTTGTTGTTGTTTATTTGAGGTTGTTAATGTTGTTGACGTTGTTGTTGCTGTTGTTTATTTCACGTTGTTGTTGTTGTTGTTGTTGTTTATTTGACATTGTTGTTGTTGTTGTTGTTGTTGTTTATTTGACGTTGTTGTTGTTGTTGTTTATTTGACGTTGTTGTTGTTGTTGTTGTTGTTTATTTGACGTTGTTGTTGTTGTTGTTGTTGTTGTTTATTTGACGTTGTTAATGTTGTTGACATTGTTGTTGTTGTTTTTGTTGTTTATTTGACGTTGTTGTTGTTGTTGTTGTTGTTTTTGTTATTGTTATTGTTGGTGTTGTTGTTGTTTATTTGACGTTGTTGTTATTGTTGTTGTTGTTTATTTGACGTTGTTGTTGTTGTTTATTTGACGTTGTTGTTGTTGTTGTTTATTTGACGTTGTTGTTGTTGTTGTTGTTTATTTGACGTTGTTGTTATTGTTGTTTATTTGAAATTGTCGTCGTTGTTGTTGACATTGTTGTTGTTGTTGTTTATTTGACGTTGTTGTTGTTGTTGTTTATTTGATGTTGTTTTGGTTGTTGTTGTTTATTTGACGTTGTTGTTGTTTTTTATTTTACGTTGTTGTTGTTGACATTGTTGTTGTTGTTGTTTATTTGACGTTGTTGTTGTTGTTTATTTGACGTAGTTGTTGTTATTGACGTTGTTGTTGTTGTTTATTTGACGTTTTTGTTGTTGTTGATGTTGTTGTTGTTTTTTATTTGACGTTGTTTTTGTTGTTATTGTTGTTGTTGTTGTTGTTTATTTGACGTTGTTGTTGTTGTTTATTTAACGTTGTTGTTGTTTATTTGACGTTGTTGTTGTTGTTGTTTATTTGACGTTGTTGTTGTTGTTATTTATTTGACGTTGTTGTTGTTATTGTTTATTTGACGTTGTTGTTGTGGTTGTTTATTTGACGTTGTTGTTGTTGTTGTTGTTTATTTGATGTTGTTGTTGTTGTTGTATTTGTTGTTGTTGTTGTTGCTTATTTGACGTTGTTGCTTTTGTTTATTTGACGTTGTTGTTGTTGTTGTTGTTTATTTGACGTTGTTGTTGTTGTTGTATTTGTTGTTGTTGTTATTGTTGTTGCTTATTTGACGTTGTTGTTATTGTTGTTGTTTATTTGACGTTGTTGTTGTTGTTATTCATTTGACGTTGTTGTTGTTGTTGTTGTTGTTGTTTATTTGACGTTGTGGTTGTTGTTGTTTATTTGAGGTTGTTTTAGTTGTTGTTGTTTATTTGACGTTGTTGTTGTCGTTGTTTTTGTTGTTTAATTGACGTTGTTGTTGTTATTTACTTGATGTTGTTGTTGTTGTTTATTTGACATTGTTGTTGTTGACGTTGTTGTTGTTGTTGTTGTTTATTTGACGTTGTTATTGTTGTTGTTGTTTATTTGACGTTGTTGTTGTTGACGTTGTTGTTGTTGTTGTTGTTTATTTGATGTTGTCGTTGTTGTTGACATAGTTGTTGTTATTTATTTGACGTTGTTCTTGTTGACGTTGTTGTTTATTTGACGTTGTTGTTGTTGTTTATTTGACGTTGTTGTTGTTATTGTTGTTGTTTATTTGACATTGTTGTTGTTGTTGACGGTGTTGTTGTTGTTGTTTATTTGACATTGTTGTTGTTGTTTATTTGACGTTGTTGTTGTTGTTGTTTATTTGACGTTATTGTTGTTGTTGTTTATTTGACGTTGTTAATGATGTTGACGTTGTTGTTGCGGTTGTTTATTTCACGTTGTTGTTGTTGTTGTTGTTGTTGTTGTTTATTTGACATTGTTGTTGTTGTTGTTGTTGTTTATTTGACGTTGTTGTTGTTGTTGTTGTTTATTTGACGTTGTTGTTGTTGTTTATTTGACGTTGTTAATGTTGTTGACGTTGTTGTTGCGGTTGTTTATTTGACGTTGTTGTTGTTGTTTATTTGACGTTGTTAATGCTGTTGACGTTGTTGTTGCGGTTGTTTATTTCACGTTGTTGTTGTTGTTGTTGTTTATTTGACGTTGTTGTTGTTGTTGTTTATTTGACGTTGTTGTTGTTGTTGTTGTTTATTTGACGTTGTTGTTGTTGTTGTTGATGTTTATTTGACGTTGTTGATGTTGTTGACATTGTTGTTGTTGTTTTTGTTGTTTATTTGACGTTGTTGTTGTTGTTGTTGTTTTTTTTGTTATTGTTATTGTTGGTGTTGTTGTTGTCTATTTGACGTTGTTGTTATTGTTGTTGTTGTTTACTTGACGTTGTTGTTGTTGTTTATTTGACGTTGTTGTTGTTGTTTATTTGACGTTGTTGTTGTTGTTGTTGTTGTTTATTTGACATTGTTGTTATTGTTGTTTATTTGAAATTGTCGTCGTTGTTGTTGACGTTGTTGTTGTTGTTGTTGTTTATTTGACGTTGTTGTTGTTGTTGTTTATTTGATGTTATTTTGGTTGTTGTTGTTTATTTGACGTTGTTGTTGTTTTTTATTTTACGTTGTTGTTGTTGACATTGTTGTTGTTGTTGTTTATTTGACGTTGTTGTTGTTGTTTATTTGACGTAGTTGTTGTTATTGACGTTGTTGTTGTTGTTTATTTGACGTTTTTGTTGTTGTTGATGTTGTTGTTGTTTTTTATTTGACGTTGTTTTTGTTGTTATTGTTGTTGTTGTTGTTGTTTATTTGACGTTGTTGTTGTTGTTTATTTGACGTTGTTGTTGTTTATTTGACGTTGTTGTTGTTGTTGTTTATTTGACGTTGTTGTTGTTATTTATTTGACGTTGTTGTTGTTGTTATTGTTTATTTGACGTTGTTGTTGTGGTTGTTTATTTGACGTTGTTGTTGTTGTTGTTTATTTGATGTTGTTGTTGTTGTTGTTGTATTTGTTGTTGTTGTTGTTGTTGCTTATTTGACGTTGTTGCTTTTGTTGCTATTTATTTGACGTTGTTGTTGATGTTTATTTGACGTTGTTGTTGTTGTTTATTTGACGTTGTTGTTGTTGTTGTTTATTTGACGTTGTTGTTGTTGTATTTGTTGTTGTTGTTATTGTTGTTGCTTATTTGACGTTATTGTTATTGTTGTTGTTTATTTGACGTTGTTGTTGTTGTTGTTTATTTGACGTTGTTGTTATTGTTGTTTATTTGAAATTGTCGTCGTTGTTGTTGACGTTGTTGTTGTTGTTGTTGTTTATTTGACGTTGTTGTTGTTGTTGTTGTTTATTTGATGTTGTTTTGGTTGTTGTTGTTTATTTGACATTGTTGTTGTTTTTTATTTTACGTTGTTGTTGTTGACATTGTTGTTGTTGTTGTTTATTTGACGTTGTTGTTGTTGTTTATTTGACGTAGTTGTTGTTATTGACGTTGTTGTTGTTGTTTATTTGACGTTTTTGTTGTTGTTGATGTTGTTGTTGTTTTTTATTTGACGTTGTTTTTGTTGTTATTGTTGTTGTTGTTGTTGTTTATTTGACGTTGTTGTTGTTGTTTATTTGACGTTGTTGTTGTTTATTTGACGTTGTTGTTGTTGTTGTTTATTTGACGTTGTTGTTGTTGTTATTTATTTGATGTTGTTGTTGTTGTATTTGTTTATTCGACGTTGTTGTTACGGTTGTTTATTTGACGTTGTTGTTGTTGTTGTTGTTTATTTGACGTTGTTGTTGTTGTTGTTGTTGTTGTTGTATTTGTTGTTGTTGTTGTTGTTGCTTATTTGACGTTGTTGCTATTGTTGCTATTTATTTGACGTTGTTGTTGTTGTTTATTTGACGTTGTTGTTGTTGTTTATTTGACGTTGTTGTTGTTGTTGTTTATTTGACGTTGTTGTTGTTGTATTTGTTGTTGTTGTTATTGTTGTTGCTTATTTGACGTTGTTGTTGTTGTTGTTTATTTGACGTTGTTGTTGTTGTTTATTTGACGTTGTTGTTGTTGTTGTTTATTTGACGTTGTTGTTGTTGTTTATTTGACGTTGTTGTTGTTGTTTATTTGACGTTGTTGTTGTTGTATTTGTTGTTGTTGTTATTGTTGTTGCTTATTTGACGTTGTTGTTATTGTTGTTGTTTATTTGACGTTGTTGTTGTTATTCATTTGACGTTGTTGTTGTTGTTGTTTATTTGACGTTGTTGTTGTTGTTGTTTATTTGATGTTGTTTTAGTTGTTGTTGTTTATTTGACGTTGTTGTTGTCGTTGTTTTTGTTGTTTAATTGACGTTGTTGTTGTTATTTATTTGATGTTGTTGTTGTTGTTTATTTGACATTGTTGTTGTTGATGTTGTTGTTGTTGTTGTTGTTTATTTGACGTTGTTATTGTTGTTGTTGTTTATTTGACGTTGTTGTTGTTTATTTGATGTTGTCGTTGTTGTTGACATAGTTGTTGTTATTTATTTGACGTTGTTGTTGTTGACGTTGTTGTTTATTTGACGTTGTTGTTGTTGTTGTTTATTTGACGTTGCTGTTGTTATTGTTGTTGTTTATTGGACATTGTTGGTGTTGTTGACGGTGTTGTTGTTGTTGTTTATTTGACATTGTTGTTGTTGTTTATTTGACGTTGTTGTTGTTGTTGTTTATTTGACGTTGTTGTTGTTGTTTATTTGAGGTTGTTAATGTTGTTGACGTTGTTGTTGCTGTTGTTTATTTCACGTTGTTGTTGTTGTTGTTGTTGTTGTTTATTTGACATTGTTGTTGTTGTTGTTGTTGTTGTTTATTTGACGTTGTAGTTGTTGTTGTTTATTTGACGTTGTTGTTGTTGTTGTTTATTTGACGTTGTTGTTGTTGTTGTTGTTGTTGTTTATTTGACGTTGTTAATGTTGTTGACATTGTTGTTGTTGTTTTTGTTGTTTATTTGACGTTGTTGTTGTTGTTGTTGTTGTTGTTTTTGTTATTGTTATTGTTGGTGTTGTTGTTGTTTATTTGACGTTGTTGTTATTGTTGTTGTTGTTTATTTGACGTTGTTTGTAACACCCCGTTTTCAATTAATTGAATTATTTAAATTTGGGAATTTATTTTATTAGAATTAATAAAATAAAAAGAATTATTTATTTGGAATATTCGAAGAAATAAGAAATATAGGGATTTTTATGTTTTGGGCTTAGATGCTGTTAGTAAAGAGTGGGGGTGAAAAAGAAGTAAAGTTATGTGTTGGAACTCAAGTTATTCCTCATTTTGGTTTTCACGATAAACAGAAGTTAGAATTGGGGAAATAGAGCTCTGAAGGTATGAGGAACGAAGAACGGAGAACTTCGCTCAAGAATTCAAAGCTGCTAATTGATAAGGTAAGGGGGGTTTATACTCGATTTACCTTTGTTTATGGGTTTATGTACGGTTGATTCGGGTAATGGTAGGAAAATCCCAATTGTTAGATGTTTCTAGGGATCGATAACCGTAGGACTGAACTTTGTTAGAAAAGGATTAGGATTCCCAATTCTCATGAATCGATTAAGAATTTAGGTCCCAAATGGTGAATTGGGCGTATGTCTAATGATCGTGAAGTTACCTTGGAAATTGTAGGGACGACCTCAGTGTCGGTAGAATTCCCCAAAGTTACGGTTAATCCCCGGTTAAGGTTATTATAATGATTATTAGTAAATTGGATATTGTGGTATTGTTGTGGATCGTACAAGCTCGATGCGTTAGGTACTGAAATACGCGTTTTGGCCGACATTTTTCCGCGTTTGGACGGCTGTTGTGAGCCACTGCAGGTTCAGAAAAATCTGACCCGCGCTCATCAACACGGCCGTGTTGTTTAACACGGGCACCCGTGTTGATGCACTGTGTTGCCAAAAATTGTGTTTTCCAGACACAATTCAACACGGGCCGTGTTGTTTAACACGGGCACCCGTGTTGATCCCCTGTTTTGTTAAAAAAAATGCGTTTTCTGGGCATATTTCAACACGGCCGTGTTGTTTAACACGGGCACCCGTGTTGATGCTACTGTGTTGAATTTCTGAATTTTCTGAATTTTGATTTCAGTGTTTCGATGTTGGATTTTTATTGCCATGCTTTTAGATATGTTCTCGAGCATGAGTTATGATATAATTGATGTGATTGGTTGATGTTTGAATAGTATGCTGAGTGATTACATGCTATTTGTAACTTGATATGATTGATGTTTAAATAGTATGCTGAGTGGTTACATACTATTCATATCCTGTTATGTTTGATATTGTTGATGTGCATGATATGTTGAATGATGTTCATAGTATGCTGAGTGTTACATACTTACATATCATGTTGCATTTGTTAATTCCCATTGTGTGGAATTAACATGGTGGCCAATATACGTGTCCGCGATTTAATGGAACGTTGAGGTGGTAGCCGTGTCCGCGATATAATGGAACGGTGAGTTATCCGTGACCCGCGATATAATGGGGCGGTGTAGTGGTACCACATGCATGGGTGTGTTGCATTACTCGAATATAACATGAATGGATGATTTTTCCAATGTTATATTTGATTGTTTGTATGCACGTGTGATTGATATATGGTTGATGATGTTGATGGGTATTTGTAAATATGAAAAGCAATATGTCATGGATATATGATTTGTAAAGGTTTTGTAAACTATGAAATATGTTAATTATTGGGTGATGCTTATGATTTCGTGAATTGATTGTTATGAATGTATAACCAAATGTATATTTGAGAAGCTCACCCTTACTGTTGAATATTTCAGATTGAGGAGCTTCGCTCAGGTGCTTGGCGAAGGCTTATCGTGTCTAGTTTAGTTTTATTCTAGTATGTCCGGGTCATGCTCTGATAGTTGTAACTCCGGGAACGTTTGGTTGTCGAGCTGCTTTAGTCAGACTCGTTTATTTTCTTTTAATTGTTATAATAAGATGTTGACTTTCCAGGTGTTAATCCCTGATGATTTTGGAAAATATTATAACGTTTGATTTTATTAATTAAAATTTTCCGCTGTGTAAACATGTATGAGTTACCACTAAGATTATGCATGACAGGAATTATTTTATTAAAAGAGAATTGTAGCATTCCTCGATTATTACATGTACTCTGAGTTATAATTTTTAATATTTGCGAAAATTATATGCGGGTTTTAGAGGGTGTTACAATAGTGGTATCAGAGCATAGTCGGTCGTTGTGACCAGAGTCTTGAGTCAGTCATTCCTTTTCGTATGCGACTAGTGCAAGGTAACACTGTCGATACTGTATTCTGATGTGGAGTATGTTTTAATTCTCAGGAATATGGCTGGAAGAGGTAATGGACGAAATGATGCTGCATTAGCTGAGGCTTTGGGGATGTTAGCTGGTGTACTTGCTGGAAACCCAACTGGAGGCGTGATTGGTGCTGATAGGCAATTGGGAAATTTCCAGAGGAACAATCCTCCGTTGTTCAAAGGTACACATGACCCTGAAGGTGCTCAGAAGTGGCTGAAGGAAATCGAAAGGATTTTCCGTGTGATTGATTGTGCTGAAGATCTGAAAGTCAGATATGGTACGCATATGTTGGCAGAAGAGGCCGACGACTGGTGGGTTGCCACAAGGACTGAAATGGTTCAGGATGGAGAGGCACTGACTTGGGCTAACTTCAGAAGGGCTTTTCTGAGGAGGTACTTTCCTGAAGATGTTCGGGGAAGAAGGGAAATTGAATTTTTGGAGCTTAAGCAGGGCAATCTGACTGTTAGTGAGTATGCTACTAAGTTTACTGAGCTGGCAAAGTATTATGCTCACTACAACAATGATGAGGCTGGAGAATTCTCTAAATGTATCAAATTTGAGAATGGTCTCCGAGATGAGATTAAGCAGGGAATCAGGTACCAGCGTATTCGTAGATTTTCTGATCTGGTTGATTGTAGCAGAATCTTGGAAGAAGATATTACCAAGAATCGGTCGTCTCACTCTCGTGGGGCTGTTGATAAAAGAGGGAAGCAACATATGGACCGTGGCAAGCCATATGGTAGAGATAACCAGAGATCAGGCGGTTGGAAAAGGCCTAGTGGGGGAGATTCTAAGGCTCCTATCAGATGCTACAAGTGTGGTGAGTCTGGTCATCACATTCGAGATTGCAAGAGTGATGAGAAGAAGTGCTATAAATGTGGAAAGGCTGGTCATTTGTCTATTGATTGCAAAGGGAAGTCTGTTACTTGTTACAATTGTGGCGAAGAAGGTCACATTCGTCCGCAGTGTCCTAAGCCTAGGAAGGATCAGTCAGGTGGAAAAGTGTTTGCTTTGTCTGGATCTGAGACTACTCCAGAGGATCGATTGATTAAAGGTACGTGTTTTATTCATGGCACACCTTTAGTTGCAATTATTGATACTGGTGCAACTCATTCTTTCATTTCTTTGGATTGTGCTGAGAGGTTGAAACTGGACATATCTGGTATGCGAGGTAGCATGGTTGTTGATACTCCTGCATCGGGTTCAGTGACAACTTCACTCGTATGTAGGAATTGTCCTATTGAGATTTTTGGTAGAAGTTTCGGTATGGATTTAGTGTGCCTACCGCTTGAACAAATTGATATTATCCTTGGGATGAACTGGTTGGAATTCAACCGGGTTCATCTGAACTGCTTTGCTAAGACGGTGATTTTCCCAGAAGCAGTTGGTGTCGAGAATTTGACTATGACTGCTAGGCAGGTACAAGAAGCAATGGAAGATGGTGCTAATGTGTTTATGTTACTTGCTTCGTTAGATGCAACAGGAAAGGTCAGGAGTAGTGAATTGCCAGTGGTGTGTGAATTTCCAGAAGTCTTTCCTGATGATGTTGGCGAGTTACCTCCTGAGAGAGAAGTGGAATTTTCTATAGATTTAATTCCTGGTACGAGACCGGTGTCGATGGCGCCATATCGTATGTCTGCGTCTGAGTTGACGGAATTGAAGAGTCAGTTGGAAGATTTACTGGAGAAGAAGTTTATTCGTCCAAGTGTTTCGCCTTGGGGTGCTCCGGTATTGTTGGTTAAGAAGAAAGAAGGTTCTATGAGACTGTGTGTTGATTACAGGCAATTGAACAAGGTAACCATTAAGAATCGGTATCCGTTACCGAGGATTGATGATTTAATGGATCAGTTAATTGGAGCCAGTGTATTCAGTAAGATTGATTTGAGATCTGGATATCATCAGATTCGTGTGAAAGCGGAAGATATTCAAAAGACTGCTTTTCGAACGAGGTATGGGCATTATGAATATTCTGTTATGCCGTTCGGAGTTACTAATGCACCTGGTGTTTTCATGGAATATATGAATAGGATTTTTCACCCGTATCTGGATAAGTTTGTTGTGGTTTTTATTGACGACATTCTGATTTATTCCGAGAATGACGAAGATCATGCGGAACATCTCAGAATTGTGTTAGAGTTGTTGAAAGATAAGAAGTTGTATGCAAAGTTGTCCAAATGTGAGTTCTGGCTGAATGAAGTTAGTTTCCTTGGACATGTGATTTCTAAGAATGGTATTGCAGTGGATCCTACGAAAGTAGAAGCGGTATCTCAGTGGGAAGCGCCGAAGACTGTTTCGGAAATCAGAAGTTTTCTTGGTCTTGCAGGTTATTACAGAAAGTTTATCGAAGGATTCTCAAAGTTAGCATTGCCGTTGACGAAGTTGACTCGTAAAGGACAAGCGTTTATTTGGGATTCTGATTGTGAGAAAGGTTTCCAAGAATTGAAGCGGAGATTGACAAGTGCTCCTATTCTGATTTTGCCGAATCCGGTGGAATCTTTTGTGGTCTATTGTGATGCATCTCTGTTGGGTTTAGGTGGTGTTTTAATGCAGAATCAGCAGGTAGTTGCGTATGCTTCGAGACAGTTGAAGGTTCATGAAAGGAACTATCCTACTCATGACTTAGAGTTGGCAGCAGTTGTGTTTGTCTTGAAATTGTGGAGACATTATCTGTATGGTTCGAGGTTTGAAGTGTATAGTGATCATAAGAGTTTGAAGTATCTTTTCGATCAGAAAGAGCTCAATATGAGGCAAAGAAGGTGGTTAGAATTCCTCAAAGATTATGATTTTGGTTTGAATTACCATCCTGGTAAGGCAAATGTAGTTGCAGATGCCTTGAGCAGGAAGTCCTTGCATATGTCTATGATGATGGTTCGTGAATTGGATTTAATTGAGCAATTCCGAGATTTGAGTTTGGTTTGTGAAAGTACTCCGAAGTGTGTTCGTTTGGGTATGTTGAAACTTACTAGTGGTATTCTAGAAGAGATCAGGATCGGGCAGAAATCCGATGTTAATTTAGTTGATAAATTGACATTGATCAACCAAGGTCAAGGTGGTGAGTTTAGAATTGATGAAAATGATGTTATGAGATTTGGCGATAGAGTTTGTGTTCCTGATGTCGCAGAAATCAAGAAAAGTATATTAGAAGAAGGACATCGCAGTGGAATGAGCATTCATCCGGGTGCCACGAAAATGTATCATGATTTGAAGAAATTGTTTTGGTGGCCGGGAATGAAAAAGGAAATAGCTGAATTTGTGTATGCATGTTTAATCTGTCAGAAATCGAAGATTGAGCATCAGAAGCCGTCTGGGTTTATGCAACCGATGTTTATTCCAGAATGGAAGTGGGATAGTATTTCTATGGATTTCGTATCTGGGTTGCCGAGGACTCCTATGAATTGTGAAGCGATATGGGTCGTTGTGGATAGGTTGACTAAGTCTGCTCATTTTATACCGGTGCGAATGGATTACTCGATGGAGAGATTGGCACAGTTGTATATTGAGAAAATAGTGAGTTTGCATGGAGTTCCTTCTAGTATTGTGTCAGATAGAGATCCGAGGTTCACTTCGAAATTTTGGGAAGGATTGCAGAAGGCTTTGGGTACTAAGTTGAGATTGAGTTCAGCTTACCATCCTCAGACTGATGGACAGACGGAGAGGACGATTCAATCGTTGGAAGATTTATTGCGTGCTTGTGTTTTAGAGAAAGGTGGAACTTGGGATAGCTATTTGCCATTGATTGAGTTTACTTATAACAATAGTTACCATTCGAGTATTGGTATGGCTCCGTTTGAGGCATTGTATGGTAGACGGTGTAGGACGCCTTTGTGTTGGTATGAATCTGGAGAGAGTTCGGTAATTGGGCCAGAGATTGTTCAGCAGACTACAGAAAAGATCAAATTGATTCAAGAGAAGATGAGAGCTTCTCAGAGTCGTCAGAAAAGTTATCATGATAAGAGGAGAAAGAATTTAGAATTCAGTGCTGGAGATCATGTGTTTATGAGAGTTACTCCGATGACGGGTATTGGTCGGGCGTTGAAGTCTAAGAAGTTGACTCCGCGTTTTATTGGTCCGTTTCAGATTACGGAAAGAGTTGGAGAAGTTGCTTATCGCATTGCTTTACCTCCGAGACTTGCGAATTTGCACGATGTTTTTCATGTTTCTCAGTTGAGGAGATATATTCCAGACCCATCTCATGTAATCCAAATAGATGATGTACAGGTAAGAGATAACCTGACAGTAGAAACATTGCCTATGAGGATAGAAGATCGGGAAGTGAAAACAGTTAAGAGGTAAAGAGATAGCATTAGTGAAGGTTGCTTGGGGAGGTCCAGCAGATGGAAATATCACTTGGGAGCTGGAGAGCCAGATGAAAGAGGCTTATCCGGAGCTGTTCGTCTAAGGTATGTTTTCGAGGACGAAAACTCTTTTAGTGGGGGAGAGTTGTAACACCCCGTTTTCAATTAATTGAATTATTTAAATTTGGGAATTTATTTTATTAGAATTAATAAAATAAAAAGAATTATTTATTTGGAATATTCGAAGAAATAAGAAATATAGGGATTTTTATGTTTTGGGCTTAGATGCTGTTAGTAAAGAGTGGGGGTGAAAAAGAAGTAAAGTTATGTGTTGGAACTCAAGTTATTCCTCATTTTGGTTTTCACGATAAACAGAAGTTAGAATTGGGGAAATAGAGCTCTGAAGGTACGAGGAACGAAGAACGGAGAACTTCGCTCAAGAATTCAAAGCTGCTAATTGATAAGGTAAGGGGGGTTTATACTCGATTTACCTTTGTTTATGGGTTTATGTACGGTTGATTCGGGTAATGGTAGGAAAATCCCAATTGTTAGATGTTTCTAGGGATCGATAACCGTAGGACTGAACTTTGTTAGAAAAGGATTAGGATTCCCAATTCTCATGAATCGATTAAGAATTTAGGTCCCAAATGGTGAATTGGGCGTATGTCTAATGATCGTGAAGTTACCTTGGAAATTGTAGGGACGACCTCAGTGTCGGTAGAATTCCCCAAAGTTACGGTTAATCCCCGGTTAAGGTTATTATAATGATTATTAGTAAATTGGATATTGTGGTATTGTTGTGGATCGTACAAGCTCGATGCGTTAGGTACTGAAATACGCGTTTTGGCCGACATTTTTCCGCGTTTGGACGGCTGTTGTGAGCCACTGCAGGTTCAGAAAAATCTGACCCGCGCTCATCAACACGGCCGTGTTGTTTAACACGGGCACCCGTGTTGATGCACTGTGTTGCCAAAAATTGTGTTTTCCAGACACAATTCAACACGGGCCGTGTTGTTTAACACGGGCACCCGTGTTGATCCCCTGTTTTGTTAAAAAAAATGCGTTTTCTGGGCATATTTCAACACGGCCGTGTTGTTTAACACGGGCACCCGTGTTGATGCTACTGTGTTGAATTTCTGAATTTTCTGAATTTTGATTTCAGTGTTTCGATGTTGGATTTTTATTGCCATGCTTTTAGATATGTTCTCGAGCATGAGTTATGATATAATTGATGTGATTGGTTGATGTTTGAATAGTATGCTGAGTGATTACATGCTATTTGTAACTTGATATGATTGATGTTTAAATAGTATGCTGAGTGGTTACATACTATTCATATCCTGTTATGTTTGATATTGTTGATGTGCATGATATGTTGAATGATGTTCATAGTATGCTGAGTGTTACATACTTACATATCATGTTGCATTTGTTAATTCCCATTGTGTGGAATTAACATGGTGGCCAATATACGTGTCCGCGATTTAATGGAACGTTGAGGTGGTAGCCGTGTCCGCGATATAATGGAACGGTGAGTTATCCGTGACCCGCGATATAATGGGGAGGTGTAGTGGTACCACATGCATGGGTGTGTTGCATTACTCGAATATAACATGAATGGATGATTTTTCCAATGTTATATTTGATTGTTTGTATGCACGTGTGATTGATATATGGTTGATGATGTTGATGGGTATTTGTAAATATGAAAAGCAATATGTCATGGATATATGATTTGTAAAGGTTTTGTAAACTATGAAATATGTTAATTATTGGGTGATGCTTATGATTTCGTGAATTGATTGTTATGAATGTATAACCAAATGTATATTTGAGAAGCTCACCCTTACTGTTGAATATTTCAGATTGAGGAGCTTCGCTCAGGTGCTTGGCGAAGGCTTATCGTGTCTAGTTTAGTTTTATTCTAGTATGTCCGGGTCATGCTCTGATAGTTGTAACTCCGGGAACGTTTGGTTGTCGAGCTGCTTTAGTCAGACTCGTTTATTTTCTTTTAATTGTTATAATAAGATGTTGACTTTCCAGGTGTTAATCCCTGATGATTTTGGAAAATATTATAACGTTTGATTTTATTAATTAAAATTTTCCGCTGTGTAAACATGTATGAGTTACCACTAAGATTATGCATGACAGGAATTATTTTATTAAAAGAGAATTGTAGCATTCCTCGATTATTACATGTACTCTGAGTTATAATTTTTAATATTTGCGAAAATTATATGCGGGTTTTAGAGGGTGTTACATTGTTGTTGTTGTTTATTTGACGTTGTTGTTGTTATTTATTTGACGTTGTTGTTGTTGTTGTTTATTTGACGTTGTTGATGTTGTTGTTGTTTATTTGACGTTGTTGTTATTGTTGTTTATTTGAAATTGTCGTCATTGTTGTTGACGTTGTTGTTGTTGTTGTTTATTTGACGTTGTTGTTGTTGTTGTTTATTTGATGTTGTTTTGGTTGTTGTTGTTTATTTGACGTTGTTGTTGTTTTTTATTTTACGTTGTTGTTGTTGACATTGTTGTTGTTGTTGTTGTTTATTTGACGTTGTTGTTGTTGTTTATTTGACGTAGTTGTTGTTATTGACGTTGTTGTTGTTGTTTATTTGACGTTTTTGTTGTTGTTGATGTTGTTGTTGTTTTTTATTTGACGTTGTTTTTGTTGTTATTGTTGTTGTTGTTGTTGTTTATTTGACATTGTTGTTGTTGTTTATTTGACGTTGTTGTTGTTGTTGTTGTTGTTTATTTGACGTTGTTGTTGTTGTTATTTATTTGACGTTGTTGTTGTTGTTATTGTTTATTTGACGTTGTTGTTGTGGTTGTTTATTTGACGTTGTTGTTGTTGTTGTTTATTTGATGTTGTTGTTGTTGTTGTTGTTGTATTTGTTGTTGTTGTTGTTGTTGCTTATTTGACGTTGTTGCTTTTGTTGCTATTTATTTGACGTTGTTGTTGATGTTTATTTGACGTTGTTGTTGTTGTTTATTTGACGTTGTTGTTGTTGTTGTTTATTTGACGTTGTTGTTGTATTTGTTGTTGTTGTTATTGTTGTTGCTTATTTGACGTTGTTGTTATTGTTGTTGTTTATTTGACGTTGTTGTTGTTGTTATTCATTTGACGTTGTTGTTGTTGTTGTTTATTTGACGTTGTTGTTGTTGTTGTTTATTTGAGGTTGTTTTAGTTGTTGTTGTTTATTTGACGTTGTTGTTGTCGTTGTTTTTGTTGTTTAATTGACGTTGTTGTTGTTATTTACTTGATGTTGTTGTTGTTGTTTATTTGACATTGTTGTTGTTGACGTTGTTGTTATTGTTGTTGTTTATTTGACGTTGTTGTTGTTGTTATTCATTTGACGTTGTTGTTGTTGTTTATTTGACGTTGTTGTTGTTGTTTATTTGACGTTGTTGTTGTTATTGTTGTTGTTTATTTGACATTGTTGTTGTTATTTATTTGGTGTTGTTGTTGTTTATTTGACATTGTTGTTGTTGACGTTGTTGTTGTTGTTGTTGTTTATTTGACGTTGTTATTGTTGTTGTTGTTGTTGTTTATTTGATGTTGTCGTTGTTGTTGACATAGTTGTTGTTATTTATTTGACGTTATTGTTGTTGACGTTGTTGTTTATTTGACGTTGTTGTTGTTGTTGTTTATTTGACATTGTTGTTGTTATTGTTGTTGTTTATTGGACATTGTTGTTGTTGTTGACGGTGTTGTTGTTGTTGTTTATTTGACATTGTTGTTGTTGTTTATTTGACGTTGTTGTTGTTGTTGTTTATTTGACGTTGTTGTTGTTGTTTATTTGAGGTTGTTAATGTTGTTGACGTTGTTGTTGCTGTTGTTTATTTCACGTTGTTGTTGTTGTTGTTGTTTATTTGACATTGTTGTTGTTGTTGTTGTTGTTGTTGTTGTTTATTTGACGTTGTTGTTGTTGTTGTTTATTTGACGTTGTTGTTGTTGTTGTTTATTTGACGTTGTTGTTGTTGTTGTTGTTGTTGTTGTTTATTTGACGTTGTTAATGTTGTTGACATTGTTGTTGTTGTTTTTGTTGTTTATTTGACGTTGTTGTTGTTGTTGTTGTTGTTTTTGTTATTGTTATTGTTGGTGTTGTTGTTGTTTATTTGACGTTGTTGTTATTGTTGTTGTTGTTTATTTGACGTTGTTGTTGTTGTTTATTTGACGTTGTTGTTGTTGTTGTTTATTTGACGTTGTTGTTGTTGTTTATTTGACGTTGTTGTTATTGTTGTTTATTTGAAATTGTCGTCGTTGTTGTTGACGTTGTTGGTGTTGTTTATTTGACGTTGTTGTTGTTGTTGTTTATTTGATGTTGTTTTGGTTGTTGTTGTTTATTTGACGTTGTTGTTGTTTTTTATTTTACGTTGTTGTTGTTGACATTGTTGTTGTTGTTGTTTATTTGACGTTGTTGTTGTTGTTTATTTGACGTAGTTGTTGTTATTGACGTTGTTGTTGTTGTTTATTTGACGTTTTTGTTGTTGTTGATGTTGTTGTTGTTTTTTATTTGACGTTGTTTTTGTTGTTATTGTTGTTGTTGTTGTTGTTTATTTGACGTTGTTGTTGTTGTTTATTTGACGTTGTTGTTGTTGTTGTTGTTGTTTATTTGACGTTGTTGTTGTTGTTATTTATTTGACGTTGTTGTTGTTATTGTTTATTTGACGTTGTTGTTGTGGTTGTTTATTTGACGTTGTTGTTGTTGTTGTTTATTTGATGTTGTTGTTGTTGTTGTTGTATTTGTTGTTGTTGTTGTTGTTGCTTATTTGACGTTGTTGCTTTTGTTTATTTGACGTTGTTGTTGTTGTTGTTTATTTGACGTTGTTGTTGTTGTATTTGTTGTTGTTGTTATTGTTGTTGCTTATTTGACGTTGTTGTTATTGTTGTTGTTTATTTGACGTTGTTGTTGTTGTTATTCATTTGACGTTGTTGTTGTTGTTGTTGTTGTTGTTTATTTGACGTTGTTGTTGTTGTTGTTGTTTATTTGAGGTTGTTTTAGTTGTTGTTGTTTATTTGACGTTGTTGTTGTCGTTGTTTTTGTTGTTTAATTGACGTTGTTGTTGTTATTTACTTGATGTTGTTGTTGTTGTTTATTTGACATTGTTGTTGTTGACGTTGTTGTTGTTGTTGTTGTTTATTTGACGTTGTTATTGTTGTTGTTGTTTATTTGACGTTGTTGTTGTTGTTGTTGTTGTTGTTTATTTGACGTTGTTAATGTTGTTGACATTGTTGTTGTTGTTTTTGTTGTTTATTTGACGTTGTTGTTGTTGTTGTTGTTGTTGTTTTTGTTATTGTTATTGTTGGTGTTGTTGTTGTTTATTTGACGTTGTTGTTATTGTTGTTGTTGTTTATTTGACGTTGTTGTTGTTGTTTATTTGACGTTGTTGTTGTTATTTATTTGACGTTGTTGTTGTTGTTGTTTATTTGACGTTGTTGATGTTGTTGTTGTTTATTTGACGTTGTTGTTATTGTTGTTTATTTGAAATTGTCGTCATTGTTGTTGACGTTGTTGTTGTTGTTGTTTATTTGACGTTGTTGTTGTTGTTGTTTATTTGATGTTGTTTTGGTTGTTGTTGTTTATTTGACGTTGTTGTTGTTTTTTATTTTACGTTGTTGTTGTTGACATTGTTGTTGTTGTTGTTGTTTATTTGACGTTGTTGTTGTTGTTTATTTGACGTAGTTGTTGTTATTGACGTTGTTGTTGTTGTTTATTTGACGTTTTTGTTGTTGTTGATGTTGTTGTTGTTTTTTATTTGACGTTGTTTTTGTTGTTATTGTTGTTGTTGTTGTTGTTTATTTGACATTGTTGTTGTTGTTTATTTGACGTTGTTGTTGTTGTTGTTGTTGTTTATTTGACGTTGTTGTTGTTGTTATTTATTTGACGTTGTTGTTGTTGTTATTGTTTATTTGACGTTGTTGTTGTGGTTGTTTATTTGACGTTGTTGTTGTTGTTGTTTATTTGATGTTGTTGTTGTTGTTGTTGTTGTATTTGTTGTTGTTGTTGTTGTTGTTGCTTATTTGACGTTGTTGCTTTTGTTGCTATTTATTTGACGTTGTTGTTGATGTTTATTTGACGTTGTTGTTGTTGTTTATTTGACGTTGTTGTTGTTGTTGTTTATTTGACGTTGTTGTTGTATTTGTTGTTGTTGTTATTGTTGTTGCTTATTTGACGTTGTTGTTATTGTTGTTGTTTATTTGACGTTGTTGTTGTTGTTATTCATTTGACGTTGTTGTTGTTGTTGTTTATTTGACGTTGTTGTTATTGTTGTTTATTTGAGGTTGTTTTAGTTGTTGTTGTTTATTTGACGTTGTTGTTGTCGTTGTTTTTGTTGTTTAATTGACGTTGTTGTTGTTATTTACTTGATGTTGTTGTTGTTGTTTATTTGACATTGTTGTTGTTGACGTTGTTGTTATTGTTGTTGTTTATTTGACGTTGTTGTTGTTGTTATTCATTTGACGTTGTTGTTGTTGTTTATTTGACGTTGTTGTTGTTGTTTATTTGACGTTGTTGTTGTTATTGTTGTTGTTTATTTGACATTGTTGTTGTTATTTATTTGGTGTTGTTGTTGTTTATTTGACATTGTTGTTGTTGACGTTGTTGTTGTTGTTGTTGTTTATTTGACGTTGTTATTGTTGTTGTTGTTGTTGTTTATTTGATGTTGTCGTTGTTGTTGACATAGTTGTTGTTATTTATTTGACGTTATTGTTGTTGACGTTGTTGTTTATTTGACGTTGTTGTTGTTGTTGTTTATTTGACATTGTTGTTGTTATTGTTGTTGTTTATTGGACATTGTTGTTGTTGTTGACGGTGTTGTTGTTGTTGTTTATTTGACATTGTTGTTGTTGTTTATTTGACGTTGTTGTTGTTGTTGTTTATTTGACGTTGTTGTTGTTGTTTATTTGAGGTTGTTAATGTTGTTGACGTTGTTGTTGCCGTTGTTTATTTCACGTTGTTGTTGTTGTTGTTGTTTATTTGACATTGTTGTTGTTGTTGTTGTTGTTGTTGTTGTTTATTTGACGTTGTTGTTGTTGTTGTTTATTTGACGTTGTTGTTGTTGTTGTTTATTTGACGTTGTTGTTGTTGTTGTTGTTGTTGTTTATTTGACGTTGTTAATGTTGTTGACATTGTTGTTGTTGTTTTTGTTGTTTATTTGACGTTGTTGTTGTTGTTGTTGTTGTTTTTGTTATTGTTATTGTTGGTGTTGTTGTTGTTTATTTGACGTTGTTGTTATTGTTGTTGTTGTTTATTTGACGTTGTTGTTGTTGTTTATTTGACGTTGTTGTTGTTGTTGTTTATTTGACGTTGTTGTTGTTGTTTATTTGACGTTGTTGTTATTGTTGTTTATTTGAAATTGTCGTCGTTGTTGTTGACGTTGTTGGTGTTGTTTATTTGACGTTGTTGTTGTTGTTGTTTATTTGATGTTGTTTTGGTTGTTGTTGTTTATTTGACGTTGTTGTTGTTTTTTATTTTACGTTGTTGTTGTTGACATTGTTGTTGTTGTTGTTTATTTGACGTTGTTGTTGTTGTTTATTTGACGTAGTTGTTGTTATTGACGTTGTTGTTGTTGTTTATTTGACGTTTTTGTTGTTGTTGATGTTGTTGTTGTTTTTTATTTGACGTTGTTTTTGTTGTTATTGTTGTTGTTGTTGTTGTTTATTTGACGTTGTTGTTGTTGTTTATTTGACGTTGTTGTTGTTGTTGTTGTTGTTTATTTGACGTTGTTGTTGTTGTTATTTATTTGACGTTGTTGTTGTTATTGTTTATTTGACGTTGTTGTTGTGGTTGTTTATTTGACGTTGTTGTTGTTGTTGTTTATTTGATGTTGTTGTTGTTGTTGTATTTGTTGTTGTTGTTGTTGTTGCTTATTTGACGTTGTTGCTTTTGTTTATTTGACGTTGTTGTTGTTGTTGTTTATTTGACGTTGTTGTTGTTGTATTTGTTGTTGTTGTTATTGTTGTTGCTTATTTGACGTTGTTGTTATTGTTGTTGTTTATTTGACGTTGTTGTTGTTGTTATTCATTTGACGTTGTTGTTGTTGTTGTTGTTGTTTATTTGACGTTGTTGTTGTTGTTGTTGTTTATTTGAGGTTGTTTTAGTTGTTGTTGTTTATTTGACGTTGTTGTTGTCGTTGTTTTTGTTGTTTAATTGACGTTGTTGTTGTTATTTACTTGATGTTGTTGTTGTTGTTTATTTGACATTGTTGTTGTTGACGTTGTTGTTGTTGTTGTTGTTTATTTGACGTTGTTATTGTTGTTGTTGTTTATTTGACGTTGTTGTTGTTGACGTTGTTGTTGTTGTTGTTGTTTATTTGATGTTGTCATTGTTGTTGACATAGTTGTTGTTATTTATTTGACGTTGTTCTTGTTGACGTTGTTGTTTATTTGACGTTGTTGTTGTTGTTTATTTGACGTTGTTGTTGTTATTGTTGTTGTTTATTTGACATTGTTGTTATTGTTGACGATGTTGTTGTTGTTGTTTATTTGACATTGTTGTTGTTGTTTATTTGACGTTGTTGTTGTTGTTGTTTATTTGACGTTGTTGTTGTTGTTTATTTGACGTTGTTAATGATGTTGACGTTGTTGTTGCGGTTGTTTATTTCACGTTGTTGTTGTTGTTGTTGTTGTTTATTTGACATTGTTGTTGTTGTTGTTGTTGTTGTTTATTTGACGTTGTTGTTGTTGTTGTTGTTTATTTGACGTTGTTGTTGTTGTTTATTTGACGTTGTTAATGTTGTTGACATTGTTGTTGTTGTTTTTGTTGTTTATTTGACGTTGTTGTTGTTGTTGTTGTTGTTTTTGTTATTGTTATTGTTGGTGTTGTTGTTGTTTATTTGACGTTGTTGTTATTGTTGTTGTTGTTTATTTGACGTTGTTGTTGTTGTTTATTTGATGTTGTTGTTGTTGTTGTTGTTTATTTGACGTTGTTGTTGTTGTTGTTGTTTATTTGACGTTGTTGTTATTGTTGTTTATTTGAAATTGTCGTTGTTGTTGTTGACGTTGTTGTTGTTGTTGTTTATTTGACGTTGTTGTTGTTGTTTATTTGATGTTGTTTTGGTTGTTGTTGTTTATTTGACGTTGTTGTTGTTTTTTATTTTACGTTGTCGTTGTTGACATTGTTGTTGTTGTTGTTTATTTGACGTTGTTGTTGTTGTTTATTTGACGTAGTTGTTGTTATTGACGTTGTTGTTGTTGTTTATTTGACGTTTTTGTTGTTGTTGATGTTGTTGTTATTTTTTATTTGACGTTGTTTTTGTTGTTATTGTTGTTGTTGTTGTTGTTGTTTATTTGACGTTGTTGTTGTTGTTTATTTGACGTTGTTGTTGTTTATTTGACGTTGTTGTTGTTGTTGTTTATTTGACGTTGTTGTTGTTGTTATTTATTTGACGTTGTTGTAGTTGTTATTGTTTATTCAACGTTGTTGTTGTGGTTGTTTATTTGACGTTGTTGTTGTTGTTTATTTGACGTTGTTGTTGTTGTTGTTGTTGTTGTATTTGTTGTTGTTGTTGTTGTTGCTTATTTGACGTTGTTGCTATTGTTGCTATTTATTTGACGTTGTTGTTGTTGTTTATTTGACGTTGTTGTTGTTGTTTATTTGACGTTGTTGTTGTTGTTGTTTATTTAACGTTGTTGTTGTTGTATTTGTTGTTGTTGTTATTGTTGTTGCTTATTTGACGTTGTTGTTATTGTTGTTGTTTATTTGACGTTGTTGTTGTTGTTATTCATTTGACGTTGTTGTTGTTGTTTATTTGACGTTGTTGTTGTTGTTTATTTGACGTTGTTGTTGTTATTGTTATTGTTTATTTGACATTGTTGTTGTTGTTGACGGTGTTGTTGTTGTTGTTTATTTGACATTGTTGTTGTTGTTTATTTGACGTTGTTGTTGTTGTTTATTTGACGTTGTTGTTGTTGTTTATTTGACGTTGTTAATACTGTTGACGTTGTTGTTGCTGTTGTTTATTTCACGTTGTTGTTGTTGTTGTTGTTTATTTGACGTTGTTATTGTTGTTGTTGTTTATTTGACGTTGTTGTTGTTGACGTTGTTGTTGTTGTTGTTGTTGTTGTTTATTTGATGTTGTCGTTGTTGTTGACATAGTTGTTGTTATTTATTTGATGTTGTTGTTGTTGACGTTGTTGTTTATTTGACGTTGTTGTTGTTGTTTATTTCACGTTGTTGTTGTTATTGTTGTTGTTTATTTGACATTGTTGTTGTTGTTGACGGTGTTGTTGTTGTTGTTTATTTGACATTGTTGTTGTTGTTGTTGTTGTTGTTGTTGTTTATTTGACGTTGTTGTTGTTGTTTATTGGCGTTGTTGTTGTTGTTGTTGTTTATTTGACGTTGTTGTTGTTGTTGTTGTTTATTTGACGTTGTTGTTTATTTGACGTTGTTGTTGTTGTTTATTTGACGTTGTTGTTGTTATTTGACGTTGTTGTTGTTGTTGTTTATTTGACGTTGTTGTTGTTGTTGTTGTTTATTTGACGTTATTGTTGTTGTTTATTTGACGTTGTTATTGTTGTTGTTGTTTATTTGACGTTGTAGTTGTTGACGTTGTTGTTGTTGTTTATTTGACGTTGTTGTTGTTGTTGTTGTTATTTTTGTTTATTTGACGTTGTTAATGTTGTTGACATTGTTGTTTTTGTTTTTGTTGTTTATTTGACGTTGTTGTTGTTGTTGTTTGTTTATTTGACGATTTTGTGGTTGTTGATGTTGTTGTTGTTGTTGTTTATTTGACGTTGTTGTTGTTGTTGTTTATTTGACGTTGTTGTTTTTGTTATTGTTATTGTTGTTGTTATTGTTTATTTGACATTGTTTTTGTTTATTTGACGTTGTTGTTGTTGTTGTTGTTTATTTGACGTTGTTGTTGTTGTTTATTTGAAGTTGTTGTTGTTGTTATTTATTTGACGTTGTGGTTGTTGTTGTTTATTAGACGTTGTTGTTGTTGTTTATTAGACGTAGTTATTGTTGACCTTGTTGTTGTTGTTGTTTGTTTATTTGACGATTTTGTTGTTGTTGATGTTGTTGTTGTTGTTGTTTATTTGATGTTGTTGTTGCTGTTGTTTATTTGACGTTGTTGTTGTCGTTGTTTTTATTTATTTGACGTTGTTGTTGATGTTTATTTGACGTTGTTGTTGTTGTCATTGTTGTTGTTGTTGTTGTTTATTTGACGTTGTTGTTGTTTTTTATTTGACATTGTTGTTGTTGACATTGTTGTTGTTGTTGTTTATTTGACGTTGTTGTTGTTGTTTATTTGATGTAGTTGTTGTTATTGACGTTGTTGTTGTTGTTTATTTGACGTTTTTGTTGTTGTTGATGTTGATGTTGTTGTTGTTGTTTTTTATTTGACGTTATTGTTGTTGTTATTGTTGTTGTTGTTGTTATTTATTTGACGTTGTTGTTGTTATTGTTTATTTGACATTGTTGTTGTTGTTTATTTGACATTGTTGTTGTTGTTGTTTATTTAACGTTGTTGTTGTTTATTTGACGTTGTTAATGTTGTTGACGTTGTTGTTGCTGTTGTTTATTTCACGTTGTTGTTGTTGTTGTTGTTTATTTGACATTGTTGTTGTTGTTGTTGTTGTTGTTTATTTGACGTTGTTGTTGTTGTTGTTTATTTGACGTTGTTAATGTTGTTGACATTATTGTTGTTGTTGTTGTTTATTTGACGTTGTTGTTGTTATTTGACGTTGTTGTTGTTGTTGTTTATTTGACGTTGTTGTTGTTGTTGTTTATTTGACGTTATTGTTGTTGTTTATTTGACGTTGTTATTATTGTTGTTGTTTATTTGACGTTGTAGTTGTTGACGTTGTTGTTGTTGTTTATTTGACGTTGTTGTTGTTGTTGTTGTTATTTTTGTTTATTTGACGTTGTTAATGTTGTTGACATTGTTGTTTTTGTTTTTGTTGTTTATTTGACGTTGTTGTTGTTGTTATTGTTTATTTGACGTTGTTGTTGTTTATTTGACGTAGTTGTTGTTGTTAACGTTGTTGTTGTTGTTGTTTGTTTATTTGACGATTTTGTGGTTGTTGATGTTGTTGTTGTTGTTGTTTATTTGACGTTGTTGTTGTTGTTGTTTATTTGACGTTGTTGTTTTTGTTATTGTTATTGTTGTTGTTATTGTTTATTTGACGTTGTTTTTGTTTATTTGACGTTGTTGTTGTTGTTGTTGTTGTTTATTTGACGTTGTTGTTGTTGTTTATTTGAAGTTGTTGTTGTTGTTATTTATTTGACGTTGTTGTTGTTGTTGTTGTTTATTAGACGTTGTTGTTGTTGTTTATTAGACGTAGTTATTGTTGACCTTGTTGTTGTTGTTTGTTTATTTGACGATTTTGTTGTTGTTGATGTTGTTGTTGTTGTTGTTGTTTATTTGATGTTGTTGTTGCTGTTGTTTATTTAACGTTGTTGTTGTCGTTGTTTTTATTTATTTGACGTTGTTGTTGATGTTTATTTGACGTTGTTGTTGTTGTCATTGTTGTTGCTGTTGTTGTTGTTTATTTGACGTTGTTGTTGTTTTTTATTTGACATTGTTGTTGTTGACATTATTGTTGTTGTTGTTTATTTGACGTTGTTGTTGTTGTTTATTTGATGTAGTTGTTGTTATTGACGTTGTTGTTGTTGTTTATTTGACGTTTTTGTTGTTGTTGATGTTGATGTTGTTGTTGTTGTTTTTTATTTGACGTTATTGTTGTTGTTATTGTTGTTGTTGTTGTTGTTGTTTATTTGACGTTGTTGTTGTTGTTGTTTATTTGACATTGTTGTTGTTGTTTATTTGACGTTGTTGTTGTTGTTGTTTATTTAACGTTGTTGTTGTTGTTTATTTGACGTTGTTAATGTTGTTGACGTTGTTGTTGTTGTTGTTTATTTCACGTTGTTGTTGTTGTTGTTGTTTATTTGACATTGTTGTTGTTGTTGTTGTTGTTGTTGTTGTTGTTGTTGTTTATTTGACGTTGTTGTTGTTGTTGTTTATTTGACGTTGTTAATGTTGTTGACATTGTTGTTGTTGTTTTTGTTGTTTATTTGACGTTGTTGTTGTTGTTGTTGTTGTTTTTGTTATTGTTATTGTTGGTGTTGTTGTTGTTTATTTGACGTTGTTGTTATTGTTGTTGTTGTTTATTTGACGTTGTTGTTGTTGTTTATTTGACGTTGTTGTTGTTGTTGTTGTTGTTGTTTATTTGACGTTGTTGTTGTTGTTGTTTATTTGACGTTGTTGTTATTGTTGTTTATTTGAAATTGTCGTCGTTGTTGTTGACGTTGTTGTTGTTGTTGTTTATTTGACGTTGTTGTTGTTGTTTATTTGATGTTGTTTTGGTTGTTGTTGTTTATTTGACGTTGTTGTTGTTTTTTATTTTACGTTGTTGTTGTTGTTTATTTGACGTTGTTGTTGTTGTTTATTTGACGTAGTTGTTGTTATTGACATTGTTGTTGTTGTTTATTTGACGTTTTTGTTGTTGTTGATGTTGTTGTTGTTTTTTATTTGACGTTGTTTTTGTTGTTATTGTTGTTGTTGTTGTTGTTGTTTATTTGACGTTGTTGTTTTTGTTTATTTGACGTTGTTGTTATTGTTGTTGTTTATTTGACGTTGTTGTTGTTGTTATTTATTTGACGTTGTTGTTGTTGTTATTATTTATTTGACGTTGTTGTTGTGGTTGTTTATTTGACGTTGTTGTTGTTGTTGTATTTGTTGTTGTTGTTGTTGTTGTTGTTGTTGCTTATTTGACGTTGTTGCTATTGTTGCTATTTATTTGACGTTGTTGTTGTTGTTTATTTGACGTTGTTGTTGTTGTTGTTTATTTGACGTTGTTGTTGTTGTTGTTTATTTGACGTTGTTGTTGTTGTATTTGTTGTTGTTGTTATTGTTGTTGCTTATTTGACATTGTTGTTATTGTTGTTGTTTATTTGACGTTGTTGTTGTTGTTCTTATTCATTTGACGTTGTTGTTGTTGTTGTTGTTTATTTGACGTTCTTGTTGTTGTTGTTTATTTGATGTTGATTTAGTCATTGTTGTTTATTTGACGTTGTTGATGTCGTTGTTTTTGTTGTTTATTTGACGTTGTTGTTGTTATTTATTTGACGTTGTTGTTGTTGTTTATTTGACATTATTGTTGTTGACGTTGTTCTTGTTGTTGTTTATTTGACGTTGTTGTTATTGTTGTTGTTGTTTATTTGACATTGTTGTTGTTGTTGACGTTGTTGTTGTTGTTGTTTATTTGATGTTCTTGTTGTTGTTGACATAGTTGATGTTGTTTATTTGACGTTGTTATTGTTGACGTTGTTGTTTATTTGACGTTGTTGTTGTTGTTTATTTGACGTTGTTGTTGTTGTTGTTGTTGTTGTTGTTTATTGGACGTTGTTGTTGTTGTTGTTTATTTGACATTGTTGTTGTTGTTGACGGTGTTGTTGTTGTTGTTTATTTGACATTGTTGTTGTTGTTGTTATTTATTTGACGTTGTTATTGTTGTTGTTTATTTGACGTTATTGTTGTTGTTGTTGTTTATTTGACGTTGTTGTTGTTGTTGTTTATTTGACGTTGTTGTTGTTGTTGTGGTTTATTTGACGTTGTTGTTTATTTGACATTATTGTTGTTGTTTATTTGACGTTGTTATTGTTGTTGTTGTTTATTTGACGTTGTAGTTGTTGACGTTGTTGTTGTTGTTTATTTGACGGTGTTGTTGTTGTTTTTGTTTATTTGACGTTGTTAATGTTGTTGAAATTGTTGTTGTTGTTTTTGTTGTTTATTTGACGTTTTTACTGTTGTTGTTATTTTTGGTGTTGTTGTTGTTGTTATTGTTTATTTTACGTTGTTGTTGTTGTTGTTTATTTGACGTAGTTGTTGTTGTTTATTTGACGTTGTTGTTGTTGTTGTTTATTTGACGTTGTTGTTGTTGTTATTTATTTGACGTTGTTGTTATTGTTGTTGTTGTTATTGTTTATTTGCTGTTGTTGTTGTTGTTGTTTATTTGACGTTGTTATTGTTGTTTATTTGACGTTGTTTTTGTTTTATTTGACATTGTTGTTGTTGTTGTTGTTGTTATATTTGTTATTGTTGTTGTTGTTGTTGTTGTTGCTTATTTGACGTTGTTGTTATTGTTGCTATTTATTTGACGTTGTTGTTGTTGTTTATTTGACGTTGTTGTTGTTGTTGTTGTTTAT
>OX451740.1:458701096-458871096 GCA_948472305.1 Vicia faba
GTTGTTGCTGTTGTTTATTTGACGTTGTTGTTGTCGTTGTTTTTATTTATTTGACGTTGTTGTTGATGTTTATTTGACGTTGTTGTTGTTGTCATTGTTGTTGTTGTTGTTGTTTATTTGACGTTGTTGTTGTTTTTTATTTGACATTGTTGTTGTTGACATTGTTGTTATTGTTGTTTATTTGACGTTGTTGTTGTTGTTTATTTGATGTAGTTGTTGTTATTGACGTTGTTGTTGTTGTTTATTTGACGTTTTTGTTGTTGTTGATGTTGATGTTGTTGTTGTTGTTTTTTATTTGATGTTATTGTTGTTGTTATTGTTGTTGTTGTTGTTGTTTATTTGACGTTGTTGTTGTTGTTGTTTATTTGACATTGTTGTTGTTGTTTATTTGACGTTGTTGTTGTTGTTGTTTATTTAACGTTGTTGTTGTTGTTTATTTGACGTTGTTAATGTTGTTGACGTTGTTGTTGCTGTTGTTTATTTCACGTTGTTGTTGTTGTTGTTGTTTATTTGACATTGTTGTTGTTGTTGTTGTTGTTGTTTATTTGACGTTGTTGTTGTTGTTGTTTATTTGACATTGTTAATGTTGTTGACATTGTTGTTGTTGTTGTTGTTGTTTATTTGACGTTGTTGTTGTTATTTGACGTTGTTGTTGTTGTTGTTTATTTGACGTTGTTGTTGTTGTTGTTTATTTGACGTTATTGTTGTTGTTTATTTGACGTTGTTATTGTTGTTGTTGTTTATTTGACGTTGTAGTTGTTGACGTTGTTGTTGTTGTTTATTTGACGTTGTTGTTGTTGTTGTTGTTGTTGTTATTTTTGTTTATTTGACGTTGTTAATGTTGTTGACATTGTTGTTTTTGTTTTTGTTGTTTATTTGACGTTGTTGTTGTTGTTATTGTTTATTTGACGTTGTTGTTGTTTATTTGACGTAGTTGTTGTTGTTAACGTTGTTGTTGTTGTTGTTTGTTTATTTGACGATTTTGTGGTTGTTGATGTTGTTGTTGTTGTTGTTTATTTGACGTTGTTGTTGTTGTTGTTTATTTGACGTTGTTGTTTTTGTTATTGTTTATTTGACGTTGTTTTTGTTTATTTGACGTTGTTGTTGTTGTTGTTGTTTATTTGACGTTGTTGTTGTTGTTTATTTGAAGTTGTTGTTGTTGTTATTTATTTGACGTTGTTGTTGTTGTTGTTTATTAGACGTTGTTGTTGTTGTTTATTAGACGTAGTTATTGTTGACCTTGTTGTTGTTGTTTGTTTATTTGACGATTTTGTTGTTATTGATGTTGTTGTTGTTGTTGTTGTTTATTTGATGTTGTTGTTGCTGTTGTTTATTTAACGTTGTTGTTGTCGTTGTTTTTATTTATTTGACGTTGTTGTTGATGTTTATTTGACGTTGTTGTGGTTGTCATTGTTGTTGTTGTTGTTGTTTATTTGACGTTGTTGTTGTTTTTTATTTGACATTGTGGTTGTTGACATTATTGTTGTTGTTGTTTATTTGACGTTGTTGTTGTTGTTTATTTGATGTAGTTGTTGTTATTGACGTTGTTGTTGTTGTTTATTTGACGTTTTTGTTGTTTTTGATGTTGATGTTGTTGTTGTTGTTTTTTATTTGACGTTATTGTTGTTGTTATTGTTGTTGTTGTTGTTGTTGTTTATTTGACGTTGTTGTTGTTGTTGTTTATTTGACATTGTTGTTGTTGTTTATTTGACGTTGTTGTTGTTTTTGTTTATTTAACGTTGTTGTTGTTGTTTATTTGACGTTGTTAATGTTGTTGACGTTGTTGTTGTTGTTGTTTATTTCACGTTGTTGTTGTTGTTGTTGTTTATTTGACATTGTTGTTGTTGTTGTTGTTGTTGTTGTTGTTGTTGTTTATTTGACGTTGTTGTTGTTGTTGTTTATTTGACGTTGTTAATGTTGTTGACATTGTTGTTGTTGTTTTTGTTGTTTATTTGACGTTGTTGTTGTTGTTGTTGTTGTTGTTTTTGTTATTGTTATTGTTGGTGTTTTTGTTGTTTATTTGACGTTGTTGTTATTGTTGTTGTTGTTTATTTGACGTTGTTGTTGTTGTTTATTTGACGTTGTTGTTGTTGTTGTTGTTTATTTGACGTTGTTGTTGTTGTTGTTGTTGTTTATTTGACGTTGTTGTTATTGTTGTTTATTTGAAATTGTCGTCGTTGTTGTTGACGTTGTTGTTGTTGTTGTTTATTTGACGTTGTTGTTGTTGTTTATTTGATGTTGTTTTGGTTGTTGTTGTTTATTTGACGTTGTTGTTGTTTTTTATTTTACGTTGTTGTTGTTGTTTATTTGACGTTGTTGTTGTTGTTTATTTGACGTAGTTGTTGTTATTGACATTGTTGTTGTTGTTTATTTGACGTTTTTGTTGTTGTTGATGTTGTTGTTGTTTTTTATTTGACGTTGTTTTTGTTGTTATTGTTGTTGTTGTTGTTGTTGTTTATTTGACGTTGTTGTTTTTGTTTATTTGACGTTGTTGTTATTGTTGTTGTTTATTTGACGTTGTTGTTGTTGTTATTTATTTGACGTTGTTGTTGTTGTTATTATTTATTTGACGTTGTTGTTGTGGTTGTTTATTTGACGTTGTTGTTGTTGTTGTTGTTGTATTTGTCGTTGTTGTTGTTGTTGTTGTTGCTTATTTGACGTTGTTGCTATTGTTGCTATTTATTTGACGTTGTTGTTGTTGTTTATTTGACGTTGTTGTTGTTGTTGTTTATTTGACGTTGTTGTTGTTGTTGTTTATTTGACGTTGTTGTTGTTGTATTTGTTGTTGTTGTTATTGTTGTTGCTTATTTGACATTGTTGTTAATGTTGTTGTTTATTTGACGTTGTTGTTGTTGTTCTTATTCATTTGACGTTGTTGTTGTTGTTGTTGTTTATTTGACGTTCTTGTTGTTGTTGTTTATTTGATGTTGATTTAGTCATTGTTGTTTATTTGACGTTGTTGATGTCGTTGTTTTTGTTGTTTATTTGACGTTGTTGTTGTTATTTATTTGACGTTGTTGTTGTTGTTTATTTGACATTATTGTTGTTGACGTTGTTCTTGTTGTTGTTTATTTGACGTTGTTGTTATTGTTGTTGTTGTTTATTTGACATTGTTGTTGTTGTTGACGTTGTTGTTGTTGTTGTTGTTTATTTGATGTTCTTGTTGTTGTTGACATAGTTGATGTTGTTTATTTGACGTTGTTGTTGTTGATGTTGTTGTTTATTTGACGTTGTTGTTGTTGTTTATTTGACGTTGTTGTTGTTGTTGTTGTTGTTGTTTATTGGACGTTGTTGTTGTTGTTGTTTATTTGACATTGTTGTTGTTGACGGTGTTGTTGTTGTTGTTTATTTGACATTGTTGTTGTTGTTGTTATTTATTTGACGTTGTTATTGTTGTTGTTTATTTGACGTTATTGTTGTTGTTGTTGTTTATTTGACGTTGTTGTTGTTGTTGTTTATTTGACGTTGTTGTTGTTGTTGTGGTTTATTTGACGTTGTTGTTTATTTGACATTATTGTTGTTGTTTATTTGACGTTGTTATTGTTGTTGTTGTTTATTTGACGTTGTAGTTGTTGACGTTGTTGTTGTTGTTTATTTGACGGTGTTGTTGTTGTTTTTGTTTATTTGACGTTGTTAATGTTGTTGAAATTGTTGTTGTTGTTTTTGTTGTTTATTTGACGTTTTTACTGTTGTTGTTATTTTTGGTGTTGTTGTTGTTGTTATTGTTTATTTTACGTTGTTGTTGTTGTTGTTTATTTGACGTAGTTGTTGTTGTTTATTTGACGTTGTTGTTGTTGTTGTTTATTTGACGTTGTTGTTGTTGTTATTTATTTGACGTTGTTGTTATTGTTGTTGTTGTTATTGTTTATTTGCTGTTGTTGTTGTTGTTGTTTATTTGACGTTGTTATTGTTGTTTATTTGACGTTGTTTTTGTTTTATTTGACATTGTTGTTGTTGTTGTTGTTATATTTGTTATTGTTGTTGTTGTTGTTGTTGCTTATTTGACGTTGTTGTTATTGTTGCTATTTATTTGGCGTTGTTGTTGTTGTTTATTTGACGTTGTAGTTCTTGTTGTTTATTTGATGTTGTTGTTGCATTTGTTCTTGTTGTTATTGTTGTTGCTTATTTGACGTTGTTGTTATTGTTGTTGTCTATTTGACGTTGTTGTTGTTGTTGTTTATTTGACGTTGTTGTTGTTGTTTTGTTGTTTATTTGACGTTGTTGTTGTTGTTTTGTTGTTTATTTGACGTTGTTGTTGTCGTTGTTTTTGTTGTTTATTTGACGTTGTTGTTGTTATTTATTTGACGTTGTTGTTGTTTATTTGACATTGTTGTTGTTGACGTTGTTGTTGTTTATTTGATGTTGTTGTTATTGTTGTTGACATAGTTGTTGCTGTTTATTTGATGTTGTTGTTGTTGACGTTGTTGTTTATTTGACGTTGTTGTTGTTGTTTATTTGACGTTGTTGTTGTTTATTGGACGTTGTTGTTGTTGTTGTTTATTTGACATTTTTGTTGTTGTTGACGGTGTTGTTGTTGTTGTTGTTTATTTGACGTTGTTGTTGTTGTTGTTGTTATTTATTTGACGTTGTTGTTGTTGTTTATTTGACGTTGTTGTTGTTGTTGTTGTTGTTGTTTATTTGACGTTGTTGTTGTTGTTTATTTGAAGTTGTTGTTGTTGTTATTTATTTGACGTTGTTGTTGTTGTTGTTGTTTATTAGACGTTGTTGTTGTTGTTTATTAGACGTAGTTATTGTTGACCTTGTTGTTGTTGTTGTTTGTTTATTTGACGATTTTGTTGTTGTTGATGTTGTTGTTGTTGTTGTTGTTTATTTGATGTTGTTGTTGCTGTTGTTTATTTAACGTTGTTGTTGTCGTTGTTTTTATTTATTTGACGTTGTTGTTGATGTTTATTTGACGTTGTTGTTGTTGTTGTTTATTTGACGTTGTTGTTGTTTTTTATTTGACATTGTTGTTGTTGACATTGTTGTTGTTGTTGTTTATTTGACGTTGTTGTTGTTGTTTATTTGATGTAGTTGTTGTTATTGACGTTGTTGTTGTTGTTTATTTGACGTTTTTGTTGTTGTTGATGTTGATGTTGTTGTTGTTGTTTTTTATTTGACGTTATTGTTGTTGTTGTTATTGTTGTTGTTGTTGTTGTTTATTTGACGTTGTTGTTGTTGTTGTTTATTTGACATTGTTGTTGTTGTTTATTTGACGTTGTTGTTGTTGTTGTTTATTTAACGTTGTTGTTGTTGTTTATTTGACGTTGTTAATGTTGTTGACGTTGTTGTTGTTGTTTATTTCACGTTGTTGTTGTTGTTGTTTATTTGACATTGTTGTTGTTGTTGTTGTTGTTGTTGTTGTTTATTTGACGTTGTTGTTGTTGTTGTTTATTTGACGTTGTTAATGTTGTTGACATTGTTGTTGTTGTTTTTGTTGTTTATTTGACGTTGTTGTTGTTGTTGTTGTTGTTGTTGTTGTTATTTTTGTTATTGTTATTGTTGGTGTTGTTGTTGTTTATTTGACGTTGTTGTTATTGTTGTTGTTGTTTATTTGACGTTGTTGTTGTTGTTTATTTGACGTTGTTGTTGTTGTTGTTGTTGTTTATTTGACGTTGTTGTTGTTGTTGTTGTTTATTTGACGTTGTTGTTATTGTTGTTTATTTGAAATTGTCGTCGTTGTTGACGTTGTTGTTGTTGTTGTTTATTTGACGTTGTTGTTGTTGTTTATTTGATGTTGTTTTGGTTGTTGTTGTTTATTTGACGTTGTTGTTGTTTTTTATTTTACGTTGTTGTTGTTGACATTGTTGTTGTTGTTGTTTATTTGACGTTGTTGTTGTTGTTTATTTGACGTAGTTGTTGTTATTGACATTGTTGTTGTTGTTTATTTGACGTTTTTGTTGTTGTTGATGTTGTTGTTGTTTTTTATTTGACGTTGTTTTTGTTGTTATTGTTGTTGTTGTTGTTGTTGTTGTTTATTTGACGTTGTTGTTTTTGTTTATTTGACGTTGTTGTTATTGTTGTTGTTTATTTGACGTTGTTGTTGTTGTTATTTATTTGACGTTGTTGTTGTTGTTATTATTTATTTGACGTTGTTGTTGTGGTTGTTTATTTGACGTTGTTGTTGTTGTTGTTGTAATTGTTGTTGTTGTTGTTGTTGTTGTTGCTAATTTAACGTTGTTGCTATTGTTGCTATTTATTTGACGTTGTTGTTGTTGTTTATTTGACGTTGTTGTTGTTGTTGTTTATTTGACGTTGTTGTTGTTGTTGTTGTTTATTTGACGTTGTTGTTGTTGTATTTGTTGTTGTTGTTATTGTTGTTGCTTATTTGACATTGTTGTTATTGTTGTTGTTTATTTGACGTTGTTGTTGTTGTTCTTATTCATTTGACGTTGTTGTTGTTGTTGTTGTTTATTTGACGTTCTTGTTGTTGTTGTTTATTTGATGTTGATTTAGTCGTTGTTGTTTATTTGACGTTGTTGATGTCGTTGTTTTTGTTGTTTATTTGACGTTGTTGTTGTTATTTATTTGACGTTGTTGTTGTTGTTGTTTATTTGACATTATTGTTGTTGACGTTGTTCTTGTTGTTGTTTATTTGACGTTGTTGTTATTGTTGTTGTTGTTTATTTGACATTGTTGTTGTTGTTGACGTTGTTGTTGTTGTTGTTGTTTATTTGATGTTCTTGTTGTTGTTGACATAGTTGATGTTGTTTATTTGACGTTGTTGTTGTTGACGTTGTTGTTTATTTGACGTTGTTGTTGTTGTTTATTTGACGTTGTTGTTGTTGTTTATTGGACGTTGTTGTTGTTGTTGTTTATTTGACATTGTTGTTGTTGTTGACGGTGTTGTTGTTGTTGTTTATTTGACATTGTTGTTGTTGTTGTTATTTATTTGACGTTGTTATTGTTGTTGTTTATTTGACGTTATTGTTGTTGTTGTTTATTTGACGTTGTTGTTGTTGTTGTTTATTTGACGTTGTTGTTGTTGTTGTGGTTTATTTGACGTTGTTGTTTATTTGACATTATTGTTGTTGTTTATTTGACGTTGTTATTGTTGTTGTTGTTTATTTGACGTTGTAGTTGTTGACGTTGTTGTTGTTGTTTATTTGACGGTGTTGTTGTTGTTTTTGTTTATTTGACGTTGTTAATGTTGTTGAAATTGTTGTTGTTGTTTTTGTTGTTTATTTGACGTTTTTACTGTTGTTGTTATTTTTGGTGTTGTTGTTGTTGTTATTGTTTATTTTACGTTGTTGTTGTTGTTGTTTATTTGACGTAGTTGTTGTTGTTTATTTGACGTTGTTGTTGTTGTTGTTGTTTATTTGACGTTGTTGTTGTTGTTATTTATTTGACGTTGTTGTTATTGTTGTTGTTGTTATTGTTTATTTGCTGTTGTTGTTGTTGTTGTTGTTTATTTGACGTTGTTATTGTTGTTTATTTGACGTTGTTGTTGTTTTATTTGACGCTGTAGTTCTTGTTGTTTATTTGACGTTGTTGTTGCATTTGTTCTTGTTGTTATTGTTGTTGCTTATTTGACGTTGTTGTTATTGTTGTTGTCTATTTGACGTTGTTGTTGTTGTTGTTTATTTGACGTTGTTGTTGTTGTTTTGTTGTTTATTTGACGTTGTTGTTGTCGTTGTTTTTGTTGTTTATTTGACGTTGTTGTTGTTATTTATTTGACGTTGTTGTTGTTTATTTGACATTGTTGTTGTTGACGTTGTTGTTGTTGTTGTTGTTGTTTATTTGATGTTGTTGTTATTGTTGTTGACATAGTTGTTGTTGTTTATTTGATGTTGTTGTTGTTGACGTTGTTGTTTATTTGACGTTGTTGTTGTTGTTTATTTGACGTTGTTGTTGTTTATTGGACGTTGTTGTTGTTGTTGTTTATTTGACATTTTTGTTGTTGTTGACGGTGTTGTTGTTGTTGTTGTTTATTTAACGTTGTTGTTGTTGTTGTTGTTATTTATTTGACGTTGTTGTTGTTGTTTATTTGACGTTGTTGTTGTTGTTGTTTATTTGACGTTGTTGTTGTTGTTTTGGTTTATTTGACGTTGTTGTTTATTTGACGTGGTTGTTGTTGTTTATTTGACGTTGTTGTTGTTATTTGACAATGTTGTTGTTGTTGTTGTTTATTTGACGTTGTTGTTGTTGTTGTTTTTTTGACGTTATTGTTGTTGTTTATTTGACGTTGTTATTGTTGTTGCTTATTTGACGTTGTTGCTATTGTTGCTATTTATTTGACGTTGTTGTTGTTGTTTATTTGACGTTGTTGTTGTTGTTGTTTATTTGACGTTGTTGTTGTTGTTGTTTATTTGACGTTGTTGTTGTTGTATTTGTTGTTGTTGTTATTGTTGTTACTTATTTGATATTGTTGTTATTGTTGTTGTTTATTTGACGTTGTTGTTGTTGTTCTTATTCATTTGACGTTGTTGTTGTTGTTGTTTATTTGATGTTGATTTAGTCGTTGTTGTTTATTTGACGTTGTTGATGTCGTTGTTTTTGTTGTTTATTTGACGTTGTTGTTGTTATTTATTTGACGTTGTTGTTGTTGTTTATTTGACATTATTGTTGTTGACGTTGTTCTTGTTGTTGTTTATTTGACGTTGTTGTTATTGTTGTTGTTGTTTATTTGACATTGTTGTTGTTGTTGACGTTGTTGTTGTTGTTGTTGTTGTTTGTTTGATGTTCTTGTTGTTGTTGACATAGTTGATGTTGTTTATTTGACGTTGTTGTTGTTGACGTTGTTGTTTATTTGACGTTGTTGTTGTTGTTTATTTGACGTTGTTGTTGTTATTCTATTGACGTTGTTGGTGTTTTTTATTTGACATTGTTGTTGTTATTTATTTGATGTTGCTGTTGTTTATTTGACATTGTTGTTGTTGACGTTGTTGTTGTTGTTGTTGTTTATTTGACGTTGTTATTGTTGTTGTTGTTTATTTGACGTTGTTGTTGTTGACGTTGTTGTTGTTGTTGTTTATTTGATGTTGTCGTTGTTGTTGACATAGTTGTTGTTATTTATTTGACGTTATTGTTGTTGACGTTGTTGTTTATTTGACGTTGTTGTTGTTGTTGTTTATTTGACATTGTTGTTGTTATTGTTGTTGTTTATTGGACATTGTTGTTGTTGTTGACGGTGTTGTTGTTGTTGTTTATTTGACATTGTTGTTGTTGTTTATTTGACGTTGTTGTTGTTGTTGTTTATTTGACGTTGTTGTTGTTGTTGTTGTTGTTTATTTGACGTTGTTGTTATTGTTGTTTATTTGAAATTGTCGTCGTTGTTGTTGACGTTGTTGTTGTTGTTGTTTATTTGACGTTGTTGTTGTTGTTGTTTATTTGATGTTGTTTTGGTTGTTGTTGTTTATTTGACGTTGTTGTTGTTTTTTATTTTACGTTGTTGTTGTTGACATTGTTGTTGTTGTTGTTTATTTGACGTTGTTGTTGTTGTTTATTTGACGTAGTTGTTGTTATTGACGTTGTTGTTGTTGTTGTTTATTTGACGTTTTTGTTGTTGTTGATGTTGTTGTTGTTTTTTATTTGACGTTGTTTTTGTTGTTATTGTTGTTGTTGTTGTTGTTTATTTGACGTTGTTGTTGTTGTTTATTTGACGTTGTTGTTGTTTATTTGACGTTGTTGTTGTTGTTGTTGTTTATTTGACGTTGTTGTTGTTGTTATTTATTTGACGTTGTTGTTGTTATTGTTTATTTGACGTTGTTGTTGTGGTTGTTTATTTGACGTTGTTGTTGTTGTTGTTGTTTATTTGATGTTGTTGTTGTTGTTGTTGTATTTGTTGTTGTTGTTGTTGTTGCTTATTTGACGTTGTTGCTTTTGTTTATTTGACGTTGTTATTGTTGTTGTTTATTTGACGTTGTTGTTGTTGTATTTGTTGTTGTTGTTATTGTTGTTGCTTATTTGACGTTGTTGTTATTGTTGTTGTTTATTTGACGTTGTTGTTGTTGTTATTCATTTGACGTTGTTGTTGTTGTTGTTGTTGTTGTTTATTTGACGTTGTTGTTGTTGTTGTTTATTTGAGGTTGTTTTAGTTGTTGTTGTTTATTTGACGTTGTTGTTGTCGTTGTTTTTGTTGTTTAATTGACGTTGTTGTTGTTATTTACTTGATGTTGTTGTTGTTGTTTATTTGACATTGTTGTTGTTGACGTTGTTGTTGTTGTTGTTGTTTATTTGACGTTGTTATTGTTGTTGTTATTTATTTGACGTTGTTGTTGTTGACGTTGTTGTTGTTGTTGTTTATTTGATGTTGTCGTTGTTGTTGACATAGTTGTTGTTATTTATTTGACGTTGTTCTTGTTGACGTTGTTGTTTATTTGACGTTGTTGTTGTTGTTTATTTGACGTTGTTGTTGTTATTGTTGTTGTTTATTTGACATTGTTGTTGTTGTTGACGGTGTTGTTGTTGTTGTTTATTTGACATTGTTGTTGTTGTTTATTTGACGTTGTTGTTGTTGTTGTTGTTTATTTGACGTTGTTGTTGTTGTTGTTGTTTATTTGACGTTGTTAATGATGTTGACGTTGTTGTTGCGGTTGTTTATTTCACGTTGTTGTTGTTGTTGTTGTTGTTGTTGTTTATTTGACATTGTTGTTGTTGTTGTTGTTGTTGTTTATTTGACGTTGTTGTTGTTGTTGTTGTTTATTTGACGTTGTTGTTGTTGTTGTTGTTTATTTGACGTTGTTAATGTTGTTGACATTGTTGTTGTTGTTTTTGTTGTTTATTTGACGTTGTTGTTGTTGTTGTTGTTGTTGTTTTTGTTATTGTTATTGTTGGTGTTGTTGTTGTTTATTTGACGTTGTTGTTATTGTTGTTGTTGTTTATTTGACGTTGTTGTTGTTGTTTATTTGATGTTGTTGTTGTTGTTGTTGTTTATTTGACGTTGTTGTTGTTGTTGTTTATTTGACGTTGTTGTTATTGTTGTTTATTTGAAATTGTCGTTGTTGTTGTTGACGTTGTTGTTGTTGTTGTTTATTTGACGTTGTTGTTGTTGTTGTTTATTTGATGTTGTTTTGGTTGTTGTTGTTTATTTGACGTTGTTGTTGTTTTTTATTTTACGTTGTTGTTGTTGACATTGTTGTTGTTGTTGTTTATTTGACGTTGTTGTTGTTGTTTATTTGACGTAGTTGTTGTTATTGACGTTGTTGTTGTTGTTTATTTGACGTTTTTGTTGTTGTTGATGTTGTTGTTTTTTATTTGACGTTGTTTTTGTTGTTATTGTTGTTGTTGTTGTTGTTGTTTATTTGACGTTGTTGTTGTTGTTTATTTGACGTTGTTGTTGTTTATTTGACGTTGTTGTTGTTGTTGTTTATTTGACGTTGTTGTTGTTGTTATTTATTTGACGTTGTTGTTGTTGTTATTGTTTATTCAACGTTGTTGTTGTGGTTGTTTATTTGACGTTGTTGTTGTTGTTGTTGTTTATTTGACGTTGTTGTTGTTGTTGTTGTTGTTGTATTTGTTGTTGTTATTGTTGTTGCTTATTTGACGTTGTTGCTATTGTTGCTATTTATTTGACGTTGTTGTTGTTGTTTATTTGACGTTGTTGTTGTTGTTTATTTGACGTTGTTGTTGTTGTTGTTTATTTAACGTTGTTGTTGTTGTATTTGTTGTTGTTGTTATTGTTGTTGCTTATTTGACGTTGTTGTTATTGTTGTTGTTTATTTGACGTTGTTGTTGTTGTTATTCATTTGACGTTGTTGTTGTTGTTTATTTGACGTTGTTGTTGTTGTTTATTTGACGTTGTTGTTGTTATTGTTGTTGTTTATTTGACATTGTTGTTGTTGTTGACGGTGTTGTTGTTGTTGTTTATTTGACATTGTTGTTGTTGTTTATTTGACGTTGTTGTTGTTGTTGTTTATTTGACGTTAGTGTTGTTGTTTATTTGACGTTGTTAATGCTGTTGACGTTGTTGTTGCTGTTGTTTATTTCACGTTGTTGTTGTTGTTGTTGTTGTTTATTTGACGTTGTTATTGTTGTTGTTGTTTATTTGACGTTGTTGTTGTTGACGTTGTTGTTGTTGTTGTTGTTGTTGTTTATTTGATGTTGTCGTTGTTGTTGACATAGTTGTTGTTATTTATTTGATGTTGTTGTTGTTGACGTTGTTGTTTATTTGACGTTGTTATTGTTGTTGTTTATTTGACGTTGTTGTTGTTATTGTTGTTGTTTATTTGACATTGTTGTTGTTGTTGACGGTGTTGTTGTTGTTGTTTATTTGACATTGTTGTTGTTGTTGTTGTTGTTTATTTGACGTTGTTGTTGTTGTTTATTGACGTTGTTGTTGTTGTTGTTTATTTGACGTTGTTGTTGTTGTTGTTGTTGTTGTTTATTTGACGTTGTTGTTTATTTGACGTTGTTGTTGTTGTTTATTTGACGTTGTTGTTGTTATTTGACGTTGTTGTTGTTGTTGTTTATTTGACGTTGTTGTTGTTGTTGTTTATTTGACGTTATTGTTGTTGTTTATTTGACGTTGTTATTGTTGTTGTTGTTTATTTGACGTTGTAGTTGTTGACGTTGTTGTTGTTGTTTATTTGACGTTGTTGTTGTTGTTGTTATTTTTGTTTATTTGACGTTGTTAATGTTGTTGACATTGTTGTTTTTGTTTTTGTTGTTTATTTGACGTTGTTGTTGTTGTTATTGTTTATTTGACGTTGTTGTTGTTTATTTGACGTAGTTGTTGTTGTTAACGTTGTTGTTGTTGTTGTTTGTTTATTTGACGTTGTAGTTGTTGACGTTGTTGTTGTTGTTTATTTGACGGTGTTGTTGTTGTTTTTGTTTATTTGACGTTGTTAATGTTGTTGAAATTGTTGTTGTTGTTTTTGTTGTTTATTTGACGTTTTTACTGTTGTTGTTATTTTTGGTGTTGTTGTTGTTGTTATTGTTTATTTTACGTTGTTGTTGTTGTTGTTTATTTGACGTAGTTGTTGTTGTTTATTTGACGTTGTTGTTGTTGTTGTTGTTTATTTGACGTTGTTGTTGTTGTTATTTATTTGACGTTGTTGTTATTGTTGTTGTTGTTATTGTTTATTTGCTGTTGTTGTTGTTGTTGTTTATTTGACGTTGTTATTGTTGTTTATTTGACGTTGTTGTTGTTTTATTTGACGTTGTAGTTCTTGTTGTTTATTTGACGTTGTTGTTGCATTTGTTCTTGTTGTTATTGTTGTTGCTTATTTGACGTTGTTGTTATTGTTGTTGTCTATTTGACGTTGTTGTTGTTGTTGTTTATTTGACGTTGTTGTTGTTGTTTTGTTGTTTATTTGACATTGTTGTTGTCGTTGTTTTTGTTGTTTATTTGACGTTGTTGTTGTTATTTATTTGACGTTGTTGTTGTTTATTTGACATTGTTGTTGTTGACGTTGTTGTTGTTGTTGTTTATTTGATGTTGTTGTTATTGTTGTTGACATAGTTGTTGTTGTTTATTTGATGTTGTTGTTGTTGACGTTGTTGTTTATTTGACGTTGTTGTTGTTGTTTATTTGACGTTGTTGTTGTTTATTGGACGTTGTTGTTGTTGTTGTTTATTTGACATTTTTGTTGTTGTTGACGGTGTTGTTGTTGTTGTTGTTTATTTGACGTTGTTGTTGTTGTTGTTGTTATTTATTTGACGTTGTTGTTGTTGTTTATTTGACGTTGTTGTTGTTGTTGTTGTTGTTTATTTGACGTTGTTGTTGTTGTTTTGGTTTATTTGACGTTGTTGTTTATTTGACGTGGTTGTTGTTGTTTATTTGACGTTGTTGTTGTTATTTGACAATGTTGTTGTTGTTGTTGTTTATTTGACGTTGTTGTTGTTGTTTTTTTGACGTTATTGTTGTTGTTTATTTGACGTTGTTATTGTTGTTGCTTATTTGACGTTGTTGCTATTGTTGCTATTTAATTGACGTTGTTGTTGTTGTTTATTTGACGTTGTTGTTGTTGTTGTTTATTTGACGTTGTTGTTGTTGTTGTTTATTTGACGTTGTTGTTGTTGTATTTGTTGTTGTTGTTATTGTTGTTGCTTATTTGACATTGTTGTTATTGTTGTTGTTTATTTGACGTTGTTGTTGTTGTTCTTATTCATTTGACGTTGTTGTTGTTGTTGTTGTTTATTTGATGTTGATTTAGTCGTTGTTGTTTATTTGACGTTGTTGATGTCGTTGTTTTTGTTGTTTATTTGACGTTGTTGTTGTTATTTATTTGACGTTGTTGTTGTTGTTTATTTGACATTATTGTTGTTGACGTTGTTCTTGTTGTTGTTTATTTGACGTTGTTGTTATTGTTGTTGTTGTTTATTTGACATTGTTGTTGTTGTTGACGTTGTTGTTGTTGTTGTTGTTTGTTTGATGTTCTTGTTGTTGTTGACATAGTTGATGTTGTTTATTTGACGTTGTTGTTGTTGACGTTGTTGTTTATTTGACGTTGTTGTTGTTGTTTATTTGACGTTGTTGTTGTTATTCTATTGACGTTGTTGTTGTTTTTTATTTGACGTTGTTGTTGTATTTTATTTGACGTTGTTGTTGTTATTGTTGTTGTTTATTTGACATTGTTGTTGTTATTTATTTGATGTTGTTGTTGTTTATTTGACATTGTTGTTGTTGACGTTGTTGTTGTTGTTGTTGTTTATTTGACGTTGTTATTGTTGTTGTTGTTTATTTGACGTTGTTGTTGTTGACGTTGTTGTTGTTGTTGTTGTTTATTTGATGTTGTCGTTGTTGTTGACATAGTTGTTGTTATTTATTTGACGTTATTGTTGTTGACGTTGTTGTTTATTTGACGTTGTTGTTGTTGTTGTTTATTTGACATTGTTGTTGTTATTGTTGTTGTTTATTGGACATTGTTGTTGTTGTTGACGGTGTTGTTGTTGTTGTTTATTTGACATTGTTGTTGTTGTTTATTTGACGTTGTTGTTGTTGTTGTTTATTTGACGTTGTTGTTGTTGTTGTTGTTGTTTATTTGACATTGTTGTTATTGTTGTTTATTTGAAATTGTCGTCGTTGTTGTTGACGTTGTTGTTGTTGTGGTTTATTTGACGTTGTTGTTGTTGTTGTTGTTTATTTGATGTTGTTTTGGTTGTTGTTGTTTATTTGACGTTGTTGTTGTTTTTTATTTTACGTTGTTGTTGTTGACATTGTTGTTGTTGTTGTTTATTTGACGTTGTTGTTGTTGTTTATTTGACGTAGTTGTTGTTATTGACGTTGTTGTTGTTGTTGTTTATTTGACGTTTTTGTTGTTGTTGATGTTGTTGTTGTTTTTTATTTGACGTTGTTTTTGTTGTTATTGTTGTTGTTGTTGTTGTTTATTTGACGTTGTTGTTGTTGTTTATTTGACGTTGTTGTTGTTTATTTGACGTTGTTGTTGTTGTTGTTGTTTATTTGACGTTGTTGTTGTTGTTATTTATTTGACGTTGTTGTTGTTATTGTTTATTTGACGTTGTTGTTGTGGTTGTTTATTTGACGTTGTTGTTGTTGTTGTTGTTTATTTGATGTTGTTGTTGTTGTTGTATTCGTTGTTGTTGTTGTTGTTGCTTATTTGACGTTGTTGCTTTTGTTTATTTGACGTTGTTGTTGTTGTTGTTGTTGTTTATTTGACGTTGTTGTTGTTGTATTTGTTGTTGTTGTTATTGTTGTTGCTTATTTGACGTTGTTGTTATTGTTGTTGTTTATTTGACGTTGTTGTTGTTGTTATTCATTTGACGTTGTTGTTGTTGTTGTTGTTTATTTGACGTTGTTGTTGTTGTTGTTTATTTGAGGTTGTTTTAGTTGTTGTTGTTTATTTGACGTTGTTGTTGTCGTTGTTTTTGTTGTTTAATTGACGTTGTTGTTGTTATTTACTTGATGTTGTTGTTGTTGTTTATTTGACATTGTTGTTGTTGACGTTGTTGTTGTTGTTGTTGTTTATTTGACGTTGTTATTGTTGTTGTTGTTTATTTGACGTTGTTGTTGTTGACGTTGTTGTTGTTGTTGTTTATTTGATGTTGTCGTTGTTGTTGACATAGTTGTTGTTATTTATTTGACGTTGTTCTTGTTGACGTTGTTGTTTATTTGACGTTGTTCTTGTTGTTTATTTGACGTTGTTGTTGTTATTGTTGTTGTTTATTTGACATTGTTGTTGTTGTTGACGGTGTTGTTGTTGTTGTTTATTTGACATTGTTGTTGTTGTTTATTTGACGTTGTTGTTGTTGTTGTTGTTTATTTGACGTTGTTGTTGTTGTTGTTTATTTGACGTTGTTAATGATGTTGACGTTGTTGTTGCGGTTGTTTATTTCACGTTGTTGTTGTTGTTGTTGTTGTTTATTTGACATTGTTGTTGTTGTTGTTGTTGTTTATTTGACGTTGTTGTTGTTGTTGTTTATTTGACGCTGTTGTTGTTGTTGTTGTTTATTTGACGTTGTTAATGTTGTTGACATTGTTGTTGTTGTTTTTGTTGTTTATTTGACGTTGTTGTTGTTGTTGTTGTTGTTGTTTTTGTTATTGTTATTGTTGGTGTTGTTGTTGTTTATTTGACGTTGTTGTTATTGTTGTTGTTGTTTATTTGATGTTGTTGTTGTTGTTTATTTGATGTTGTTGTTGTTGTTGTTGTTTATTTGACGTTGTTGTTGTTGTTGTTTATTTGACGTTGTTGTTATTGTTGTTTATTTGAAATTGTCGTTGTTGTTGTTGACGTTGTTGTTGTTGTTGTTTATTTGACGTTGTTGTTGTTGTTGTTTATTTGATGTTGTTTTGGTTGTTGTTGTTTATTTGACGTTGTTGTTGTTTTTTATTTTACGTTGTTGTTGTTGACATTGTTGTTGTTGTTGTTTATTTGACGTTGTTGTTGTTGTTTATTTGACGTAGTTGTTGTTATTGACGTTGTTGTTGTTGTTTATTTGACGTTTTTGTTGTTGTTGATGTTGTTGTTGTTTTTTATTTGACGTTGTTTTTGTTGTTATTGTTGTTGTTGTTGTTGTTGTTTATTTGACGTTGTTGTTGTTGTTTATTTGACGTTGTTGTTGTTTATTTGACGTTGTTGTTGTTGTTGTTTATTTGACGTTGTTGTTGTTGTTATTTATTTGACGTTGTTGTTGTTGTTATTGTTTATTCAACGTTGTTGTTGTGGTTGTTTATTTGACGTTGTTGTTCTTGTTGTTGTTTATTTGACGTTGTTGTTGTTGTTGTTGTTGTTGTTGTATTTGTTGTTGTTATTGTTGTTGCTTATTTGACGTTGTTGCTATTGTTGCTATTTATTTGACGTTGTTGTTGTTGTTTATTTGACGTTGTTGTTGTTGTTTATTTGACGTTGTTGTTGTTGTTGTTTATTTAACGTTGTTGTTGTTGTATTTGTTGTTGTTGTTATTGTTGTTGCTTATTTGACGTTGTTGTTATTGTTGTTGTTTATTTGACGTTGTTGTTGTTGTTATTCATTTGACGTTGTTGTTGTTGTTTATTTGACGTTGTTGTTGTTGTTTATTTGACGTTGTTGTTGTTATTGTTGTTGTTTATTTGACATTGTTGTTGTTGTTGACGGTGTTGTTGTTGTTGTTTATTTGACATTGTTGTTGTTGTTTATTTGACGTTGTTGTTGTTGTTGTTTATTTGACGTTAGTGTTGTTGTTTATTTGACGTTGTTAATGCTGTTGACGTTGTTGTTGCTGTTGTTTATTTCACGTTGTTGTTGTTGTTGTTGTTTATTTGACGTTGTTATTGTTGTTGTTGTTTATTTGACGTTGTTGTTGTTGACGTTGTTGTTGTTGTTGTTGTTGTTGTTTATTTGATGTTGTCGTTGTTGTTGACATAGTTGTTGTTATTTATTTGATGTTGTTGTTGTTGACGTTGTTGTTTATTTGACGTTGTTATTGTTGTTGTTTATTTGACGTTGTTGTTGTTATTGTTGTTGTTTATTTGACATTGTTGTTGTTGTTGACGGTGTTGTTGTTGTTGTTTATTTGACATTGTTGTTGTTGTTGTTGTTGTTGTTGTTGTTTATTTGACGTTGTTGTTGTTGTTTATTGACGTTGTTGTTGTTGTTGTTGTTTATTTGACGTTGTTGTTGTTGTTGTTGTTTATTTGACGTTGTTGTTTATTTGACGTTGTTGTTGTTGTTGTTTATTTGACGTTGTTGTTGTTATTTGACGTTGTTGTTGTTGTTGTTTATTTGACGTTGTTGTTGTTGTTGTTTATTTGACGTTATTGTTGTTGTTTATTTGACGTTGTTATTGTTGTTGTTGTTTATTTGACGTTGTAGTTGTTGACGTTGTTGTTGTTGTTTATTTGACGTTGTTGTTGTTGTTGTTATTTTTGTTTATTTGACGTTGTTAATGTTGTTGACATTGTTGTTTTTGTTTTTGTTGTTTATTTGACGTTGTTGTTGTTGTTATTGTTTATTTGACGTTGTTGTTGTTTATTTGACGTAGTTGTTGTTGTAAACGTTGTTGTTGTTGTTGTTTGTTTATTTGACGATTTTGTGGTTGTTGATGTTGTTGTTGTTGTTGTTGTTTATTTGACGTTGTTGTTGTTGTTGTTTATTTGACGTTGTTGTTTTTGTTATTGTTATTGTTGTTGTTATTGTTTATTTGACATTGTTTTTGTTTATTTGACGTTGTTGTTGTTGTTGTTGTTTATTTGACGTTGTTGTTGTTGTTTATTTGAAGTTGTTGTTGTTGTGATTTATTTGACGTTGTTGTTGTTGTTGTTTATTAGACGTTGTTGTTATTGTTTATTAGACGTAGTTATTGTTGACCTTGTTGTTGTTGTTGTTTGTTTATTTGACGATTTTGTTGTTGTTGATGTTGTTGTTGTTGTTGTTGTTTATTTGATGTTGTTGTTGCTGTTGTTTATTTAACGTTGTTGTTGTCGTTGTTTTTATTTATTTGACGTTGTTGTTGATGTTTATTTGACGTTGTTGTTGTTGTCATTGTTGTTGTTGTTGTTGTTTATTTGACGTTGTTGTTGTTTTTTATTTGACATTGTTGTTGTTGACATTGTTGTTGTTGTTGTTTATTTGACGTTGTTGTTGTTGTTTATTTGATGTAGTTGTTGTTATTGACGTTGTTGTTGTTGTTTATTTGACGTTTTTGTTGTTGTTGATGTTGATGTTGTTGTTGTTGTTTTTTATTTGACGTTATTGTTGTTGTTATTGTTGTTGTTGTTGTTGTTGTTTATTTGACGTTGTTGTTGTTGTTGTTTATTTGACATTGTTGTTGTTGTTTATTTGACGTTGTTGTTGTTGTTTATTTAACGTTGTTGTTGTTGTTTATTTGACGTTGTTAATGTTGTTGACGTTGTTGTTGTTGTTGTTTATTTCACGTTGTTGTTTTTGTTGTTGTTTATTTGACATTGTTGTTGTTGTTGTTGTTGTTGTTGTTTATTTGACGTTGTTGTTGTTGTTGTTGTTTATTTGACGTTGTTAATGTTGTTGACATTATTGTTGTTGTTTTTGTTGTTTATTTGACGTTGTTGTTGTTGTTGTTGTTGTTGTTGTTGTTTTTGTTATTGTTATTGTTGGTGTTGTTGTTGTTTATTTGACGTTGTTGTTATTGTTGTTGTTGTTTATTTGACGTTGTTGTTGTTGTTTATTTGACGTTGTTGTTGTTGTTGTTGTTGTTTATTTGACGTTGTTGTTGTTGTTGTTGTTTATTTGACGTTGTTGTTATTGTTGTTTATTTGAAATTGTCGTCGTTGTTGTTGACGTTGTTGTTGTTGTTGTTGTTTATTTGACGTTGTTGTTGTTGTTTATTTGATGTTGTTTTGGTTGTTGTTGTTTATTTGACGTTGTTGTTGTTTTTTATTTTACGTTGTTGTTGTTGACATTGTTGTTGTTGTTGTTTATTTGACGTTGTTGTTGTTGTTTATTTGACGTAGTTGTTGTTATTGACATTGTTGTTGTTGTTTATTTGACGTTTTTGTTGTTGTTGATGTTGTTGTTGTTTTTTATTTGACGTTGTTTTTGTTGTTATTGTTGTTGTTGTTGTTGTTGTTGTTGTTTATTTGACGTTGTTGTTTTTGTTTATTTGACGTTGTTGTTATTGTTGTTGTTTATTTGACGTTGTTGTTGTTGTTATTTATTTGACGTTGTTGTTGTTATTATTTATTTGACGTTGTTGTTGTGGTTGTTTATTTGACGTTGTTGTTGTTGTTGTATTTGTTGTTGTTGTTGTTGTTGTTGTTGCTTATTTGACGTTGTTGCTATTGTTGCTATTTATTTGACGTTGTTGTTGTTGTTTATTTGACGTTGTTGTTGTTGTTGTTTATTTGACGTTGTTGTTGTTGTTGTTGTTTATTTGACGTTGTTGCTATTGTTGCTATTTATTTGACGTTGTTGTTGTTGTTTATTTGACGTTGTTGTTGTTGTTGTTTATTTGACGTTGTTGTTGTTGTTATTGTTGTTTATTTGACGTTGTTGTTGTTGTTGTTTATTTGACGTTGTTGTTGTTGTTGTTGTTTATTTGACGTTGTTGTTGTTGTATTTGTTGTTGTTGTTATTGTTGTTGCTTATTTGACATTGTTGTTATTGTTGTTGTTTATTTGACGTTGTTGTTGTTGTTCTTATTCATTTGACGTTGTTGTTGTTGTTGTTGTTTATTTGACTTTCTTGTTGTTGTTGTTTATTTGATGTTGATTTAGTCGTTGTTGTTTATTTGACGTTGTTGATGTCGTTGTTTTTGTTGTTTATTTGACGTTGTTGTTGTTATTTATTCGACGTTGTTGTTGTTGTTTATTTGACATTATTGTTGTTGACGTTGTTCTTGTTGTTGTTTATTTGACGTTGTTGTTATTGTTGTTGTTGTTTATTTGACATTGTTGTTGTTGTTGACGTTGTTGTTGTTGTTGTTGTTTATTTGATGTTCTTGTTGTTGTTGACATAGTTGATGTTGTTTATTTGACGTTGTTGTTGTTGACGTTGTTGTTTATTTGACGTTGTTGTTGTTGTTTATTTGACGTTGTTGTTGTTGTTGTTGTTGTTTATTGGACGTTGTTGTTGTTGTTGTTTATTTGACATTGTTGTTGTTGTTGACGGTGTTGTTGTTGTTGTTTATTTGACATTGTTGTTGTTGTTGTTATTTATTTGACGTTGTTATTGTTGTTGTTTATTTGACGTTATTGTTGTTGTTGTTGTTTATTTGACGTTGTTGTTGTTGTTGTTGTTTATTTGACGTTGTTGTTGTTGTTGTTGTGGTTTATTTGACGTTGTTGTTTATTTGACATTATTGTTGTTGTTTATTTGACGTTGTTATTGTTGTTGTTGTTTATTTGACGTTGTAGTTGTTGACGTTGTTGTTGTTGTTTATTTGACGGTGTTGTTGTTGTTTTTGTTTATTTGACGTTGTTAATGTTGTTGAAATTGTTGTTGTTGTTTTTGTTGTTTATTTGACGTTTTTACTGTTGTTGTTATTTTTGGTGTTGTTGTTGTTGTTATTGTTTATTTTACGTTGTTGTTATTTTTGGTGTTGTTGTTGTTGTTGTTGTTGTTGTTATATTTGTTATTGTTGTTGTTGTTGTTGTTGCTTATTTGACGTTGTTGTTATTGTTGCTATTTATTTGACGTTGTTGTTGTTGTTTATTTGACGTTGTAGTTCTTGTTGTTTATTTGACGTTGTTGTTGCATTTGTTCTTGTTGTTATTGTTGTTGCTTATTTGACGTTGTTGTTATTGTTGTTGTCTATTTGACGTTGTTGTTGTTGTTGTTTATTTGACGTTGTTGTTGTTTTGTTGTTTATTTGACGTTGTTGTTGTCGTTGTTTTTGTTGTTTATTTGACGTTGTTGTTGTTATTTATTTGACGCTGTTGTTGTTTATTTGACATTGTTGTTGTTGACGTTGTTGTTGTTGTTGTTGTTTATTTGATGTTGTTGTTATTGTTGTTGACATAGTTGTTGCTGTTTATTTGATGTTGTTGTTGTTGACGTTGTTGTTTATTTGACGTTGTTGTTGTTGTTTATTTGACGTTGTTGTTGTTTATTGGACGTTGTTGTTGTTGTTGTTTATTTGACATTTTTGTTGTTGTTGACGGTGTTGTTGTTGTTGTTGTTTATTTGACGTTGTTGTTGTTATTGTTATTTATTTGACGTTGTTGTTGTTGTTTATTTGACGTTGTTGTTGTTGTTGTTGTTGTTTATTTGACGTTGTTGTTGTTGTTTTGGTTTATTTGACGTTGTTGTTTATTTGACGTGGTTGTTGTTGTTTATTTGACGTTGTTGTTGTTGTTTGACAATGTTGTTGTTGTTGTTTATTTGACGTTGTTGTTGTTGTTGTTTTTTTGACGTTATTGTTGTTGTTTATTTGACGTTGTTATTGTTGTTGCTTATTTGACGTTGTTGCTATTGTTGCTATTTATTTGACGTTGTTGTTGTTGTTTATTTGACGTTGTTGTTGTTGTTGTTTATTTGACGTTGTTGTTGTTGTTGTTGTTGTTTATTTGACGTTGTTGTTGTTGTATTTGTTGTTGTTGTTATTGTTGTTGCTTATTTGACATTGTTGTTATTGTTGTTGTTTATTTGACGTTGTTGTTGTTGTTCTTATTCATTTGACGTTGTTGTTGTTGTTGTTGTTTATTTGACGTTCTTGTTGTTGTTGTTTATTTGATGTTGATTTAGTCGTTGTTGTTTATTTGACGTTGTTGATGTCGTTGTTTTTGTTGTTTATTTGACGTTGTTGTTGTTATTTATTTGACGTTGTTGTTGTTGTTTATTTGACATTATTGTTGTTGACGTTGTTCTTGTTGTTGTTTATTTGACGTTGTTGTTATTGTTGTTGTTGTTTATTTGACATTGTTGTTGTTGTTGACGTTGTTGTTGTTGTTGTTGTTTATTTGATGTTCTTGTTGTTGTTGACATAGTTGATGTTGTTTATTTGACGTTGTTGTTGTTGACGTTGTTGTTTATTTGACGTTGTTGTTGTTGTTTATTTGACGTTGTTGTTGTTGTTGTTGTTTATTGGACGTTGTTGTTGTTGTTGTTGTTGTTTATTTGACATTGTTGTTGTTGTTGACGTTGTTGTTGTTGTTGTTTATTTGACATTGTTGTTGTTGTTGTTATTTATTTGACGTTGTTATTGTTGTTGTTTATTTGACGTTATTGTTGTTGTTGTTGTTTATTTGACGTTGTTGTTGTTGTTGTTTATTTGACGTTGTTGTTGTTGTTGTGGTTTATTTGACGTTGTTGTTTATTTGACATTATTGTTGTTGTTTATTTGACGTTGTTATTGTTGTTGTTGTTTATTTGACGTTGTAGTTGTTGACGTTGTTGTTGTTGTTTATTTGACGGTGTTGTTGTTGTTTTTGTTTATTTGACGTTGTTAATGTTGTTGAAATTGTTGTTGTTGTTTTTGTTGTTTATTTGACGTTTTTACTGTTGTTGTTATTTTTGGTGTTGTTGTTGTTGTTATTGTTTATTTTACGTTGTTGTTGTTGTTGTTTATTTGACGTAGTTGTTGTTGTTTATTTGACGTTGTTGTTGTTGTTGTTTATTTGACGTTGTTGTTGTTGTTATTTATTTGACGTTGTTGTTATTGTTGTTGTTGTTATTGTTTATTTGCTGTTGTTGTTGTTGTTGTTTATTTGACGTTGTTATTGTTGTTTATTTGACGTTGTTTTTGTTTTATTTGACATTGTTGTTGTTGTTGTTGTTGTTGTTATATTTGTTATTGTTGTTGTTGTTGTTGCTTATTTGACGTTATTGTTATTGTTGCTATTTATTTGACGTTGTTGTTGTTGTTTATTTGACGTTGTAGTTCTTGTTGTTTATTTGACGTTGTTGTTGCATTTGTTCTTGTTGTTATTGTTGTTGCTTATTTGACGTTGTTGTTATTGTTGTTGTCTATTTGACGTTGTTGTTGTGGTTGTTGTTTATTTGACGTTGTTGTTGTTGTTTTGTTGTTTATTTGACGTTGTTGTTGTCGTTGTTTTTGTTGTTTATTTGACGTTGTTGTTGTTATTTATTTGACGTTAGTGTTGTTTATTTGACATTGTTGTTGTTGACGTTGTTGTTGTTGTTGTTGTTTATTTGATGTTGTTGTTATTGTTGTTGACATAGTTGTTGTTGTTTATTTGATGTTGTTGTTGTTGACGTTGTTGTTTATTTGACGTTGTTGTTGTTGTTTATTTGACGTTGTTGTTGTTTATTGGACGTTGTTGTTGTTGTTGTTTATTTGACATTTTTGTTGTTGTTGACGGTGTTGTTGTTGTTGTTCATTTGACGTTGTTGTTGTTGTTGTTGTTATTTATTTGACGTTGTTGTTGTTGTTTATTTGACGTTGTTGTTGTTGTTGTTTATTTGACGTTGTTGTTGTTGTTTTGGTTTATTTGACATTGTTGTTTATTTGACGTGGTTGTTGTTGTTTATTTGACGTTGTTGTTGTTATCTGACAATGTTGTTGTTGTTGTTTATTTGACGTTGTTGTTGTTGTTGTTGTTTTTTTGACGTTATTGTTGTTGTTTATTTGACGTTGTTATTGTTGTTGTTGTTTATTTGATGTTGTAGTTGTTGACGTTGTTGTTGTTGTTGTTTTTGTTTATTTGACGTTGTTAATGTTGTTGACATTGTTGTTGTTGTTTTTGTTGTTTTTGTTGTTTATTTGACGTTGTTGTTGTTGTTGTTATTGTTGTTGTTGTTTATTTGATGTTGTTGTTGTTGTTGTTGTTGTTGTTGTTTATTTGACGTAGTTGTTGTTGTTGACGTTGTTGTTGTTGTTGTTTATTTGACGTTTTTGTTATTGTTGATGTTATTGTTGTTTTTGTTGTTGTTTATTTGATGTTGTTGTTGTTGTTGTTTATTTGACGTTGTTGTTGTTGTTTATTTGACGTTGTTTTTGTTATTTGTGGTTGTTGTTGTTGTTGTATTTATTGTTGTTGTTGTTGCTTATTTGACATTGTTGTTATTGTTGTTGTTTATTTAACGTTGTTGTTGCTGTTGTTTATTTGACGTTGCTGTTGTTGTTGTTGTTTATTTGACGTTGTTGTTGTTGTTGTTTATTTGACGTTGTTGTTGTTGTTTATTTGACGTTGTTGTTGTTGTTTATTTGTCGTTGTTGTTGTTGTTGTTTATTTGACGTTGTTGTTATTTGACGTTGTTGTTGTTGTTGTATTTGTTGTTGTTGTTGTTGTTTATTTGACGTTGTTGTTGTTGTTGTTTATTTGATGTTATTGTTGTTGTTTATTTGACGTTGTTATTGATGTTGTTGTTGTTTATTTGACGTTGTTGTTGTTGTTGACGTTGTTGTTGTTGTTGTTGTTTATTTGACGTTGTTGTTGTTGTTTATTTGACGTTGTTAATGTTGTTGACATTGTTGTTGTTGTTTTTGTTGGTTATTTGACGTTGTTGTTGTTGTTGTTGTTGTTGTTATTGTTGGTGTTGTTGTTGTTGTTGTTTATTTGACGTTGTTATTGTTGTTGTTTATTTGACGTTGTTGTGGTTGTTGTTGTTGTTGTTGTTGTTGTTGTTTAGTTGACGTTGTTGTAGTAGTTGTTGTTTTTTTGACGTTGTTGTTGTCGTTGTTTTTGTTGTTTATTTGACGTTGTTGTTGTTTGTTTATTTGACGATTTTGTGGTTGTTGATGTTGTTGTTGTTGTTGTTGTTTATTTGACGTTGTTGTTGTTGATGTTTATTTGACGTTGTTGTTGTTATGGTTTATTTGACGTTGTTGTTTTTGTTATTGTTATTGTTGTTGTTATTGTTTATTTGACGTTGTTTTTGTTTATTTGACGTTGTTGATGTTGTTGTTTATTTGACGATGTTGTTGTTAATTTGATGTTGTTGTTGTTGTTATTTATTTGACGTTGTTGATATTGTTGTTGTTGTTGTTTATTAGACGTTGTTGTTGTTGTTTATTAGACGTAGTTGTTGTTGACGTTGTTGTTGTTGTTGTTGTTTGTTTATTTGACGATTTTGTTGTTGTTGATGTTGTTGTTGTTGTTTATTTGATGTTGTTGTTGCTGTTGTTTATTTGACGTTGTTGTTGTCGTTGTTGTTGTTTATTTGACGTTGTTGTTGTTGTTGTTTATTTGACGTTGTTGTTGTTGTTGACATTGTTGTTGTTGTAGTTTATTTGACATTGTTGTGGTTGTTGTTTATTTGACGTTGTTAATGTTGTTAACGTTGTTGTTGTTGTTGTTTATTTCATGTTGTTATTGTTTATTTGACGTTGTTAATGTTGTTGACGTTGTTGTTATTGTTGTTTTTGTTGTTTATTTGACGTTGTTATTGTTGTTGTTGTTTATTTGACGTTGTTGTTGTTGTTGTTTATTTGACGTTGTTAATGTTGTTGACGTTGTTGTTGTTGTTGTTGTTTATTTCATGTTGTTGTTGTTATTGATGTTGTTGTTGTTGTTGTTTATTTGACGTTATTGTTGTTGTTGTCTATTTGACGTTGTTATTGTTGTTGTTGTTGTTGTTTATATGACGTTGTTGTTGTTGTTGACGTTGTTGTTGTTGTTGTTGTTTATTTGACGTTGTTGTTGTTGTTGTTTATTTGACGTTGTTGTTGTTGTTGTTGTTGTTGTTGTTTATTTGACGTTGTTGTTGTTTATTTGACGTTGTTGTTATTGTTGTTTATTTGACATTGTCGTTGTTGTTGTTGTTGGTTATTTGACGTTGTTGTTGTTGTTGTTGTTTATTTGATGTTGTTTTAGTTGTTGTTGTTTATTTGACGTTGTTGTTGTTTTTTATTTGACGTTGTTGTTGTTGACATTATTGTTGTTGTTTATTTGACGTAGTTGTTGTTATTGACGTTGTTGTTGTTATTTATTTGACGTTTTTGTTGTTGTTGATGTTGTTGTTGTTGTTTTTTTTATTTGACGTTGTTGTTGTTGTTTATTTGATGTTGTTGTTGTTGTTATTGTTGTTGTTGTTGTTGTTGTTGTTTATTTGACGTTGTTGTTGTTGTTGTTGTTGTTGTTTATTTGACGTTGTTGTTGTTGTTTACTTGACGTTGTTGTTGTTATTTATTTGACGTTGTTGTTGTTGTTTATTATACGTAGTTGTTGTTGACGTTGTTCTTGTTGTTGTTTGTTTATTTGACGATTTTGTTGTTGTTGATGGTGTTATTGTTGTTTATTTGATGTTGTTGTTGCTGTTGTTTATTTGACGTTGTTGTTGTCGTTGTTGTTGTTTATTTGACGTTGTTGTTGTTGTTGTTTATTTGACGTTGTTGTTGTTGTTGACATTATTGTTGTTGTTATTTATTTGACATTGTTGTTGTTGTTTATTTGACGTTGTTGTTGTTGTTGTTGTTTATTTGACGTTTTTGTTGTTGTTTATTTGATGTTGATTTAGTTGTTGTTGTTTATTTGACGTTGTTGTCGTTGTTTTTGTTGTTTATTTGACGTTGTTGTTGTTATTTATTTGACGTTGTTGTTGTTGTTTATTTGACATTATTGTTGTTGACGTTGTTCTTGTTGTTGTTTATTTGACGTTGTTGTTATTGTTGTTGTTGTTTATTTGACATTGTTGTTGTTGTTGACGTTGTTGTTGTTGTTGTTTATTTGATGTTGTTGTTGTTGTTGACATAGTTGATGTTGTTTATTTGACGTTGTTGTTGTTGACGTTGTTGTTTATTTGACGTTGTTGTTGTTGTTTATTTGACGTTGTTGTTGTTGTTGTTGTTTATTGGACGTTGTTGTTGTTGTTGTTGTTTATTTGACATTGTTGTTGTTGTTGACGGTGTTGTTGTTGTTTCTTTGACATTGTTGTTGTTGTTGTTATTTATTTGACGTTGTTATTGTTGTTGTTTATATGACGTTGTTGTTGTTGTTGTTTATTTGACGTTGTTGTTGTTGTTGTTGTTTATTTGACGTTGTTGTTGTTGTTGTGGTTTATTTGACATTGTTGTTTATTTGACGTTGTTGTTGTTATTTATTTGACGTTGTTGTTGTTGTTGTTTATTTGACGTAGTTGTTGTTGTTGTTTATTTGACGTTATTGTTGTTGTTTATTTGACGTTGTAGTTGTTGACGTTGTTGTTGTTGTTTATTTGACGTTGTTGTTGTTGTTTTTGTTTATTTGACGTTGTTAATGTTGTTGACATTGTTGTTGTTGTTTTTGTTGTTTATTTGACGTTGTTGCTGTTGTTGTTATTTTTGGTTTTGTTGTTGTTGTTATTGTTTATTTGACGTTGTTGTTGTTGTTGTTTATTTGACATAGTTGTTGTTATTTATTTGACGTTGTTGTTGTTGTTTATTTGACGTTGTTGTTGTTGTTATTTATTTGATGTTGTTGTTGTTGTTATTGTTTATTTGTTGTTGTTGTTGTTGTTATTGTTGTTTATTTGACGTTGTTATTGTTGTTTATTTGACGTTGTTTTTGTTTTATTTGACTTTGTTGTTGTTGTTGTTATATTTGTTGTTGTTGTTGTTGTTGTTGTTGTTGCTTATTTGACGTTGTTGTTATTGTTGCTATTTATTTGACGTTGTTGTTGTTGTTTATTTGACGTTGTTGTTCTTGTTGTTTATTTGACGTTGTTGTTGTATTTGTTGTTGTTGTTATTGTTCTTGCTTATTTGACGTTGTTGTTATTGTTGTTGTCTATTTGACGTTGTTGTTGTTGTTGTTGTTCATTTGACGTTGTTGTTGTTTATTTGACGTTGTTGTTGTTGTTTATTTGACGTTGTTGTTGTTGTTGTTTTGTTGTTTATTTGACGTTGTTGTTGTCGTTGTTTTTGTTGTTTATTTGACGTTGTTGTTGTTATTTATTTGACGTTGTTGTTGTTTATTTGACATTGTTGTTGTTGACGTTGTTGTTGTTGTTGTTGTTTATTTGATGTTGTTGTTATTGTTGTTGACATAGTTGTTGCTGTTTATTTGACGTTGTTGTTGTTGACGTTGTTATTTATTTGACGTTGTTGTTGTTGTTTATTTGACGTTGTTGTTGTTGTTGTTTATTTGACGTTGTTGTTGTTGTTGTTTATTTGACATTGTTGTTGTTGTTTTCGTTTATTTGACGTTGTTGTTTATTTGACGTGGTTGTTGTTGTTTATTTGACGTTGTTGTTGTTATTTGACAATGTTGTTGTTGTTGTTTATTTGACGTTGTTGTTGTTGTTGTTTATTTGACGTTATTGTTGTTGTTTATTTGACGTTGTTATTGTTGTTGTTGTTTATTTGATGTTGTAGTTGTTGACGTTGTTGTTGTTGTTGTTTTTGTTTATTTGACGTTGTTAATGTTGTTGACATTGTTGTTGTTGTTTTTGTTGTTTATTTGACGTTGTTGTGTTGTTGTTTATTTGATGTTGTTGTTGTTGTTGTTATTGTTTATTTGACGTTGTTGTTGTTGTTGTTATTGTTTATTTGACGTAGTTGTTGTTGTTGTTTATTTGACGTAGTTGTTGTTGTTGACGTTGTTGTTGTTGTTGTTTATTTGACGTTTTTATTATTGTTGATGTTATTGTTGTTTTTGTTGTTGTTTATTTGATGTTGTTGTTGTTGTTGTTTATTTGACGTTGTTGTTGTTGTTGTTTATTTGACGTCGTTTTTGTTATTTGTGGTTGTTGTTGTTGTATTTGTTGTTGTTGTTGTTGCTTATTTGACATTGTTGTTATTGTTGTTGTTTATTTACCGTTGTTGTTGCTGTTGTTTATTTGACGTTGTTGTTGTTGACGTTGTTGTTTATTTGACGTTGTTGTTGTTGTTTATTTGACGTTGTTGTTGTTTATTGGACGTTGTTGTTGTTGTTGTTTATTTGACATTTTTGTTGTTGTTGACGGTGTTGTTGTTGTTGTTGTTTATTTGACATTGTTGTTGTTGTTGTTATTTATTTGACGTTGTTGTTGTTGTTTATTTGACGTTGTTGTTGTTGTTGTTTATTTGACGTTGTTGTTGTTGGTTTGGTTTATTTGACGTTGTTGTTTATTTGACGTGGTTGTTGTTGTTTATTTGACGTTGTTGTTGTTATTTGACAATGTTGTTGTTGTTGTTTATTTGACGTTGTTGTTGTTGTTGTTTTTTTGACGTTATTGTTGTTGTTTATTTGACGTTGTTATTGTAGTTGTTGTTTATTTGATGTTGTAGTTGTTGACGTTGTTGTTGTTGTTGTTTTTGTTTATTTGACGTTGTTAATGTTGTTGACATTGTTGTTGTTGTTTTTGTTGTTTTTGTTGTTTATTTGACGTTGTTGTTGTTGTTGTTGTTGTTGTTGTTTATTTGACGTAGTTGTTGTTGTTGACGTTGTTGTTGTTTATTTGATGTTTTTGTTATTGTTGATGTTATTGTTGTTTTTGTTGTTGTTTATTTGATGTTGTTGTTGTTGTTGTTAATTTGACGTTGTTGTTGTTTATTTGACGTTGTTTTTGTTATTTGTGGTTGTTGTTGTTGTTGTATTTGTTGTTGTTGTTGTTGCTTATTTGACATTGTTGTTATTGTTGTTGTTTATTTAACGTTGTTGTTGCTGTTGTTTATTTGACGTTGCTGTTGTTGTTGTTGTTTATTTGACGTTGTTGTTGTTGTTTATTTGACGTTGTTGTTGTTGTTTATTTGACGTTGTTGTTGTTGTTTATTTGTCGTTGTTGTTGTTGTTATTTATTTGACGTTGTTGTTATTTGACGTTGTTGTTGTTGTTGTATTTGTTGTTATTGTTGTTGTTTATTTGACGTTGTTGTTGTTGTTGTTGTTGTTTATTTGATGTTATTGTTGTTGTTTGTTTGACGTTGTTATTGATGTTGTTGTTGTTTATTTGACGTTGTTGTTGTTGTTGACGTTGTTGTTGTTGTTGTTGTTTATTTGACGTTGTTGTTGTTGTTGTTTATTTGACGTTGTTAATGTTGTTGACATTGTTGTTGTTGTTTTTGTTGTTTATTTGACGTTGTTGTTGTTATTGTTGTTATTATTGGTGTTGTTGTTGTTGTTTATTTGACGTTGTTGTTGTCGTTGTTGTTGTTTATTTGACGTTGTTGTTGTTGTTGTTTATTTGACGTTGTTGTTGTTGTTGACATTGTTGTTGTTGTAGTTTATTTGACATTGTTGTTGTTGTTGTTTATTTGACGTTGTTAATGTTGTTAACGTTGTTGTTGCTGTTGTTTATTTCATGTTGTTATTGTTTATTTGACGTTGTTAATGTTGTTGACGTTGTTGTTATTGTTGTTTTTGTTGTTTATTTGACGTTGTTATTGTTGTTGTTGTTTATTTGACGTTGTTGTTGTTGTTGTTTATTTGACGTTGTTAATGTTGTTGACGTTGTTGTTGCTGTTGTTGTTTATTTCATGTTGTTGTTGTTATTGTTGTTGTTGTTGTTGTTTATTTGACGTTATTGTTGTTGTTGTTGTCTATTTGACGTTGTTATTGTTGTTGTTGTTGTTGTTGTTTATATGACGTTGTTGTTTTTGTTGTTGACGTTGTTGTTTTTGTTGTTTATTTGACGTTGTTGTTGTTGTTGTTTATTTGACGTTGTTGTTGTTGTTGTTTATTTGACGTTGTTGTTGTTGTTTATTTGACGTTGTTGTTATTGTTGTTTATTTGACGTTGTCGTTGTTATTGTTGTTGGTTATTTGACGTTGTTGTTGTTGTTGTTTATTTGATGTTGTTTTAGTTGTTGTTGTTTATTTGACGTTGTTGTTGTTTTTTATTTGACGTTGTTGTTGTTGACATTGTTGTTGTTGTTTATTTGACGTAGTTGTTGTTATTGACGTTGTTGTTGTTATTTATTTGACGTTTTTGTTGTTGTTGATGTTGTTGTTGTTGTTTTTTTTATTTGACGTTGTTGTTGTTGTTTATTTGATGTTGTTGTTGTTGTTATTGTTGTTGTTGTTGTTGTTGTTGTTTATTTGACGTTGTTGTTGTTGTTGTTGTTGTTTATTTGACGTTGTTGTTGTTGTTTACTTGACGTTGTTGTTGTTGTTTATTTGACGTTGTTGTTGTTGTTGTTTATTATACGTAGTTGTTGTTGACGTTGTTGTTGTTGTTATTTGTTTATTTGACGATTTTGTTGTTGTTGATGTTGTTGTTGTTGTTTATTTGATGTTGTTGTTGTTGTTGTTTATTTGACGTTGTTGTTGTCGTTGTTGTTGTTTATTTGACGTTGTTGTTGTTGTTGTTTATTTGACGTTGTTGTTGTTGTTGACATTATTGTTGTTGTTGTTTATTTGACATTGTTGTTGTTGTTTATTTGACGTTGTTGTTGTTGTTGTTGTTGTTGTTTATTTGACGTTGTTGTTGTTGTATTTGTTGTTGTGTTTTATTGTTGTTGCTTATTTGACATTGTTGTTATTGTTGTTGTTTATTTGACGTTGTTGTTGTTGTTCTTATTTATTTGACGTTGTTGTTGTTGTTGTTTATTTGACGTTGTTGTTGTTGTTTATTTGATGTTGATTTAGTTGTTGTTGTTTATTTGACGTTGTTGTCGTTGTTTTTGTTGTTTATTTGACGTTGTTGTTGTTATTTATTTGACGTTGTTGTTGTTGTTTATTTGACATTATTATTGTTGACGTTGTTCTTGTTGTTGTTTATTTGACGTTGTTGTTATTGTTGTTGTTGTTTATTTGACATTGTTGTTGTTGTTGTTGTTTATTTGATGTTGTTGTTGTTGACATAGTTGATGTTGTTTATTTGACGTTGTTGTTGTTGACGTTGTTGTTTATTTGACGTTGTTGTTGATGTTTATTTGACGCTGTTGTTGTTGTTGTTGTTGTTGTTTATTGGACGTTGTTGTTGTTGTTGTTTATTTGACATTGTTGTTGTTGTTGACGGTGTTGTTGTTGTTGTTTATTTGACATTGTTGTTGTTGTTGTTATTTATTTGACGTTGTTATTGTTGTTTTTTATATGACGTTGTTATTGTTGTTGTTTATTTGACGTTGTTGTTGTTGTTGTTTATTTGACGTTGTTGTTGTTGTTGTGGTTTATTTGACGTTGTTGTTTATTTGACGTTGTTGTTGTTATTTATTTGACGTTGTTGTTGTTGTTGTTTATTTGACGTTGTTGTTGTTGTTTATTTGACGTTATTGTTGTTGTTTATTTGACGTTGTTATTGTTGTTGTTGTTTATTTGACGTTGTAGTTGTTGACGTTGTTGTTGTTGTTTATTTGACGTTGTTGTTGTTGTTTTTGTTTATTTGACGTTGTTAATGTTGTTGACATTATTGTTGTTGTTTTTGTTGCTTATTTGACGTTGTTGCTGTTGTTGTTATTTTTGGTTTTGTTGTTGTTGTTATTGTTTATTTGACGTTGTTGTTGTTGTTGTTTATTTGACGTAGTTGTTGTTGTTTATTTGACGTTGTTGTTGTTGTTTATTTGACGTTGTTGTTGTTGTTATTTATTTGACGTTGTTGTTGTTGTTGTTATTGTTTATTTGCTGTTGTTGTTGTTGTTGTTGTTGTTTATTTGACGTTGTTATTGTTGTTTATTTGACGTTGTTTTTGTTTTATTTGACATTGTTGTTGTTGTTGTTGTTATATTTGTTGTTGTTGTTGTTGTTGTTGTTGCTTATTTGACGTTGTTCTTATTGTTGCTATTTATTTGACATTGTTGTTGTTGTTTATTTGACGTTGTTGTTCTTGTTGTTTATTTGACGTTGTTGTTGTATTTGTTGTTGTTGTTATTGTTGTTGCTTATTTGACGTTGTTGTTATTGTTGTTGTCTATTTGACGTTGTTGTTGTTGTTGTTATTCATTTGACGTTGTTGTTGTTTATTTGACGTTGTTGTTGTTGTTTATTTGACGTTGTTGTTGTTGTTTTGTTGTTTATTTGACGTTGTTGTTGTCGTTGTTTTTGTTGTTTATTTGACGTTGTTGTTGTTATTTATTTGACGTTGTTGTTGTTTATTTGACATTGTTGTTGTTGACGTTGTTGTTGTTGTTGTTGTTTATTTGATGTTGTTGTTATTGTTGTTGACATAGTTGTTGCTGTTTATTTGACGTTGTTGTTGTTGACGTTGTTGTTTATTTGACGTTGTTGTTGTTGTTTATTTGACGTTGTTGTTGTTTATTGGACGTTGTTGTTGTTGTTGTTTATTTGACATTTTTGTTGTTGTTGACGGTGTTGTTGTTGTTGTTGTTATTTATTTGATGTTGTTGTTGTTGTTTATTTGACGTTGTTGTTGTTGTTGTTTATTTGACGTTGTTGTTGTTGTTGTTTATTTGACGTTGTTGTTGTTGTTTTGGTTTATTTGACGTTGTTGTTTATTTGACGTGGTTGTTGTTGTTTATTTGACGTTGTTGTTGTTATTTGACAATGTTGTTGTTGTTGTTTATTTGACGTTGTTGTTGTTGTTGTTTATTTGACGTTATTGTTGTTGTTTATTTGACGTTGTTATTGTTGTTGTTGTTTATTTGATGTTGTAGTTGTTGACGTTGTTGTTGTTGTTGTTTTTGTTTATTTGACGTTGTTAATGTTGTTGACATTGTTGTTGTTGTTTTTGTTGTTTATTTGACGTTGTTGTGTTGTTGTTTATTTGATGTTGTTGTTGTTGTTGTTATTGTTTATTTGACGTTGTTGTTGTTGTTGTTATTGTTTATTTGACGTTATTGTTGTTGTTGTTTATTTGACGTAGTTGTTGTTGTTGACGTTGTTGTTGTTGTTTATTTGACGTTTTTATTATTGTTGTTTTTGTTGTTGTTTATTTGATGTTGTTGTTGTTGTTGTTTATTTGACGTTGTTGTTGTTGTTTATTTGACGTTGTTTTTGTTATTTGTGGTTGTTGTTGTTGTTGTATTTGTTGTTGTTGTTGTTGCTTATTTGACATTGTTGTTATTGTTGTTGTTTATTTACCGTTGTTGTTGCTGTTGTTTATTTGACGTTGTTGTTGTTGTTGTTGTTGTTTATTTGACGTTGTTTTTGTTGTTGTTGTTTATTTGACGTTGTTGTTGTTGTTGTTTATTTGACGTTGTTGTTGTTGTTTATTTGACGTTGTTGTTGTTGTTGTTTATTTGACGTTGTTGTTGTTGTTGTATTTGTTGTTGTTGTTGTTGTTTATTTGACGTTGTTGTTGTTGTTGTTGTTTATTTGATGTTATTGTTGTTGTTTATTTGACGTTGTTATTGATGTTGTTGTTGTTGTTGACGTTGTTGTTGTTGTTGTTTATTTGACGTTGTTGTTGTTGGTTATTTGACGTTGCTAATGTTGTTAACATTGTTGTTGTTGTTTTTGTTGTTTATTTGACGTTGTTGTTGTTGTTATTGTTGGTGTTGTTGTTGTAGTTTATTTGACGTTGTTGTTGTTGTTTATTTGACGTTGTTGTGGTTGTTGTTTATTTGACGTTGTTGTTGTTGTTGTTGTTTAGTTGACGTTGTTGTAGTAGTTGTTGTTTATTTGACGTTGTTGTTGTCGTTGTTTTTGTTGTTTATTTGACGTTGTTGTTGTTTGTTTATTTGACGATTTTGTGGTTGTTGATGTTGTTGTTGTTGTTGTTGTTTATTTGACGTTGTTGTTGTTGTTGTTTATTTGACGTTGTTGATGTTGTTGTTTATTTGACGTTGTTGTTGTTAATTTGAAGTTGTTGTTGTTGTTATTTATTTGACATTGTTGTTATTGTTGTTGTTGTTGTTTATTAGACGTTGTTGTTGTTGTTTATTAGACGTAGTTGTTGTTGACGTTGTTGTTGTTGTTGTTTGTTTATTTGACGATTTTGTTGTTGTTGATGTTGTTGTTGTTGTTTATTTGATGTTGTTGTTGCTGTTGTTTATTTGACGTTGTTGTTGTCGTTGTTGTTGTTTATTTGACGTTGTTGTTGTTGTTTATTTGACGTTGTTGTTGTTGTTGACATTGTTGTTGTTGTTGTTTATTTGACATTGTTGTTGTTGTTGTTGTTTATTTGACGTTGTTAATGTTGTTAACGTTGTTGTTGCTGTTGTTTATTTCATGTTGTTGTTGTTTATTTGACGTTGTTAATGTTGTTGACGTTGTTGTTATTGTTGTTTTTGTTGTTTATTTGACGTTGTTATTGTTGTTATTTTTGTTGTTGCTTTTGTTGGTGTTGTTGTTGTTTATTTGACGTTGTTGTTGTTGTTGTTGTTGTTTATTTGACGTTGTTAATGTTGTTGACGTTGTTGTTGCTGTTGTTGTTTATTTCATGTTGTTGTTGTTATTGTTGTTGTTGTTGTTGTTTATTTGACGTTATTGTTGTTGTTGTCTATTTGACATAGTTATTGTTGTTGTTGTTGTTGTTTATATGACGTTGTTGTTGTTGTTGTTGACGTTGTTGTTGTTGTTGTTGTTGTTGTTTATTTAACGTTGTTGTTGTTGTTGTTTATTTGACGTTGTTGTTATTGTTGTTTATTTGACATTGTTGTTGTTGTTGTTGACGTTGTTGTTGTTGTTGGTTATTTGACGTTGTTGTTGTTGTTGTTGTTGTTTATTTGATGTTATTTTAGTTGTTGTTGTTTATTTGACGTTGTTGTTGTTTTTTATTTGACGTTGTTGTTGTTGACATTGTTGTTGTTGTTTATTTGACGTAGTTGTTGTTATTGACGTTGTTGTTGTTATTTATTTGACGTTTTTGTTGTTGTTGATGTTGTTGTTGTTGTTTTTTTTATTTGTTGTTGTTGTTGTTGTTTGTTTGATGATGTTGTTGTTGTTATTGTTGTTGTTGTTGTTGTTGTTTATTTGACGTTGTTGTTGTTGTTGTTGTTGTTGTTTATTTGACGTTGTTGTTGTTGTTTATTTGACGTTGTTGTTGTTGTTTATTTGACGTTGTTGTTGTTGTTTATTTGACGTTGTTGTTGTTGTTGTTTATTAGACGTAGTTGTTGTTGACGTTGTTGTTATTGTTGTTTGTTTATTTGACGATTTTGTTGTTGTTGATGTTGTTGTTGTTGTTTATTTGTTGTTGTTGTTGCTGTTGTTTATTTGACGTTGTTGTTGTCGTTGTTGTTGTTTATTTGACGTTGTTGTTGTTGTTGTTTATTTGACGTTGTTGTTGTTGTTGACATTGTTGTTGTTGTTGTTTATTTGACATTGTTGTTGTTGTTGTTTATTTGACGTTGTTAATGTTGTTAACATTGTTGTTGTTGTTGTATTTGTTGTTGTTGTTGTTGCTTATTTGACATTGTTGTTATTGTTGTTGTTTATTTACCGTTGTTGTTGCTGTTGTTTATTTGACGTTGTTGTTGTTGACGTTGTTGTTTATTTGACGTTGTTGTTGTTGTTGTTTATTTGACGTTGTTGTTGTTTATTGGACGTTGTTGTTGTTGTTGTTTATTTGACATTTTTGTTGTTGTTGACGGTGTTGTTGTTGTTGTTGTTTATTTGACATTGTTGTTGTTGTTGTTATTTATTTGACGTTGTTGTTGTTGTTTATTTGACGTTGTTGTTGTTGTTTATTTGACGTTGTTGTTCTTGTTTTGGTTTATTTGACGTTGTTGTTGTTTATTGGAAGTTATTGTTGTTGTTGTTTATTTGACATTTTTGTTGTTGTTGACGGTGTTGTTGTTGTTGTTGTTTATTTGACATTGTTGTTGTTGTTGTTGTTATTTATTTGACGTTGTTGTTGTTGTTTATTTGACGTTGTTGTTGTTGTTGTTTATTTGACGTTGTTGTTGTTGTTTTGGTTTATTTGACGTTGTTGTTTATTTGACGTGGTTGTTGTTGTTTATTTGACGTTGTTGTTGTTATTTGACAATGTTGTTGTTGTTGTTTATTTGACGTTGTTGTTGTTGTTGTTTTTTTTACGTTATTGTTGTTGTTTATTTGACGTTGTTATTGTTGTTGTTGTTTATTTGATGTTGTAGTTGTTGACGTTGTTGTTGTTGTTGTTTTTGTTTATTTGACGTTGTTAATGTTGTTGACATTGTTGTTGTTGTTTTTGTTGTTTTTGTTGTTTATTTGACGTTGTTGTTGTTGTTGTTATTGTTGTTGTTGTTTATTTGATGTTGTTGTTGTTGTTGTTTATTTGACGTAGTTGTTGTTGTTGACGTTGTTGTTGTTGTTGTTGTTGTTTATTTGACGTTTTTGTTATTGTTGATGTTATTGTTGTTTTTGTTGTTGTTTATTTGATGTTGTTGTTGTTGTTTATTTGACGTTGTTGTTGTTGTTTATTTGACGTTGTTTTTGTTATTTGTGGTTGTTGTTGTTGTTGTATTTGTTGTTGTTGTTGTTGCTTATTTGACATTGTTGTTATTGTTGTTGTTTATTTAACGTTGTTGTTGCTGTTGTTTATTTGACGTTGCTGTTGTTGTTGTTGTTTATTTGACGTTGTTGTTGTTGTTTATTTGACGTTGTTGTTGTTGTTTATTTGACGTTGTTGTTGTTTATTTGTCGTTGTTGTTGTTGTTGTTTATTTGACGTTGTTGTTATTTGACGTTGTTGTTGTTGTTGTATTTGTTGTTGTTGTTGTTGTTGTTTATTTGACGTTGTTGTTGTTGTTGTTGTTTATTTGATGTTATTGTTGTTGTTTATTTGACGTTGTTATTGATGTTGTTGTTGTTTATTTGACGTTGTTGTTGTTGTTGACGTTGTTGTTGTTGTTGTTTATTTGACGTTGTTGTTGTTGTTTAGTTGACGTTGTTAATGTTGTTGACATTGTTGTTGTTGTTTTTGTTGTTTATTTGACGTTGTTGTTGTTGTTGTTATTATTGGTGTTGTTGTTGTTGTTTATTTGACGTTGTTGTTGTTGTTGTTGTTGTTGTTTAGTTGACGTTGTTGTAGTAGTTGTTGTTTATTTGACGTTGTTGTTGTCGTTGTTTTTGTTGTTTATTTGACGTTGTTGTTGTTTGTTTATTTGACGATTTTGTGGTTGTTGATGTTGTTGTTGTTGTTGTTGTTGTTTATTTGACGTTGTTGTTGTTGATGTTTATTTGACGTTGTTGTTGTTGTGGTTTATTTGATGTTGTTGTTTTTGTTATTGTTATTGTTGTTGTTATTGTTTATTTGACGTTGTTTTTGTTTATTTGACGTTGTTGATGTTGTTGTTTATTTGACGATGTTGTTGTTAATTTAAAGTTGTTGTTGTTGTTATTTATTTGACGTTGTTGTTATTGTAGTTGTTGTTGTTTATTAGACGTTGTTGTTGTTGTTTATTAGACGTAGTTGTTGTTGACGTTGTTGTTGTTGTTGTTGTTTGTTTATTTGACGATTTTGTTGTTGTTGATGTTGTTGTTGTTGTTGTTTATTTGATGTTGTTGTTGCTGTTGTTTATTTGACGTTGTTGTTGTTGTTGTTGTTGTTTATTTGACGTTGTTGTTGTTGTTGTTTATTTGACGTTGTTGTTGTTGTTGACATTGTTGTTGTTGTAGTTTATTTGACATTGTTGTTGTTGTTGTTTATTTGACGTTGTTAATGTTGTTAACATTGTTGTTGCTGTTGTTTATTTCATGTTGTTATTGTTTATTTGACGTTGTTAATGTTGTTGACGTTGTTGTTATTGTTGTTTTTGTTATTTATTTGACGTTGTTATTGTTGTTGTTGTTTATTTGACGTTGTTGTTGTTGTTGTTTATTTGACGTTGTTAATGTTGTTGACGTTGTTGTTGTTGTTGTTGTTTATTTCATGTTGTTGTTGTTATTGTTGTTGTTGTTGTTTATTTGACGTTATTGTTGTTGTTGTCTATTTGACATTGTTATTGTTGTTGTTGTTGTTGTTTATATGACGTTGTTGTTTTTGTTGTTAACGTTGTTGTTTTTGTTGTTTATTTGACGTTGTTTTTGTTTTATTTGACATTGTTGTTGTTGTTGTTGTTATATTTGTTGTTGTTGTTGTTGTTGTTGCTTATTTGACGTTGTTGTTATTGTTGCTATTTATTTGACATTGTTGTTGTTGTTTATTCGACGTTGTTGTTCTTGTTGTTTATTTGACGTTGTTGTTGTATTTGTTGTTGTTGTTATTGTTGTTGCTTATTTGACGTTGATGTTATTGTTGTTGTCTATTTGACGTTGTTGTTGTTGTTGTTGTTATTCATTTGACGTTGTTGTTGTTTATTTGACGTTGTTGTTGTTGTTTATTTGACGTTGTTGTTGTTGTTTTGTTGTTTATTTGACGTTGTTGTTGTCGTTGTTTTTGTTGTTTATTTGACGTTGTTGTTGTTATTTATTTGACGTTGTTGTTGTTTATTTGACATTGTTGTTGTTGACGTTGTTGTTGTTGTTGTTGTTGTTGTTTATTTGATGTTGTTGTTATTGTTGTTGACATAGTTGTTGCTGTTTATTTGACGTTGTTGTTGTTGACGTTGTTGTTTATTTGACGTTGTTGTTGTTGTTTATTTGACGTTGTTGTTGTTTATTGGACGTTGTTGTTGTTGTTGTTTATTTGACATTTTTGTTGTTGTTGACGGTGTTGTTGTTGTTGTTGTTATTTATTTGATGTTGTTGTTGTTGTTTATTTGACGTTGTTGTTGTTGTTGTTTATTTGACGTTGTTGTTGTTGTTGTTTATTTGACGTTGTTGTTGTTGTTTTGGTTTATTTGACGTTGTTGTTTATTTGACGTGGTTGTTGTTGTTTATTTGACGTTGTTGTTGTTATTTGACAATGTTGTTGTTGTTGTTTATTTGACGTTGTTGTTGTTGTTGTTTATTTGACGTTATTGTTGTTGTTTATTTGACGTTGTTATTGTTGTTGTTGTTTATTTGATGTTGTAGTTGTTGACGTTGTTGTTGTTGTTATTTTTGTTTATTTGACGTTGTTAATGTTGTTGACATTGTTGTTGTTGTTTTTGTTGTTTTTGTTGTTTATTTGACGTTGTTGTTGTTGTTGTTATTGTTGTTGTTGTTTATTTGATGTTGTTGTTGTTGTTGTTTATTTGACGTAGTTGTTGTTGTTGACGTTGTTGTTGTTGTTGTTGTTGTTTAGTTGACGTTTTTGTTATTGTTGATGTTATTGTTGTTTTTGTTGTTGTTTATTTGATGTTGTTGTTGTTGTTTATTTGACGTTGTTGTTGTTGTTTATTTGACGTTGTTTTTGTTATTTGTGGTTGTTGTTGTTGTTGTATTTGTTGTTGTTGTTGTTGCTTATTTGACATTGTTGTTATTGTTGTTGTTTATTTAACGTTGTTGTTGCTGTTGTTTATTTGACGTTGCTGTTGTTGTTGTTGTTTATTTGACGTTGTTGTTGTTGTTTATTTGACGTTGTTGTTGTTGTTTATTTGACGTTGTTGTTGTTTATTTGTCGTTGTTGTTGTTGTTGTTTATTTGACGTTGTTGTTATTTGACGTTGTTGTTGTTGTTGTATTTGTTGTTGTTGTTGTTGTTGTTTATTTGACGTTGTTGTTGTTGTTGTTGTTTATTTGATGTTATTGTTGTTGTTTATTTGACGTTGTTATTGATGTTGTTGTTGTTTATTTGACGTTGTTGTTGTTGTTGACGTTGTTGTTGTTGTTGTTTATTTGACGTTGTTGTTGTTGTTTAGTTGACGTTGTTAATGTTGTTGACATTGTTGTTGTTGTTTTTGTTGTTTATTTGACGTTGTTGTTGTTGTTGTTATTATTGGTGTTGTTGTTGTTGTTTATTTGACGTTGCTGTTGTTGTTGTTTATTTGACGTTGTTGTGGTTGTTGTTTATTTGACGTTGTTGTTGTTGTTGTTGTTGTTGTTTAGTTGACGTTGTTGTAGTAGTTGTTGTTTATTTGACGTTGTTGTTGTCGTTGTTTTTGTTGTTTATTTGACGTTGTTGTTGTTTGTTTATTTGACGATTTTGTGGTTGTTGATGTTGTTGTTGTTTATTTGACGTTGTTGTTGTTGATGTTTATTTGACGTTGTTGTTGTTGTGGTTTATTTGATGTTGTTGTTTTTGTTATTGTTATTGTTGTTGTTATTGTTTATTTGACGTTGTTTTTGTTTATTTGACGTTGTTGATGTTGTTGTTTATTTGACGATGTTGTTGTTAATTTAAAGTTGTTGTTGTTGTTATTTATTTGACGTTGTTGTTATTGTAGTTGTTGTTGTTTATTAGACGTTGTTGTTGTTGTTTATTAGACGTAGTTGTTGTTGACGTTGTTGTTGTTGTTGTTGTTTGTTTATTTGACGATTTTGTTGTTGTTGATGTTGTTGTTGTTGTTGTTTATTTGATGTTGTTGTTGCTGTTGTTTATTTGACGTTGTTGTTGTTGTTGTTGTTGTTTATTTGACGTTGTTGTTGTTGTTGTTTATTTGACGTTGTTGTTGTTGTTGACATTGTTGTTGTTGTAGTTTATTTGACATTGTTGTTGTTGTTGTTTATTTGACGTTGTTAATGTTGTTAACATTGTTGTTGCTGTTGTTTATTTCATGTTGTTATTGTTTATTTGACGTTGTTAATGTTGTTGACGTTGTTGTTATTGTTGTTTTTGTTGTTTATTTGACGTTGTTATTGTTGTTGTTGTTTATTTGACGTTGTTGTTGTTGTTGTTTATTTGACGTTGTTAATGTTGTTGACGTTGTTGTTGTTGTTGTTGTTTATTTCATGTTGTTGTTGTTATTGTTGTTGTTGTTGTTGTTTATTTGACGTTATTGTTGTTGTTGTCTATTTGACGTTGTTATTGTTGTTGTTGTTGTTGTTTATATGACGTTGTTGTTTTTGTTGTTAACGTTGTTGTTTTTGTTGTTTATTTGACGTTGTTGTTGTTGTTGTTTATTTGACGTTGTTGTTGTTGTTGTTGTTTATTTGACGTTGTTGTTTTTGTTTATTTGACGTTGTTGTTATTGTTGTTTATTTGACATTGTCGTCGTTGTTGTTGTTGGTTATTTGACGTTGTTGTTGTTGTTGTTTATTTGATGTTGTTTTAGTTGTTGTTGTTTATTTGACGTTGTTGTTGTTTTTTATTTGACGTTGTTGTTGTTGACATTGTTGTTGTTGTTTATTTGACGTAGTTGTTGTTATTGACGTTGTTGTTGTTATTTATTTGACGTTTTTGTTGTTGTTGATGTTGTTGTTGTTGTTTTTTTTATTTGACGATGTTGTTGTTGTTTATTTGATGTTGTTGTTGTTGTTATTGTTGTTGTTGTTGTTGTTGTTGTTTATTTGACGATGTTGTTGTTGTTGTTGTTTATTTGACGTTGTTGTTGTTGTTTACTTGACGTTGTTGTTGTTGTTGTTTATTTGACGTTGTTGTTGTTGTTGTTTATTATATGTAGTTGTTGTTGACGTTGTTGTTGTTGTTGTTTGTTTATTTGACGATTTTGTTGTTGTTGATGTTGTTGTTGTTGTTTATTTGATGTTGTTGTTGTTGTTGTTGTTTATTTGACGTTGTTGTTGTTGTTGTTTATTTGACGTTGTTGTTGTTGTTGTTTATTTGACGTTGTTGTTGTTGTTGACATTATTGTTGTTGTTGTTTATTTGACATTGTTGTTGTTGTTTATTTGACGTTGTTGTTGTTGTTGTTGTTGTTTATTTGACGTTGTTGTTGTTGTATTTGTTGTTGTTGTTATTGTTGTTGCTTATTTGACATTGTTGTTATTGTTGTTGTTTATTTGACGTTGTTGTTGTTGTTCTTATTTATTTGACGTTGTTGTTGTTGTTGTTGTTTATTTGACGTTGTTGTTGTTGTTGTTTATTTGATGTTGATTTAGTTGTTGTTGTTTATTTGACGTTGTTGTCGTTGTTTTTGTTGTTTATTTGACGTTGTTGTTGTTATTTATTTGACGTTGTTGTTGTTGTTTATTTGACATTATTATTGTTGACGTTGTTCTTGTTGTTGTTTATTTGACGTTGTTGTTATTGTTGTTGTTGTTTATTTGACATTGTTGTTGTTGTTGTTGTTTATTTGATGTTGTTGTTGTTGTTGACATAGTTGATGTTGTTTATTTGACGTTGTTGTTGTTGACGTTGTTGTTTATTTGACGTTGTTGTTGATGTTTATTTGACGCTGTTGTTGTTGTTGTTGTTGTTTATTGGACGTTGTTGTTGTTGTTGTTTATTTGACATTGTTGTTGTTGTTGACGGTGTTGTTGTTGTTGTTTATTTGACATTGTTGTTGTTGTTGTTATTTATTTGACGTTGTTATTGTTGTTGTTTATATGACGTTGTTATTGTTGTTGTTTATTTGACGTTGTTGTTGTTGTTGTTTATTTGACGTTGTTGTTGTTGTTGTGGTTTATTTGACGTTGTTGTTGTTATTTATTTGACGTTGTTGTTGTTGTTGTTTATTTGACGTTGTTGTTGTTGTTTATTTGACGTTATTGTTGTTGTTTATTTGACGTTGTTATTGTTGTTGTTGTTTATTTGACGTTGTAGTTGTTGACGTTGTTGTTGTTGTTTATTTGACGTTGTTGTTGTTGTTTTTGTTTATTTGACGTTGTTAATGTTGTTGACATTGTTGTTATTGTTTTTGTTGCTTATTTGACGTTGTTGCTGTTGTTGTTATTTTTGGTTTTGTTGTTGTTGTTATTGTTTATTTGACGTTGTTGTTGTTGTTGTTTATTTGACGTAGTTGTTGTTGTTTATTTGACGTTGTTGTTGTTGTTTATTTGACGTTGTTGTTGTTGTTATTTATTTGACGTTGTTGTTGTTGTTGTTATTGTTTATTTGCTGTTGTTGTTGTTGTTGTTGTTTATTTGACGTTGTTATTATTGTTTATTTGACGTTGTTTTTGTTTTATTTGACATTGTTGTTGTTGTTGTTGTTATATTTGTTGTTGTTGTTGTTGTTGTTGTTGCTTATTTGACGTTGTTGTTATTGTTGCTATTTATTTGACATTGTTGTTGTTGTTTATTTGACGTTGTTGTTCTTGTTGTTTATTTGACGTTGTTGTTGTATTTGTTGTTGTTGTTATTGTTGTTGCTTATTTGACGTTGTTGTTATTGTTGTTGTCTATTTGACGTTGTTGTTGTTGTTGTTATTCATTTGACGTTGTTGTTGTTTATTTGACGTTGTTGTTGTTGTTTATTTGACGTTGTTGTTGTTGTTTTGTTGTTTATTTGACGTTGTTGTTGTCGTTGTTTTTGTTGTTTATTTGACGTTGTTGTTGTTATTTATTTGACGTTGTTGTTGTTTATTTGACATTGTTGTTGTTGACGTTGTTGTTGTTGTTGTTGTTGTTTATTTGATGTTGTTGTTATTGTTGTTGACATAGTTGTTGTTGTTTATTTGACGTTGTTGTTGTTGACGTTGTTGTTTATTTGACGTTGTTGTTGTTGTTTATTTGACGTTGTTGTTGTTTATTGGACGTTGTTGTTGTTGTTGTTTATTTGACATTTTTGTTGTTGTTGACGGTGTTGTTGTTGTTGTTGTTTATTTGACATTGTTGTTGTTGTTGTTGTTATTTATTTGATGTTGTTGTTGTTTATTTGACGTTGTTGTTGTTGTTGTTTATTTGACGTTGTTGTTGTTGTTGTTGTTTATTTGACGTTGTTGTTGTTGTTTTGGTTTATTTGACGTTGTTGTTTATTTGACGTGGTTGTTGTTGTTTATTTGACGTTGTTGTTGTTATTTGACAATGTTGTTGTTGTTGTTTATTTGACGTTGTTGTTGTTGTTGTTTATTTGACGTTATTGTTGTTGTTTATTTGACGTTGTTATTGTTGTTGTTGTTTATTTGATGTTGTAGTTGTTGACGTTGTTGTTGTTGTTGTTTTTGTTTATTTGACGTTGTTAATGTTGTTGACATTGTTGTTGTTGTTTTTGTTGTTTATTTGACGTTGTTGTGTTGTTGTTTATTTGATGTTGTTGTTGTTGTTGTTATTGTTTATTTGACGTTGTTGTTGTTGTTGTTATTGTTTATTTGACGTTATTGTTGTTGTTGTTGTTTATTTGACGTAGTTGTTGTTGTTGACGTTGTTGTTGTTGTTTATTTGACGTTTTTATTATTGTTGATGTTATTGTTGTTTTTGTTGTTGTTTATTTGATGTTGTTGTTGTTGTTGTTTATTTGACGTTGTTGTTGTTGTTTATTTGACGTTGTTTTTGTTATTTGTGGTTGTTGTTGTTGTTGTATTTGTTGTTGTTGTTGTAGCTTATTTGACAGTGTTGTTATTGTTGTTGTTGTTGTTTATTTGACATTTTTGTTGTTGTTGACGGTGTTGTTGTTGTTGTTGTTTATTTGACATTGTTGTTGTTGTTGTTGTTATTTATTTGATGTTGTTGTTGTTGTTTATTTGACGTTGTTGTTGTTGTTTATTTGACGTTGTTGTTGTTGTTGTTTATTTGACGTTGTTGTTGTTGTTTTGGTTTATTTGACGTTGTTGTTTATTTGACGTGGTTGTTGTTGTTTATTTGACGTTGTTGTTGTTATTTGACAATGTTGTTGTTGTTGTTTATTTGACGTTGTTGTTGTTGTTGTTTATTTGACGTTATTGTTGTTGTTTATTTGACGTTGTTATTGTTGTTGTTGTTTATTTGATGTTGTAGTTGTTGACGTTGTTGTTGTTGTTGTTTTTGTTTATTAGACGTTGTTAATGTTGTTGACATTGTTGTTGTTGTTTTTGTTGTTTATTTGACGTTGTTGTGTTGTTGTTTATTTGATGTTGTTGTTGTTGTTGTTATTGTTTATTTGACGTTGTTGTTGTTGTTGTTATTGTTTATTTGACGTTATTGTTGTTGTTGTTGTTTATTTGACGTAGTTGTTGTTGTTGACGTTGTTGTTGTTGTTTATTTGACGTTTTTATTATTGTTGATGTTATTGTTGTTTTTGTTGTTGTTTATTTGATGTTGTTGTTGTTGTTGTTTATTTGACGTTGTTGTTGTTGTTTATTTGACGTTGTTTTTGTTATTTGTGGTTGTTGTTGTTGTTGTATTTGTTGTTGTTGTTGTTGCTTATTTGACATTGTTGTTATTGTTGTTGTTTATTTACCGTTGTTGTTGCTGTTGTTTATTTGACGTTGTTGTTGTTGTTGTTGTTGTTGTTTATTTGACGTTGTTGTTGTTGTTGTTTATTTGACGTTGTTGTTGTTGTTTATTTGACGTTGTTGTTGTTGTTTATTTGACGTTGTTGTTGTTGTTGTATTTGTTGTTGTTGTTGTTGTTTATTTGACGTTGTTGTTGTTGTTGTTGTTGTTTATTTGATGTTATTGTTGTTGTTTATTTGACGTTGTTATTGATGTTGTTGTTGTTGTTGACGTTGTTGTTGTTGTTGTTGTTGTTTATTTGACGTTGTTGTTGTTGGTTATTTGACGTTGCTAATGTTGTTAACATTGTTGTTGTTGTTTTTGTTGTTTATTTGACGTTGTTGTTGTTGTTATTGTTGGTGTTGTTGTTGTAGTTTATTTGACGTTGTTGTTGTTGTTTATTTGACGTTGTTGTGGTTGTTGTTTATTTGACGTTGTTGTTGTTGTTGTTGTTTAGTTGACGTTGTTGTAGTAGTTGTTGTTTATTTGACGTTGTTGTTGTCGTTGTTTTTGTTGTTTATTTGACGTTGTTGTTGTTTGTTTATTTGACGATTTTGTGGTTGTTGATGTTGTTGTTGTTGTTGTTGTTGTTTATTTGACGTTGTTGTTGTTGTTGTTTATTTGACGTTGTTGATGTTGTTGTTTATTTGACGTTGTTGTTGTTAATTTGAAGTTGTTGTTGTTGTTATTTATTTGACATTGTTGTTATTGTTGTTGTTGTTGTTTATTAGACGTTGTTGTTGTTGTTTATTAGACGTAGTTGTTGTTGACGTTGTTGTTGTTGTTGTTTGTTTATTTGACGATTTTGTTGTTGTTGATGTTGTTGTTGTTGTTTATTTGATGTTGTTGTTGCTGTTGTTTATTTGACGTTGTTGTTGTCGTTGTTGTTGTTTATTTGACGTTGTTGTTGTTGTTTATTTGACGTTGTTGTTGTTGTTGACATTGTTGTTGTTGTTGTTTATTTGACATTGTTGTTGTTGTTGTTTATTTGACGTTGTTAATGTTGTTAACGTTGTTGTTGCTGTTGTTTATTTCATGTTGTTGTTGTTTATTTGACGTTGTTAATGTTGTTGACGTTGTTGTTATTGTTGTTTTTGTTGTTTATTTGACGTTGTTATTGTTGTTATTTTTGTTTTTGCTTTTGTTGGTGTTGTTGTTGTTTATTTGACGTTGTTGTTGTTGTTGTTGTTGTTTATTTGACGTTGTTAATGTTGTTGACGTTGTTGTTGCTGTTGTTGTTTATTTCATGTTGTTGTTGTTATTGTTGTTGTTGTTGTTGTTTATTTGACGTTATTGTTGTTGTTGTCTATTTGACGTAGTTATTGTTGTTGTTGTTGTTGTTTATATGACGTTGTTGTTGTTGTTGTTGACGTTGTTGTTGTTGTTGTTGTTTATTTAACGTTGTTGTTGTTGTTGTTTATTTGACGTTGTTGTTATTGTTGTTTATTTGACATTGTTGTTGTTGTTGTTGACGTTGTTGTTGTTGTTGGTTATTTGACGTTGTTGTTGTTGTTGTTGTTGTTTATTTGATGTTATTTTAGTTGTTGTTGTTTATTTGACGTTGTTGTTGTTTTTTATTTGACGTTGTTGTTGTTGACATTGTTGTTGTTGTTTATTTGACGTAGTTGTTATTATTGACGTTGTTGTTAATATTTATTTGACGTTTTTGTTGTTGTTGATGTTGTTGTTGTTGTTTTTTTTATTTGTTGTTGTTGTTGTTGTTTATTTGATGATGTTGTTGTTGTTATTGTTGTTGTTGTTGTTGTTGTTGTTTATTTGACGTTGTTGTTGTTGTTGTTGTTGTTTATTTGACGTTGTTGTTGTTGTTGTTTATTTGACGTTGTTGTTGTTGTTTATTTGACGTTGTTGTTGTTGTTTATTTGACGTTGTTGTTGTTGTTGTTTATTAGACGTAGTTGTTGTTGACGTTGTTGTTATTGTTGTTTGTTTATTTGACGATTTTGTTGTTGTTGATGTTGTTGTTGTTTATTTGTTGTTGTTGTTGCTGTTGTTTATTTGACGTTGTTGTTGTCGTTGTTGTTGTTTATTTGACGTTGTTGTTGTTGTTGTTTATTTGACGTTGTTGTTGTTGTTGACATTGTTGTTGTTGTTGTTTATTTGACATTGTTGTTGTTGTTGTTTATTTGACGTTGTTAATGTTGTTAACATTGTTGTTGTTGTTGTATTTGTTGTTGTTGTTGTTGCTTATTTGACATTGTTGTTATTGTTGTTGTTTATTTACCGTTGTTGTTGCTGTTGTTTATTTGACGTTGTTGTTGTTGACGTTGTTGTTTATTTGACGTTGTTGTTGTTGTTTATTTGACGTTGTTGTTGTTTATTGGACGTTGTTGTTGTTGTTGTTTATTTGACATTTTTGTTGTTGTTGACGGTGTTGTTGTTGTTGTTTATTTGACATTGTTGTTGTTGTTGTTATTTATTTGACGTTGTTGTTGTTGTTTATTTGACGTTGTTGTTGTTGTTTATTTGACGTTGTTGTTCTTGTTTTGGTTTATTTGACGTTGTTGTTTATTTGACGTGGTTGTTGTTGTTTATTTGACGTTGTTGTTGTTATTTGACAATGTTGTTGTTGTTGTTTATTTGACGTTGTTGTTGTTGTTGTTTTTTTGACGTTATTGTTGTTGTTTATTTGACGTTGTTATTGTTGTTGTTGTTTATTTGATGTTGTAGTTGTTGACGTTGTTGTTGTTGTTGTTTTTGTTTATTTGACGTTGTTAATGTTGTTGACATTGTTGTTGTTGTTTTTGTTGTTTTTGTTGTTTATTTGACGTTGTTGTTGTTGTTGTTATTGTTGTTGTTGTTTATTTGATGTTGTTGTTATTGTTGTTTATTTGACGTAGTTGTTGTTGTTGACGTTGTTGTTGTTGTTGTTGTTGTTGTTTATTTGACGTTTTTGTTATTGTTGATGTTATTGTTGTTTTTGTTGTTGTTTATTTGATGTTGTTGTTGTTGTTTATTTGACGTTGTTGTTGTTGTTTATTTGACGTTGTTTTTGTTATTTGTGGTTGTTGTTGTTGTTGTATTTGTTGTTGTTGTTGTTGCTTATTTGACATTGTTGTTATTGTTGTTGTTTATTTAACGTTGTTGTTGCTGTTGTTTATTTGACGTTGCTGTTGTTGTTGTTGTTTATTTGACGTTGTTGTTGTTGTTGTTTATTTGACGTTGTTGTTGTTGTTTATTTGACGTTGTTGTTGTTGTTTATTTGTCGTTGTTGTTGTTGTTGTTTATTTGACGTTGTTGTTATTTGACGTTGTTGTTGTTGTTGTATTTGTTGTTGTTGTTGTTGTTGTTTATTTGACGTTGTTGTTGTTGTTGTTGTTTATTTGATGTTATTGTTGTTGTTTATTTGACGTTGTTATTGATGTTGTTGTTGTTTATTTGACGTTGTTGTTGTTGTTGACGTTGTTGTTGTTGTTGTTTATTTGACGTTGTTGTTGTTGTTTAGTTGACGTTGTTAATGTTGTTGACATTGTTGTTGTTGTTTTTGTTGTTTATTTGACGTTGTTGTTGTTGTTGTTATTATTGGTGTTGTTGTTGTTGTTTATTTGACGTTGCTGTTGTTGTTGTTTATTTGACGTTGTTGTGGTTGTTGTTTATTTGACGTTGTTGTTGTTGTTGTTGTTGTTGTTTAGTTGACGTTGTTGTAGTAGTTGTTGTTTATTTGACGTTGTTGTTGTCGTTGTTTTTGTTGTTTATTTGACGTTGTTGTTGTTTGTTTATTTGACGATTTTGTGGTTGTTGATGTTGTTGTTGTTGTTGTTGTTTATTTGACGTTGTTGTTGTTGATGTTTATTTGACGTTGTTGTTGTTGTGGTTTATTTGATGTTGTTGTTTTTGTTATTGTTATTGTTGTTGTTATTGTTTATTTGACGTTGTTTTTGTTTATTTGACGTTGTTGATGTTGTTGTTTATTTGACGATGTTGTTGTTAATTTGAAGTTGTTGTTGTTGTTATTTATTTGACGTTGTTGTTATTGTTGTTGTTGTTGTTTATTAGACGTTGTTGTTGTTGTTTATTAGACGTAGTTGTTGTTGACGTTGTTGTTGTTGTTGTTGTTTGTTTATTTGACGATTTTGTTGTTGTTGATGTTGTTGTTGTTGTTGTTTATTTGATGTTGTTGTTGCTGTTGTTTATTTGACGTTGTTGTTGTTGTTGTTGTTGTTGTTTATTTGACGTTGTTGTTGTTGTTGTTTATTTGACGTTGTTGTTGTTGTTGACATTGTTGTTGTTGTAGTTTATTTGACATTGTTGTTGTTGTTGTTTATTTGACGTTGTTAATGTTGTTAACATTGTTGTTGCTGTTGTTTATTTCATGTTGTTATTGTTTATTTGACGTTGTTAATGTTGCTGACGTTGTTGTTATTGTTGTTTTTGTTGTTTATTTGACGTTGTTATTGTTGTTGTTGTTTATTTGACGTTGTTGTTGTTGTTGTTTATTTGACGTTGTTAATGTTGTTGACGTTGTTGTTGTTGTTGTTGTTTATTTCATGTTGTTGTTGTTATTGTTGTTGTTGTTGTTGTTTATTTGACGTTATTGTTGTTGTTGTCTATTTGACGTTGTTATTGTTGTTGTTGTTGTTGTTTATATGACGTTGTTGTTTTTGTTGTTAACGTTGTTGTTTTTGTTGTTTATTTGACGTTGTTGTTGTTGTTGTTTATTTGACGTTGTTGTTGTTGTTGTTGTTTATTTGACGTTGTTGTTTTTGTTTATTTGACGTTGTTGTTATTGTTGTTTATTTGACATTGTCGTTGTTGTTGTTGTTGGTTATTTGACGTTGTTGTTGTTGTTTATTTGATGTTGTTTTAGTTGTTGTTGTTTATTTGACGTTGTTGTTGTTTTTTATTTGATGTTGTTGTTGTTGACATTGTTGTTGTTGTTTATTTGACGTAGTTGTTGTTATTGACGTTGTTGTTGTTATTTATTTGACGTTTTTGTTGTTGTTGATGTTGTTGTTGTTGTTTTTTTTATTTGACATTGTTGTTGTTGTTTATTTGATGTTGTTGTTGTTGTTATTGTTGTTGTTGTTGTTGTTGTTGTTTATTTGACGATGTTGTTGTTGTTGTTGTTTATTTGACGTTGTTGTTGTTGTTTACTTGACGTTGTTGTTGTTGTTGTTTATTTGACGTTGTTGTTGTTGTTGTTTATTATATGTAGTTGTTGTTGCCGTTGTTGTTGTTGTTGTTTGTTTATTTGACGATTTTGTTGTTGTTGATGTTGTTGTTGTTGTTTATTTGATGTTGTTGTTGTTGTTGTTGTTTATTTGACGTTGTTGTTGTTGTTGTTTATTTGACGTTGTTGTTGTTGTTGTTGTTTATTTGACGTTGTTGTTGTTGTTGATATTATTGTTGTTGTTGTTTATTTGACATTGTTGTTGTTGTTTATTTGACGTTGTTGTTGTTGTTGTTGTTTATTTGACGTTGTTGTTGTTGTATTTGTTGTTGTTGTTATTGTTGTTGCTTATTTGACATTGTTGTTATTGTTGTTGTTTATTTGACGTTGTTGTTGTTGTTCTTATTTATTTGACGTTGTTGTTGTTGTTGTTTATTTGACGTTGTTGTTGTTGTTGTTTATTTGATGTTGATTTAGTTGTTGTTGTTTATTTGACGTTGTTGTCGTTGTTTTTGTTGTTTATTTGACGTTGTTGTTGTTATTTATTTGACGTTGTTGTTGTTGTTTATTTGACATTATTATTGTTGACGTTGTTCTTGTTGTTGTTTATTTGACGTTGTTGTTATTGTTGTTGTTGTTTATTTGACATTGTTGTTGTTGTTGTTGTTATTTATTTGATGTTGTTGTTGTTGTTGACATAGTTGATGTTGTTTATTTGACGTTGTTGTTGTTGACGTTGTTGTTTATTTGACGTTGTTGTTGATGTTTATTTGACGCTGTTGTTGTTGTTGTTGTTGTTTATTGGACGTTGTTGTTGTTGTTGTTTATTTGACATTGTTGTTGTTGTTGACGGTGTTGTTGTTGTTGTTTATTTGACATTGTTGTTGTTGTTGTTATTTATTTGACGTTGTTATTGTTGTTGTTTATATGACGTTGTTATTGTTGTTGTTTATTTGACGTTGTTGTTGTTGTTGTTTATTTGACGTTGTTGTTGTTGTTGTGGTTTATTTGACGTTGTTGTTTATTTGACGTTGTTGTTGTTATTTATTTGACGTTGTTGTTGTTGTTGTTTATTTGACGTTGATGTTGTTGTTTATTTGACGTTATTGTTGTTGTTTATTTGACGTTGTTATTGTTGTTGTTGTTTATTTGACGTTGTAGTTGTTGACGTTGTTGTTGTTGTTTATTTGACGTTGTTGTTGTTGTTTTTGTTTATTTGACGTTGTTAATGTTGTTGACATTGTTGTTATTGTTTTTGTTGCTTATTTGACGTTGTTGCTGTTGTTGTTATTTTTGGTTTTGTTATTGTTGTTATTGTTTATTTGACGTTGTTGTTGTTGTTGTTTATTTGACGTAGTTGTTGTTGTTTATTTGACGTTGTTGTTGTTGTTTATTTGACGTTGTTGTTGTTGTTATTTATTTGACGTTGTTGTTGTTGTTGTTATTGTTTATTTGCTGTTGTTGTTGTTGTTGTTGTTGTTTATTTGACGTTGTTATTGTTGTTTATTTGACGTTGTCTTTGTTTTATTTGACATTGTTGTTGTTGTTGTTGTTGTTATATTTGTTGTTGTCGTTGTTGTTGTTGTTGCTTATTTGACGTTGTTGTTATTGTTGCTATTTATTTGACATTGTTGTTGTTGTTTATTTGACGTTGTTGTTCTTGTTGTTCATTTGACGTTGTTGTTGTATTTGTTGTTGTTGTTATTGTTGTTGCTTATTTGACGTTGTTGTTATTGTTGTTGTCTATTTGACGTTGTTGTTGTTGTTGTTATTCATTTGACGTTGTTGTTGTTTATTTGACGTTGTTGTTGTTGTTTATTTGACGTTGTTGTTGTTGTTTTGTTGTTTATTTGACGTTGTTGTTGTCGTTGTTTTTGTTGTTTATTTGACGTTGTTGTTGTTATTTATTTGACGTTGTTGTTGTTTATTTGACATTGTTGTTGTTGACGTTGTTGTTGTTGTTGTTGTTGTTTATTTGATGTTGTTGTTATTGTTGTTGACATAGTTGTTGCTGTTTATTTGACGTTGTTGTTGTTGACGTTGTTGTTTATTTGACGTTGTTGTTGTTGTTTATTTGACGTTGTTGTTGTTTATTGGACGTTGTTGTTGTTGTTTATTTGACATTTTTGTTGTTGTTGACGGTGTTGTTGTTGTTGTTGTTTATTTGACATTGTTGTTGTTGTTGTTATTTATTTGATGTTGTTGTTGTTGTTTATTTGACGTTGTTGTTGTTGTTGTTTATTTGACGTTGTTGTTGTTGTTGTTTATTTGACGTTGTTGTTGTTGTTTTGGTTTATTTGACGTTGTTGTTTATTTGACGTGGTTGTTGTTGTTTATTTGACGTTGTTGTTGTTATTTGACAATGTTGTTGTTGTTGTTTATTTGACGTTGTTGTTGTTGTTGTTTATTTGACGTTATTGTTGTTGTTTATTTGACGTTGTTATTGTTGTTGTTGTTTATTTGATGTTGTAGTTGTTGACGTTGTTGTTGTTGTTGTTTTTGTTTATTTGACGTTGTTAATGTTGTTGACATTGTTGTTGTTGTTTTTGTTGTTTATTTGACGTTGTTGTGTTGTTGTTTATTTGATGTTGTTGTTGTTGTTGTTATTGTTTATTTGACGTTGTTATTGTTGTTGTTGTTATTGTTTATTTGACGTTATTGTTGTTGTTGTTGTTTATTTGACGTAGTTGTTGTTGTTGACGTTGTTGTTGTTGTTTATTTGACGTTTTTATTATTGTTGATGTTATTGTTGTTTTTGTTGTTGTTTATTTGATGTTGTTGTTGTTGTTGTTGTTTATTTGACGTTGTTGTTGTTGTTTATTTGACGTTGTTTTTGTTATTTGTGGTTGTTGTTGTTGTTGTATTTGTTGTTGTTGTTGTTGTTGCTTATTTGACATTGTTGTTATTGTTGTTGTTGTTGTTTATTTGATGTTGTTGTTGTTGTTGTTTATTTGACGTTGTTGTTGTTGTTTATTTGACGTTGCTAATGTTGTTGACATTGTTGTTGTTGTTTTTGTTGTTTATTTGACGTTGTTGTTGTTGTTATTGTTGGTGTTGTTGTTGTAGTTTATTTGACGTTGTTGTTGTTGTTTATTTGACGTTGTTGTGGTTGTTTTTTATTTGACGTTGTTGTTGTTGTTGTTGTTTAGTTGACGTTGTTGTAGTAGTTGTTGTTTATTTGACGTTGTTGTTGTCGTTGTTTTTGTTGTTTATTTGACGTTGTTGTTGTTTGTTTATTTGACGATTTTGTGGTTGTTGATGTTGTTGTTGTTGTTGTTGTTTATTTGACGTTGTTGTTGTTGTTGTTTATTTGACGTTGTTGATGTTGTTGTTTATTTGACGTTGTTGTTGTTAATTTGAAGTTGTTGTTGTTGTTATTTATTTGACATTGTTGTTATTATTGTTGTTGTTGTTTATTAGACGTTGTTGTTGTTGTTGTTTATTAGACGTAGTTGTTGTTGACGTTGTTGTTGTTGTTGTTTGTTTATTTGACGATTTTGTTGTTGTTGATGTTGTTGTTGTTGTTTATTTGATGTTGTTATTGCTGTTGTTTATTTGACGTTGTTGTTGTCGTTGTTGTTGTTTATTTGACGTTGTTGTTGTTGTTTATTTGACGTTGTTGTTGTTGTTGACATTGTTGTTGTTGTTGTTTATTTGACATTGTTGTTGTTGTTGTTTATTTGACGTTGTTAATGTTGTTAACGTTGTTGTTGCTGTTGTTTATTTCATGTTGTTGTTGTTTATTTGACGTTGTTAATGTTGTTGACGTTGTTGTTATTGTTGTTTTTGTTGTTTATTTGACGTTGTTATTGTTGTTATTTTTGTTGTTGCTTTTGTTGGTGTTGTTGTTGTTTATTTGACGTTGTTGTTGTTGTTGTTTATTTGACGTTGTTAATGTTGTTGACGTTGTTGTTGCTGTTGTTGTTTATTTCATGTTGTTGTTGTTATTGTTGTTGTTGTTGTTGTTTATTTGACGTTATTGTTGTTGTTGTCTATTTGACGTAGTTATTGTTGTTGTTGTTGTTGTTTATATGACGTTGTTGTTGTTGTTGTTGACGTTGTTGTTGTTGTTGTTGTTTATTTGACGTTGTTGTTGTTGTTGTTTATTTGACGTTGTTGTTATTGTTGTTTATTTGACATTGTTGTTGTTGTTGTTGACGTTGTTGTTGTTGTTGGTTATTTGACGTTGTTGTTGTTGTTGTTGTTGTTTATTTGATGTTATTTTAGTTGTTGTTGTTTATTTGACGTTGTTGTTGTTTTTTATTTGACGTTGTTGTTGTTGACATTGTTGTTGTTGTTTATTTGACGTAGTTGTTGTTATTGACGTTGTTGTTGTTATTTATTTGACGTTTTTGTTGTTGTTGATGTTGTTGTTGTTGTTTTTTTTATTTGTTGTTGTTGTTGTTGTTGTTTATTTGATGATGTTGTTGTTGTTATTGTTGTTGTTGTTGTTGTTGTTGTTGTTTATTTGACGTTGTTGTTGTTGTTGTTGTTTATTTGACGTTGTTGTTGTTGTTGTTTATTTGACGTTGTTGTTGTTGTTTATTTGACGTTGTTGTTGTTGTTTATTTGACGTTGTTGTTGTTGTTGTTTATTAGACGTAGTTGTTGTTGACGTTGTTGTTATTGTTGTTTGTTTATTTGACGATTTTGTTGTTGTTGATGTTGTTGTTGTTGTTTATTTGTTGTTGTTGTTGCTATTGTTTATTTGACGTTGTTGTTGTCGTTGTTGTTGTTTATTTGACGTTGTTGTTGTTGTTGTTTATTTGACGTTGTTGTTGTTGTTGACATTGTTGTTGTTGTTGTTTATTTGACATTGTTGTTGTTGTTGTTTATTTGACGTTGTTAATGTTGTTAACATTGTTGTTGTTGTTGTATTTGTTGTTGTTGTTGTTGCTTATTTGACATTGTTGTTATTGTTGTTGTTTATTTACCGTTGTTGTTGCTGTTGTTTATTTGACGTTGTTGTTGTTGACGTTGTTGTTTATTTGACGTTGTTGTTGTTGTTTATTTGACGTTGTTGTTGTTTATTGGACGTTGTTGTTGTTGTTGTTTATTTGACATTTTTGTTGTTGTTGACGGTGTTGTTGTTGTTGTTGTTTATTTGACATTGTTGTTGTTGTTGTTGTTATTTATTTGACGTTGTTGTTGTTGTTTATTTGACGTTGTTGTTGTTGTTTATTTGACGTTGTTGTTCTTGTTTTGGTTTATTTGACGTTGTTGTTGTTTATTGGAAGTTATTGTTGTTGTTGTTTATTTGACATTTTTGTTGTTGTTGACGGTGTTGTTGTTGTTGTTGTTTATTTGACATTGTTGTTGTTGTTGTTGTTATTTATTTGACGTTGTTGTTGTTGTTTATTTGACGTTGTTGTTGTTGTTGTTTATTTGACGTTGTTGTTGTTGTTTTGGTTTATTTGACGTTGTTGTTTATTTGACGTGGTTGTTGTTGTTTATTTGACGTTGTTGTTGTTATTTGACAATGTTGTTGTTGTTGTTTATTTGACGTTGTTGTTGTTATTTGACAATGTTGTTGTTGTTGTTTATTTGACGTTGTTGTTGTTGTTGTTTTTTTGACGTTATTGTTGTTGTTTATTTGACGTTGTTATTGTTGTTGTTGTTTATTTGATGTTGTAGTTGTTGACGTTGTTGTTGTTGTTGTTTTTGTTTATTTGACGTTGTTAATGTTGTTGACATTGTTGTTGTTGTTTTTGTTGTTTTTGTTGTTTATTTGACGTTGTTGTTGTTGTTGTTATTGTTGTTGTTGTTTATTTGATGTTGTTGTTGTTGTTGTTTATTTGACGTAGTTGTTGTTGTTGACGTTGTTGTTGTTGTTGTTGTTGTTGTTTATTTGACGTTTTTGTTATTGTTGATGTTATTGTTGTTTTTGTTGTTGTTTATTTGATGTTGTTGTTGTTGTTTATTTGACGTTGTTGTTGTTGTTTATTTGACGTTGTTTTTGTTATTTGTGGTTGTTATTGTTGTTGTATTTGTTGTTGTTGTTGTTGCTTATTTGACATTGTTGTTATTGTTGTTGTTTATTTAACGTTGTTGTTGCTGTTGTTTATTTGACGTTGCTGTTGTTGTTGTTGTTTATTTGACGTTGTTGTTGTTGTTTATTTGACGTTGTTGTTGTTGTTTATTTGACGTTGTTGTTGTTGTTTATTTGTCGTTGTTGTTGTTGTTGTTTATTTGACGTTGTTGTTATTTGACGTTGTTGTTGTTGTTGTATTTGTTGTTGTTGTTGTTGTTTATTTGACGTTGTTGTTGTTGTTGTTGTTTATTTGATGTTATTGTTGTTGTTTATTTGACGTTGTTATTGATGTTGTTGTTGTTTATTTGACGTTGTTGTTGTTGTTTAGTTGACGTTGTTAATGTTGTTGACATTGTTGTTGTTGTTTTTGTTGTTTATTTGACGTTGTTGTTGTTGTTGTTATTATTGGTGTTGTTGTTGTTGTTTATTTGACGTTGCTGTTGTTGTTGTTTATTTGACGTTGTTGTGGTTGTTGTTTATTTGACGTTGTTGTTGTTGTTGTTGTTGTTGTTTAGTTGACGTTGTTGTAGTAGTTGTTGTTTATTTGACGTTGTTGTTGTCGTTGTTTTTGTTGTTTATTTGATGTTGTTGTTGTTTGTTTATTTGACGATTTTGTGGTTGTTGATGTTGTTGTTGTTGTTGTTTATTTGACGTTGTTGTTGTTGATGTTTATTTGACGTTGTTGTTGTTGTGGTTTATTTGATGTTGTTGTTTTTGTTATTGTTATTGTTGTTGTTATTGTTTATTTGACGTTGTTTTTGTTTATTTGACGTTGTTGATGTTGTTGTTTATTTGACGATGTTGTTGTTAATTTGAAGTTGTTGTTGTTGTTATTTATTTGACGTTGTTGTTATTGTTGTTGTTGTTGTTTATTAGACGTTGTTGTTGTTGTTGTTTATTAGACGTAGTTGTTGTTGACGTTGTTGTTGTTGTTGTTGTTTGTTTATTTGACGATTTTGTTGTTGTTGATGTTGTTGTTGTTGTTGTTTATTTGATGTTGTTGTTGCTGTTGTTTATTTGACGTTGTTGTTGTCGTTGTTGTTGTTTATTTGACGTTGTTGTTGTTGTTGTTTATTTGACGTTGTTGTTGTTGTTGACATTGTTGTTGTTGTAGTTTATTTGACATTGTTGTTGTTGTTGTTTATTTGACGTTGTTAATGTTGTTAACATTGTTGTTGCTGTTGTTTACTTCATGTTGTTATTGTTTATTTGACGTTGTTAATGTTGTTGACGTTGTTGTTATTGTTGTTTTTGTTGTTTATTTGACGTTGTTATTGTTGTTGTTGTTTATTTGACGTTGTTGTTGTTGTTGTTTATTTGACGTTGTTAATGTTGTTGACGTTGTTGTTGCTGTTGTTGTTTATTTCATGTTGTTGTTGTTATTATTGTTGTTGTTGTTGTTTATTTGACGTTATTGTTGTTGTTGTCTATTTGACGTTGTTATTGTTGTTGTTGTTGTTGTTTATATGACGTTGTTGTTTTTGTTGTTAACGTTGTTGTTTTTGTTGTTTATTTGACGTTGTTGTTGTTGTTGTTTATTTGACGTTGTTGTTGTTGTTGTTGTTTATTTGACGTTGTTGTTTTTGTTTATTTGACGTTGTTGTTATTGTTGTTTATTTGACATTGTCGTTGTTGTTGTTGTTGGTTATTTGACGTTGTTGTTGTTGTTGTTTATTTGATGTTGTTTTAGTTGTTGTTGTTTATTTGACGTTGTTGTTGTTTTTTATTTGACGTTGTTGTTGTTGACATTGTTGTTGTTGTTTATTTGACGTAGTTGTTGTTATTGACGTTGTTGTTGTTATTTATTTGACGTTTTTGTTGTTGTTGATGTTGTTGTTGTTGTTTTTTTATTTGACGTTGTTGTTGTTGTTTATTTGATGTTGTTGTTGTTGTTATTGTTGTTGTTGTTGTTGTTGTTTATTTGACGATGTTGTTGTTGTTGTTGTTTATTTGACGTTGTTGTTGTTGTTTACTTGACGTTGTTGTTGTTGTTTATTTGACGTTTTTGTTGTTGTTGTTTATTATATGTAGTTGTTGTTGACGTTGTTGTTGTTGTTGTTTGTTTATTTGACGATTTTGTTGTTGTTGATGTTGTTGTTGTTGTTTATTTGATGTTGTTGTTGTTGTTGTTTATTTGACGTTGTTGTTGTTGTTTATTTGACGTTGTTGTTGTTGTTGTTTATTTGACGTTGTTGTTGTTGTTGACATTATTGTTGTTGTTGTTTATTTGACATTGTTGTTGTTGTTTATTTGACGTTGTTGTTGTTGTTGTTGTTGTTGTTTATTTGACGTTGTTGTTGTTGTATTTGTTGTTGTTGTTATTGTTGTTGCTTATTTGACATTGTTGTTATTGTTGTTGTTTATTTGACGTTGTTGTTGTTGTTCTTATTTATTTGACGTTGTTGTAGTTGTTGTTTATTTGACGTTGTTGTTGTTGTTGTTTATTTGATGTTGATTTAGTTGTTGTTGTTTATTTGACGTTGTTGTCGTTGTTTTTGTTGTTTATTTGACGTTGTTGTTGTTATTTATTTGACGTTGTTGTTGTTTATTTGACATTATTGTTGTTGACGTTGTTCTTGTTGTTGTTTATTTGACGTTGTTGTTATTGTTGTTGTTGTTTATTTGACATTGTTGTTGTTGTTGACGTTGTTGTTGTTGTTGTTTATTTGATGTTGTTGTTGTTGTTGACATAGTTGATGTTGTTTATTTGACGTTGTTGTTGTTGACGTTGTTGTTTATTTGACGTTGTTGTTGTTGTTTATTTGACGTTGTTGTTGTTGTTGTTGTTGTTGTTTATTGGACGTTGTTGTTGTTGTTGTTTATTTGACATTGTTGTTGTTGTTGACGGTGTTGTTGTTGTTGTTTATTTGACATTGTTGTTGTTGTTGTTATTTATTTGACGTTGTTATTGTTGTTGTTTATATGACGTTGTTATTGTTGTTGTATATTTGACGTTGTTGTTGTTGTTGTTGTTTATTTGACGTTGTTGTTGTTGTTGTTGTGGTTTATTTGACGTTGTTGTTTATTTGACGTTGTTGTTGTTATTTATTTGACGTTCTTGTTGTTGTTTATTTGACGTTGTTGTTGTTGTTTATTTGACGTTATTGTTGTTGTTTATTTGACGTTGTTATTGTTGTTGTTGTTTATTTGACGTTGTAGTTGTTGACGTTGTTGTTGTTGTTAATTTGACGTTGTTGTTGTTGTTTTTGTTTATTTGATGTTGTTAATGTTGTTGACATTGTTGTTGTTGTTTTTGTTGTTTATTTGACGTTGTTGCTGTTGTTGTTATTTTTGGTTATGTTGTTGTTGTTATTGTTTATTTGACGTTGTTGTTGTTGTTTATTTGACGTAGTTGTTGTTGTTTATTTGACGTTGTTGTTGTTGTTTATTTGACGTTGTTGTTGTTGTTATTTATTTGACGTTGTTGTTGTTGTTGTTATTGTTTATTTGCTGTTGTTGTTGTTGTTGTTGTTTATTTGACGTTGTTATTGTTGTTTATTTGACGTTGTTTTTGTTTTATTTGACATTGTTGTTGTTGTTGTTGTTGTTGTTGTTGTTGCTTATTTGAAGTTGTTGTTATTGTTGCTATTTATTTGACGTTGTTGTTGTTGTTTATTTGACGTTGTTGTTCTTGTTGTTTATTTAACGTTGTTGTTGTATTTGTTGTTGTTGTTATTGTTGTTGCTTATTTGACGTTGTTGTTATTGTTGTTGTCTATTTGACGTTGTTGTTGTTGTTGTTATTCATTTGATGTTGTTGTTGTTTATTTGACGTTGTTGTTGTTGTTTATTTGACGTTGTTGTTGTTGTTTTGTTGTTTATTTGACGTTGTTGTTGTCGTTGTTTTTGTTGTTTATTTGACGTTGTTGTTGTTATTTATTTGACGTTGTTGTTGTTTATTTGACATTGTTGTTGTTGACGTTGTTGTTGTTGTTTATTTGATGTTGTTGTTATTGTTGTTGACATAGTTGTTGCTGTTTATTTGACGTTGTTGTTGTTGACATTGTTGTTTATTTGACGTTGTTGTTGTTGTTTATTTGACGTTATTGTTGTTGTTGTCTATTTGACGTTGTTATTGTTGTTGTTGTTGTTGTTTATATGACGTTGTTGTTTTTGTTGTTAACGTTGTTGTTTTTGTTGTTTATTTGACGTTGTTGTTGTTGTTGTTTATTTGACGTTGTTGTTGTTGTTGTTGTTTATTTGACGTTGTTGTTGTTGTTTATTTGACGTTGTTGTTGTTGTTTATTTGACGTTGTTGTTATTGTTGTTTATTTGACATTGTCGTTGTTGTTGTTGTTGGTTATTTGACGTTGTTGTTGTTGTTGTTGTTTATTTGATGTTGTTTTAGTTGTTATTGTTTATTTGACGTTGTTGTTTTTTATTTGACGTTGTTGTTGTTGACATTGTTGTTGTTGTTTATTTGACGTAGTTGTTGTTATTGACGTTGTTGTTGTTATTTATTTGACGTTTTTTTTTTGTTGTTGATGTTGTTGTTGTTGTTTTTTTTATTTGACGTTGTTGTTGTTGTTTATTTAATGATGTTGTTGTTGTTATTGTTGTTGTTGTTGTTGTTTATTTGACGTTGTTGTTGTTGTGTTTGTTTATTTGACGTTGTTGTTGTTGTTTACTTGACGTTGTTGTTGTTGTTTATTTGACGTTGTTGTTGTTGTTGTTTATTATATGTAGTTGTTGTTTACGTTGTTGTTGTTGTTTGTTTATTTGACGATTTTGTTGTTGTTGATGTTGTTGTTGTTGTTTATTTGATGTTGTTGTTGTTGTTGTTTATTTGACGTTGTTGTTGTTGTTGTTGTTGTTTATTTGACGTTGTTGTTGTTGTTGTTTATTTGACGTTGTTGTTGTTGTTGACATTATTGTTGTTGTTGTTTATTTGACATTGTTGTTGTTGTTTATTTGACGTTGGTTTTGTTGTTGTTGTTGTTGTTTATTTGACGTTGTTGTTGTTGTATTTGTTGTTGTTGTTATTGTTGTTGCTTATTTGACATTGTTGTTATTGTTGTTGTTTATTTGACGTTGTTGTTGTTGTTCTTATTTATTTGACGTTGTTGTTGTTGTTGTTTATTTGACGTTGTTGTTGTTGTTGTTTATTTGATGTTGATTTAGTTGTTGTTGTTTATTTGACGTTGTTGTCGTTGTTTTTGTTGTTTATTTGAGGTTGTTGTTGTTATTTATTTGACGTTGTTGTTGTTGTTTATTTGACATTATTGTTGTTGACGTTGTTCTTGTTGTTGTTTATTTGACGTTGTTGTTATTGTTGTTGTTGTTTATTTGACATTGTTGTTGTTGTTGACGTTGTTGTTGTTGTTGTTTATTTGATGTTGTTGTTGTTGTTGACATAGTTGATGTTGTTTATTTGACGTTGTTGTTGTTGACGTTGTTGTTTATTTGACGTTGTTGTTGTTGTTTATTTGACGTTGTTGTTGTTGTTGTTGTTGTTTATTGGACGTTGTTGTTGTTGTTGTTTATTTGACATTGTTGTTGTTGTTGACGGTGTTGTTGTTGTTGTTTATTTGACATTGTTGTTGTTGTTGTTATTTATTTGACGTTGTTATTGTTGTTGTTTATATGACGTTGTTATTGTTGTTGTTTATTTGACGTTGTTGTTGTTGTTGTTTATTTGACGTTGTTGTTGTTGTTGTGTTTTATTTGACGTTGTTGTTTATTTGACGTTGTTGTTGTTATTTATTTGACGTTGTTGTTGTTGTTGTTTATTTGACGTTGTTGTTGTTGTTTATTTGACGTTATTGTTGTTGTTTATTTGACGTTGTTATTGTTGTTGTTGTTTATTTGACGTTGTAGTTGTTGACGTTGTTGTTGTTGTTTATTTGACGTTGTTGTTGTTGTTTTTGTTTATTTGATGTTGTTAATGTTGTTGACATTGTTGTTGTTGTTTTTGTTGTTTATTTGACGTTGTTGCTGTTGTTGTTATTTTTGGTTTTGTTGTTGTTGTTATTGTTTATTTGACGTTGTTGTTGTTGTTATTTATTTGACGTTGTTGTTGTTTATTTGACGTTGTTCTTGTTGTTGTTTATTTGACGTTGTTGTTGTTGTTATTTATTTGACGTTGTTGTTGTTGTTGTTGTTATTGTTTATTTGCTGTTGTTGTTGTTGTTGTTTATTTGACGTTGTTATTGTTGTTTATTTGACGTTGTTTTTGTTTTATTTGACATTGTTGTTGTTGTTGTTATATTTGTTGTTGTTGTTGTTGTTGTTGTTGTTGTTGCTTATTTGACGTTGTTGTTATTGTTGCTATTTATTTGACGTTGTTGTTGTTGTTTATTTGACGTTGTTGTTCTTGTTGTTTATTTGACGTTGTTGTTGTATTTGTTGTTGTTGTTATTGTTGTTGCTTATTTGACGTTGTTGTTATTGTTGTTGTCTATTTGACGTTGTTGTTGTTGTTGTTATTCATTTGACGTTGTTGTTGTTTATTTGACGTTGTTGTTGTTGTTTATTTGACGTTGTTGTTGTTGTTGTTTTGTTGTTTATTTGACGTTGTTGTTGTCGTTGTTTTTGTTGTTTATTTGACGTTGTTGTTGTTGTTTATTTGACGTTGTTGTTGTTTATTTGACATTGTTGTTGTTGACGTTGTTGTTGTTGTTGTTGTTGTTTATTTGATGTTGTTGTTATTATTGTTGACATAGTTGTTGCTGTTTATTTGACGTTGTTGTTGTTGACGTTGTTGTTTATTTGACGTTGTTGTTATTGTTTATTTGACGTTATTGTTGTTTATTGGACGTTGTTGTTGTTGTTGTTTATTTGACATTTTTGTTGTTGTTGACGGTGTTGTTGTTGTTGTTGTTTATTTGACATTGTTGTTGTTGTTGTTGTTATTTATTTGACGTTGTTGTTGTTGTTTATTTGACGTTGTTGTTGTTGTTGTTTATTTGACGTTGTTGTTGTTGTTGTTTATTTGACGTTGTTGTTGTTGTTTTGGTTTATTTGACGTTGTTGTTTATTTTACGTGGTTGTTGTTGTTTATTTGACGTTGTTGTTGTTATTTGACAATGTTGTTGTTGTTGTTTATTTGACGTTGTTGTTGTTGTTGTTTATTTGACGTTATTGTTGTTGTTTATTTGACGTTGTTATTGTTGTTGTTGTTTATTTGATGTTGTAGTTGTTGACGTTATTGTTGTTGTTGTTTTTGTTTATTTGACGTTGTTAATGTTGTTGACATTGTTGTTGTTGTTTTTGTTGTTTATTTGACGTTGTTGTGTTGTTGTTTATTTGATGTTGTTGTTGTTGTTATTATTGTTTATTTGACGTTGTTGTTGTTGTTGTTGTTGTTATTGTTTATTTGGCGTTATTGTTGTTGTTGTTGTTGTTTATTTGATGTAGTTGTTGTTGACGTTGTTGTTGTTGTTGTTTATTTGATGTTTTTATTATTGTTGATGTTATTGTTGTTTTTGTTGTTGTTTATTTGATGTTGTTGTTGTTGTTGTTTATTTGACGTTGTTGTTGTTGTTTATTTGACGTTGTTTTTGTTATTTGTGGTTGTTGTTGTTGTTGTATTTGTTGTTGTTGTTGTTGCTTATTTGACATTGTTGTTATTGTTGTTGTTTATTTACCGTTGTTGTTGCTGTTGTTTATTTGACGTTGTTGTTCTTGTTGTTGTTGTTTATTTGACGTTGTTGTTGTTGTTTATTTGACGTTGTTGTTGTTGTTGTTTATTTGACGTTGTTGTTGTTGTTGTTTATTTGACGTTGTTGTTATTGTTGTTTATTTGAAATTGTCGTCGTTGTTGTTGACGTTGTTGTTGTTGTTGTTTATTTGATGTTGTTTTAGTTGTTATTGTTTATTTGACGTTGTTGTTTTTTATTTGACGTTGTTGTTGTTGACATTGTTGTTGTTGTTTATTTGACGTAGTTGTTGTTATTGACGTTGTTGTTGTTATTTATTTGACGTTTTTTTGTTGTTGTTGATGTTGTTGTTGTTGTTTTTTTTATTTGACGTTGTTGTTGTTGTTTATTTGATGATGTTGTTGTTGTTATTGTTGTTGTTGTTGTTGTTTATTTGACGTTGTTGTTGTTGTGTTTGTTTATTTGACGTTGTTGTTGTTGTTTACTTGACGTTGTTGTTGTTGTTTATTTGACGTTGTTGTTGTTGTTGTTTATTATATGTAGTTGTTGTTTACGTTGTTGTTGTTGTTTGTTTATTTGACGATTTTGTTGTTGTTGATGTTGTTGTTGTTGTTTATTTGATGTTGTTGTTGTTGTTGTTTATTTGACGTTGTTGTTGTTGTTGTTGTTTATTTGACGTTGTTGTTGTTGTTGTTTATTTGACGTTGTTGTTGTTGTTGACATTATTGTTGTTGTTGTTTATTTGACATTGTTGTTGTTGTTTATTTGACGTTGGTTTTGTTGTTGTTGTTGTTGTTTATTTGACGTTGTTGTTGTTGTATTTGTTGTTGTTGTTATTGTTGTTGCTTATTTGACATTGTTGTTATTGTTGTTGTTTATTTGACGTTGTTGTTGTTGTTCTTATTTATTTGACGTTGTTGTTGTTGTTGTTTATTTGATGTTGATTTAGTTGTTGTTGTTTATTTGACGTTGTTGTCGTTGTTTTTGTTGTTTATTTGAGGTTGTTGTTGTTATTTATTTGACGTTGTTGTTGTTGTTTATTTGACATTATTGTTGTTGACGTTGTTCTTGTTGTTGTTTATTTGACGTTGTTGTTATTGTTGTTGTTGTTTATTTGACATTGTTGTTGTTGTTGACGTTGTTGTTGTTGTTGTTTATTTGATGTTGTTGTTGTTGTTGACATAGTTGATGTTGTTTATTTGACGTTGTTGTTGTTGACGTTGTTGTTTATTTGACGTTGTTGTTGTTGTTTATTTGACGTTGTTGTTGTTGTTGTTGTTGTTGTTTATTGGACGTTGTTGTTGTTGTTGTTTATTTGACATTGTTGTTGTTGTTGACGGTGTTGTTGTTGTTGTTTATTTGACATTGTTGTTGTTGTTGTTATTTATTTGACGTTGTTATTGTTGTTGTTTATATGACGTTGTTATTGTTGTTGTTTATTTGACGTTGTTGTTGTTGTTGTTGTTTATTTGACGTTGTTGTTGTTGTTGTGTTTTATTTGACGTTGTTGTTTATTTGACGTTGTTGTTGTTATTTATTTGACGTTGTTGTTGTTGTTGTTTATTTGACGTTGTTGTTGTTGTTTATTTGACGTTATTGTTGTTGTTTATTTGACGTTGTTATTGTTGTTGTTGTTTATTTGACGTTGTAGTTGTTGACGTTGTTGTTGTTGTTTATTTGACGTTGTTGTTGTTGTTTTTGTTTATTTGATGTTGTTAATGTTGTTGACATTGTTGTTGTTGTTTTTGTTGTTTATTTGACGTTGTTGCTGTTGTTGTTATTTTTGGTTTTGTTGTTGTTGTTATTGTTTATTTGACGTTGTTGTTGTTGTTATTTATTTGACGTTGTTGTTGTTTATTTGACGTTGTTCTTGTTGTTGTTTATTTGACGTTGTTGTTGTTGTTATTTATTTGACGTTGTTGTTGTTGTTGTTATTGTTTATTTGCTGTTGTTGTTGTTGTTGTTTATTTGACGTTGTTATTGTTGTTTATTTGACGTTGTTTTTGTTTTATTTGACATTGTTGTTGTTGTTGTTATATTTGTTGTTGTTGTTGTTGTTGTTGTTGTTGTTGCTTATTTGACGTTGTTGTTATTGTTGCTATTTATTTGACGTTGTTGTTGTTGTTTATTTGACGTTGTTGTTCTTGTTGTTTATTTGACGTTGTTGTTGTATTTGTTGTTGTTGTTATTGTTGTTGCTTATTTGACGTTGTTGTTATTGTTGTTGTCTATTTGACGTTGTTGTTGTTGTTGTTATTCATTTGACGTTGTTGTTGTTTATTTGACGTTGTTGTTGTTGTTTATTTGACGTTGTTGTTGTTGTTGTTTTGTTGTTTATTTGACGTTGTTGTTGTCGTTGTTTTTGTTGTTTATTTGACGTTGTTGTTGTTGTTTATTTGACGTTGTTGTTGTTTATTTGACATTGTTGTTGTTGACGTTGTTGTTGTTGTTGTTGTTGTTTATTTGATGTTGTTGTTATTATTGTTGACATAGTTGTTGCTGTTTATTTGACGTTGTTGTTGTTGACGTTGTTGTTTATTTGACGTTGTTGTTATTGTTTATTTGACGTTATTGTTGTTTATTGGACGTTGTTGTTGTTGTTGTTTATTTGACATTTTTGTTGTTGTTGACGGTGTTGTTGTTGTTGTTGTTGTTTATTTGACATTGTTGTTGTTGTTGTTGTTATTTATTTGACGTTGTTGTTGTTGTTTATTTGACGTTGTTGTTGTTGTTGTTTATTTGACGTTGTTGTTGTTGTTGTTGTTTATTTGACGTTGTTGTTGTTGTTTTGGTTTATTTGACGTTGTTGTTTATTTTACGTGGTTGTTGTTGTTTATTTGACGTTGTTGTTGTTATTTGACAATGTTGTTGTTGTTGTTTATTTGACGTTGTTGTTGTTGTTGTTTATTTGACGTTATTGTTGTTGTTTATTTGACGTTGTTATTGTTGTTGTTGTTTATTTGATGTTGTAGTTGTTGACGTTATTGTTGTTGTTGTTTTTGTTTATTTGACGTTGTTAATGTTGTTGACATTGTTGTTGTTGTTTTTGTTGTTTATTTGACGTTGTTGTGTTGTTGTTTATTTGATGTTGTTGTTGTTGTTATTATTGTTTATTTGACGTTGTTGTTGTTGTTGTTGTTGTTGTTGTTATTGTTTATTTGGCGTTATTGTTGTTGTTGTTGTTGTTTATTTGATGTAGTTGTTGTTGTTGACGTTGTTGTTGTTGTTGTTTATTTGATGTTTTTATTATTGTTGATGTTATTGTTGTTTTTGTTGTTGTTTATTTGATGTTGTTGTTGTTGTTGTTTATTTGACGTTGTTGTTGTTGTTGTTTATTTGACGTTGTTTTTGTTATTTGTGGTTGTTGTTGTTGTTGTATTTGTTGTTGTTGTTGTTGCTTATTTGACATTGTTGTTATTGTTGTTGTTTATTTACCGTTGTTGTTGCTGTTGTTTATTTGACGTTGTTGTTCTTGTTGTTGTTGTTTATTTGACGTTGTTGTTCTTGTTGTTGTTGTTTATTTGACGTTGTTGTTGTTGTTTATTTGACGTTGTTGTTGTTGTTTATTTGACGTTGTTGTTGTTGTTGTTGTTTATTTGACGTTGTTGTTGTTGTTGTATTTTTGTTGTTGTTGTTGTTTATTTGACGTTGTTGTTATTGATGTTTATTTGATGTTATTGTTGTTGTTTATTTGACGTTGTTATTGATGTTGTTGTTGTTTATTTGACGTTGTTATTGATGTTGTTGTTGTTGTTTATTTGACGTTGTTGTTGTTGTTGACGTTGTTGTTGTTGTTGTTGTTTATTTGACGTTGTTTTTGTTGTTGTTTATTTGATGTTGATTTAGTTGTTGTTGTTTATTTGACGTTGTTGTCGTTGTTTTTGTTGTTTATTTGACGTTGTTGTTGTTATTTATTTGACGTTGTTGTTGTTGTTTATTTGACATTATTGTTGTTGACGTTGTTCTTGTTGTTGTTTATTTGACGTTGTTGTTATTGTTGTTGTTGTTTATTTGACATTGTTGTTGTTGTTGACGTTGTTGTTGTTGTTGTTTATTTGATGTTGTTGTTGTTGTTGACATAGTTGATGTTGTTTATTTGACGTTGTTGTTGTTGACGTTGTTGTTTATTTGACGTTGTTGTTGTTGTTTATTTGACGTTGTTGTTGTTGTTGTTGTTGTTTATTGGACGTTGTTGTTGTTGTTGTTTATTTGACATTGTTGTTGTTGTTGACGGTGTTGTTGTTGTTGTTTATTTGACATTGTTGTTGTTGTTGTTGTTATTTATTTGACGTTGTTATTGTTGTTGTTTATATGACGTTGTTATTGTTGTTGTTTATTTGACGTTGTTGTTGTTGTTGTTGTTTATTTGACGTTGTTGTTGTTGTTGTGTTTTATTTGACGTTGTTGTTTATTTGACGTTGTTGTTGTTATTTATTTGACGTTGTTGTTGTTGTTGTTTATTTGACGTTGTTGTTGTTGTTTATTTGACGTTATTGTTGTTGTTTATTTGACGTTGTTATTGTTGTTGTTGTTTATTTGACGTTGTAGTTGTTGACGTTGTTGTTGTTGTTTATTTGACGTTGTTGTTGTTGTTTTTGTTTATTTGATGTTGTTAATGTTGTTGACATTGTTGTTGTTGTTTTTGTTGTTTATTTGACGTTGTTGCTGTTGTTGTTATTTTTGGTTTTGTTGTTGTTGTTATTGTTTATTTGACGTTGTTGTTGTTGTTATTTATTTGACGTTGTTGTTGTTTATTTGACGTTGTTCTTGTTGTTGTTTATTTGACGTTGTTGTTGTTGTTATTTATTTGACGTTGTTGTTGTTGTTGTTGTTATTGTTTATTTGCTGTTGTTGTTGTTGTTGTTTATTTGACGTTGTTATTGTTGTTTATTTGACGTTGTTTTTGTTTTATTTGACATTGTTGTTGTTGTTGTTATATTTGTTGTTGTTGTTGTTGTTGTTGTTGTTGTTGCTTATTTGACGTTGTTGTTATTGTTGCTATTTATTTGACGTTGTTGTTGTTGTTTATTTGACGTTGTTGTTCTTGTTGTTTATTTGACGTTGTTGTTGTATTTGTGGTTGTTGTTATTGTTGTTGCTTATTTGACGTTGTTGTTATTGTTGTTGTCTATTTGACGTTGTTGTTGTTGTTGTTATTCATTTGACGTTGTTGTTGTTTATTTGACGTTGTTGTTGTTGTTTATTTGACGTTGTTGTTGTTGTTGTTTTGTTGTTTATTTGACGTTGTTGTTGTCGTTGTTTTTGTTGTTTATTTGACGTTGTTGTTGTTGTTTATTTGACGTTGTTGTTGTTTATTTGACATTGTTGTTGTTGTTGTTTATTTGATGTTGTTGTTATTATTGTTGACATAGTTGTTGCTGTTTATTTGACGTTGTTGTTGTTGACGTTGTTGTTTATTTGACGTTGTTGTTATTGTTTATTTGACGTTATTGTTGTTTATTGGACGTTGTTGTTGTTGTTGTTTATTTGACATTTTTGTTGTTGTTGACGGTGTTGTTGTTGTTGTTGTTGTTTATTTGACATTGTTGTTGTTGTTGTTGTTATTTATTTGACGTTGTTGTTGTTGTTTATTTGACGTTGTTGTTGTTGTTGTTTATTTGACGTTGTTGTTGTTGTTGTTGTTTATTTGACGTTGTTGTTGTTGTTTTGGTTTATTTGACGTTGTTGTTTATTTTACGTGGTTGTTGTTGTTTATTTGACGTTGTTGTTGTTATTTGACAATGTTGTTGTTGTTGTTTATTTAACGTTGTTGTTGTTGTTGTTTATTTGACGTTATTGTTGTTGTTTATTTGACGTTGTTATTGTTGTTGTTGTTTATTTGATGTTGTAGTTGTTGACGTTATTGTTGTTGTTGTTTTTGTTTATTTGACGTTGTTAATGTTGTTGACATTGTTGTTGTTGTTTTTGTTGTTTATTTGACGTTGTTGTGTTGTTGTTTATTTGATGTTGTTGTTGTTGTTATTATTGTTTATTTGACGTTGTTGTTGTTGTTGTTGTTGTTGTTGTTATTGTTTATTTGGCGTTATTGTTGTTGTTGTTGTTGTTTATTTGACGTAGTTGTTGTTGTTGACGTTGTTGTTGTTGTTGTTTATTTGACGTTTTTATTATTGTTGATGTTATTGTTGTTTTTGTTGTTGTTTAATTGATGGTGTTGTTGTTGTTGTTTATTTGACGTTGTTGTTGTTGTTGTTTATTTGACGTTGTTTTTGTTATTTGTGGTTGTTGTTGTTGTTGTATTTGTTGTTGTTGTTGTTGCTTATTTGACATTGTTGTTATTGTTGTTGTTTATTTACCGTTGTTGTTGCTGTTGTTTATTTGACGTTGTTGTTCTTGTTGTTGTTGTTTATTTGACGTTGTTGTTGTTGTTTATTTGACGTTGTTGTTGTTGTTTATTTGACGTTGTTGTTGTTGTTTATTTGACGTTGTTGTTGTTGTTGTTTATTTGACGTTGTTGTTGTTGTTGTATTTTTGTTGTTGTTGTTGTTTATTTGACGTTGTTGTTATTGATGTTTATTTGATGTTATTGTTGTTGTTTATTTGACGTTGTTATTGATGTTGTTGTTGTTTATTTGACGTTGTTATTGATGTTGTTGTTGTTGTTTATTTGACGTTGTTGTTGTTGTTGACGTTGTTGTTGTTGTTGTTGTTTATTTGACGTTGTTGTTGTTGTTGTTTATTTGATGTTGATTTAGTTGTTGTTTATTTGACGTTGTTGTCGTTGTTTTTGTTGTTTATTTGACGTTGTTGTTGTTATTTATTTGACGTTGTTGTTGTTGTTTATTTGACATTATTGTTGTTGACGTTGTTCTTGTTGTTGTTTATTTGACGTTGTTGTTATTGTTGTTGTTGTTTATTTGACATTGTTGTTGTTGTTGACGTTGTTGTTGTTGTTGTTTATTTGATGTTGTTGTTGTTGTTGACATAGTTGATGTTGTTTATTTGACGTTGTTGTTGTTGACGTTGTTGTTTATTTGACGTTGTTGTTGTTGTTTATTTGACGTTGTTGTTGTTGTTGTTGTTGTTTATTGGACGTTGTTGTTGTTGTTGTTGTTTATTTGACATTGTTGTTGTTGTTGACGGTGTTGTTGTTGTTGTTTATTTGACATTGTTGTTGTTGTTGTTGTTATTTATTTGACGTTGTTATTGTTGTTGTTTATATGACGTTGTTATTGTTGTTGTTTATTTGACGTTGTTGTTGTTGTTGTTGTTTATTTGACGTTGTTGTTGTTGTTGTGTTTTATTTGACGTTGTTGTTTATTTGACGTTGTTGTTGTTATTTATTTGACGTTGTTGTTGTTGTTGTTTATTTGACGTTGTTGTTGTTGTTTATTTGACGTTATTGTTGTTGTTTATTTGACGTTGTTATTGTTGTTGTTGTTTATTTGACGTTGTAGTTGTTGACGTTGTTGTTGTTGTTTATTTGACGTTGTTGTTGTTGTTTTTGTTTATTTGATGTTGTTAATGTTGTTGACATTGTTGTTGTTGTTTTTGTTGTTTATTTGACGTTGTTGCTGTTGTTGTTATTTTTGGTTTTGTTGTTGTTGTTATTGTTTATTTGACGTTGTTGTTGTTGTTATTTATTTGACGTTGTTGTTGTTTATTTGACGTTGTTCTTGTTGTTGTTTATTTGACGTTGTTGTTGTTGTTATTTATTTGACGTTGTTGTTGTTGTTGTTGTTATTGTTTATTTGCTGTTGTTGTTGTTGTTGTTTATTTGACGTTGTTATTGTTGTTTATTTGACGTTGTTTTTGTTTTATTTGACATTGTTGTTGTTGTTGTTATATTTGTTGTTGTTGTTGTTGTTGTTGTTGTTGTTGCTTATTTGACGTTGTTGTTATTGTTGCTATTTATTTGACGTTGTTGTTGTTGTTTATTTGACGTTGTTGTTCTTGTTGTTTATTTGACGTTGTTGTTGTATTTGTGGTTGTTGTTATTGTTGTTGCTTATTTGACGTTGTTGTTATTGTTGTTGTCTATTTGACGTTGTTGTTGTTGTTGTTATTCATTTGACGTTGTTGTTGTTTATTTGACGTTGTTGTTGTTGTTTATTTGACGTTGTTGTTGTTGTTGTTTTGTTGTTTATTTGACGTTGTTGTTGTCGTTGTTTTTGTTGTTTATTTGACGTTGTTGTTGTTGTTTATTTGACGTTGTTGTTGTTTATTTGACATTGTTGTTGTTGACGTTGTTGTTGTTGTTGTTGTTGTTTATTTGATGTTGTTGTTATTATTGTTGACATAGTTGTTGCTGTTTATTTGACGTTGTTGTTGTTGACGTTGTTGTTTATTTGACGTTGTTGTTATTGTTTATTTGACGTTATTGTTGTTTATTGGACGTTGTTGTTGTTGTTGTTTATTTGACATTTTTGTTGTTGTTGACGGTGTTGTTGTTGTTGTTGTTGTTTATTTGACATTGTTGTTGTTGTTGTTGTTATTTATTTGACGTTGTTGTTGTTGTTTATTTGACGTTGTTGTTGTTGTTGTTTATTTGACGTTGTTGTTGTTGTTGTTGTTTATTTGACGTTGTTGTTGTTGTTTTGGTTTATTTGACGTTGTTGTTTATTTTACGTGGTTGTTGTTGTTTATTTGACGTTGTTGTTGTTATTTGACAATGTTGTTGTTGTTGTTTATTTAACGTTGTTGTTGTTGTTGTTTATTTGACGTTATTGTTGTTGTTTATTTGACGTTGTTATTGTTGTTGTTGTTTATTTGATGTTGTAGTTGTTGACGTTATTGTTGTTGTTGTTTTTGTTTATTTGACGTTGTTAATGTTGTTGACATTGTTGTTGTTGTTTTTGTTGTTTATTTGACGTTGTTGTGTTGTTGTTTATTTGATGTTGTTGTTGTTGTTATTATTGTTTATTTGACGTTGTTGTTGTTGTTGTTGTTGTTGTTGTTATTGTTTATTTGGCGTTATTGTTGTTGTTGTTGTTGTTTATTTGACGTAGTTGTTGTTGTTGACGTTGTTGTTGTTGTTGTTTATTTGACGTTGTTTTTGTTATTTGTGGTTGTTGTTGTTGTTGTATTTGTTGTTGTTGTTGTTGCTTATTTGACATTGTTGTTATTGTTGTTGTTTATTTACCGTTGTTGTTGCTGTTGTTTATTTGACGTTGTTGTTCTTGTTGTTGTTGTTTATTTGACGTTGTTGTTGTTGTTTATTTGACGTTGTTGTTGTTGTTTATTTGACGTTGTTGTTGTTGTTTATTTGACGTTGTTGTTGTTGTTGTTGTTGTTTATTTGACGTTGTTGTTGTTGTTGTATTTTTGTTGTTGTTGTTGTTTATTTGACGTTGTTGTTATTGATGTTTATTTGATGTTATTGTTGTTGTTTATTTGACGTTGTTATTGATGTTGTTGTTGTTTATTTGACGTTGTTATTGATGTTGTTGTTGTTGTTTATTTGACGTTGTTGTTGTTGTTGACGTTGTTGTTGTTGTTGTTGTTTATTTGACGTTGTTGTTGTTGTTGTTTATTTGATGTTGATTTAGTTGTTGTTTATTTGACGTTGTTGTCGTTGTTTTTGTTGTTTATTTGACGTTGTTGTTGTTATTTATTTGACGTTGTTGTTGTTGTTTATTTGACATTATTGTTGTTGACGTTGTTCTTGTTGTTGTTTATTTGACGTTGTTGTTATTGTTGTTGTTGTTTATTTGACATTGTTGTTGTTGTTGACGTTGTTGTTGTTGTTGTTTATTTGATGTTGTTGTTGTTGTTGACATAGTTGATGTTGTTTATTTGACGTTGTTGTTGTTGACGTTGTTGTTTATTTGACGTTGTTGTTGTTGTTTATTTGACGTTGTTGTTGTTGTTGTTGTTGTTTATTGGACGTTGTTGTTGTTGTTGTTTATTTGACATTGTTGTTGTTGTTGACGGTGTTGTTGTTGTTGTTTATTTGACATTGTTGTTGTTGTTGTTGTTATTTATTTGACGTTGTTATTGTTGTTGTTTATATGACGTTGTTATTGTTGTTGTTTATTTGACGTTGTTGTTGTTGTTGTTGTTTATTTGACGTTGTTGTTGTTGTTGTGTTTTATTTGACGTTGTTGTTTATTTGACGTTGTTGTTGTTATTTATTTGACGTTGTTGTTGTTGTTGTTTATTTGACGTTGTTGTTGTTGTTTATTTGACGTTATTGTTGTTGTTTATTTGACGTTGTTATTGTTGTTGTTGTTTATTTGACGTTGTAGTTGTTGACGTTGTTGTTGTTGTTTATTTGACGTTGTTGTTGTTGTTTTTGTTTATTTGATGTTGTTAATGTTGTTGACATTGTTGTTGTTGTTTTTGTTGTTTATTTGACGTTGTTGCTGTTGTTGTTATTTTTGGTTTTGTTGTTGTTGTTATTGTTTATTTGACGTTGTTGTTGTTGTTATTTATTTGACGTTGTTGTTGTTTATTTGACGTTGTTCTTGTTGTTGTTTATTTGACGTTGTTGTTGTTGTTATTTATTTGACGTTGTTGTTGTTGTTGTTATTGTTTATTTGCTGTTGTTGTTGTTGTTGTTTATTTGACGTTGTTATTGTTGTTTATTTGACGTTGTTTTTGTTTTATTTGACATTGTTGTTGTTGTTGTTATATTTGTTGTTGTTGTTGTTGTTGTTGTTGTTGTTGCTTATTTGACGTTGTTGTTATTGTTGCTATTTATTTGACGTTGTTGTTGTTGTTTATTTGACGTTGTTGTTCTTGTTGTTTATTTGACGTTGTTGTTGTATTTGTGGTTGTTGTTATTGTTGTTGCTTATTTGACGTTGTTGTTATTGTTGTTGTCTATTTGACGTTGTTGTTGTTGTTGTTATTCATTTGACGTTGTTGTTGTTTATTTGACGTTGTTGTTGTTGTTTATTTGACGTTGTTGTTGTTGTTGTTTTGTTGTTTATTTGACGTTGTTGTTGTCGTTGTTTTTGTTGTTTATTTGACGTTGTTGTTGTTGTTTATTTGACGTTGTTGTTGTTTATTTGACATTGTTGTTGTTGACGTTGTTGTTGTTGTTGTTGTTGTTTATTTGATGTTGTTGTTATTATTGTTGACATAGTTGTTGCTGTTTATTTGACGTTGTTGTTGTTGACGTTGTTGTTTATTTGACGTTGTTGTTATTGTTTATTTGACGTTATTGTTGTTTATTGGACGTTGTTGTTGTTGTTGTTTATTTGACATTTTTGTTGTTGTTGACGGTGTTGTTGTTGTTGTTGTTGTTTATTTGACATTGTTGTTGTTGTTGTTGTTATTTATTTGACGTTGTTGTTGTTGTTTATTTGACGTTGTTGTTGTTGTTGTTTATTTGACGTTGTTGTTGTTGTTGTTGTTTATTTGACGTTGTTGTTGTTGTTTTGGTTTATTTGACGTTGTTGTTTATTTTACGTGGTTGTTGTTGTTTATTTGACGTTGTTGTTGTTATTTGACAATGTTGTTGTTGTTGTTTATTTAACGTTGTTGTTGTTGTTGTTTATTTGACGTTATTGTTGTTGTTTATTTGACGTTGTTATTGTTGTTGTTGTTTATTTGATGTTGTAGTTGTTGACGTTATTGTTGTTGTTGTTTTTGTTTATTTGACGTTGTTAATGTTGTTGACATTGTTGTTGTTGTTTTTGTTGTTTATTTGACGTTGTTGTGTTGTTGTTTATTTGATGTTGTTGTTGTTGTTATTATTGTTTATTTGACGTTGTTGTTGTTGTTGTTGTTGTTATTGTTTATTTGGCGTTATTGTTGTTGTTGTTGTTGTTTATTTGACGTAGTTGTTGTTGTTGACGTTGTTGTTGTTGTTTATTTGACGTTTTTATTATTGTTGATGTTATTGTTGTTTTTGTTGTTGTTTATTTGATGTTGTTGTTGTTGTTGTTTATTTGACGTTGTTGTTGTTGTTGTTTATTTGACGTTGTTTTTGTTATTTGTGGTTGTTGTTGTTGTTGTATTTGTTGTTGTTGTTGTTGCTTATTTGACATTGTTGTTATTGTTGTTGTTTATTTACCGTTGTTGTTGCTGTTGTTTATTTGACGTTGTTGTTCTTGTTGTTGTTGTTTATTTGACGTTGTTGTTGTTGTTTATTTGACGTTGTTGTTGTTGTTTATTTGACGTTGTTGTTGTTGTTTATTTGACGTTGTTGTTGTTGTTGTTGTTTATTTGACGTTGTTGTTGTTGTTGTATTTTTGTTGTTGTTGTTGTTTATTTGACGTTGTTGTTATTGATGTTTATTTGATGTTATTGTTGTTGTTTATTTGACGTTGTTATTGATGTTGTTGTTGTTTATTTGACGTTGTTATTGATGTTGTTGTTGTTGTTTATTTGACGTTGTTGTTGTTGTTGTTGACGTTGTTGTTGTTGTTGTTGTTTATTTGACGTTGTTGTTGTTGTTGTTTATTTGATGTTGATTTAGTTGTTGTTTATTTGACGTTGTTGTCGTTGTTTTTGTTGTTTATTTGACGTTGTTGTTGTTATTTATTTGACGTTGTTGTTGTTGTTTATTTGACATTATTGTTGTTGACGTTGTTCTTGTTGTTGTTTATTTGACGTTGTTGTTATTGTTGTTGTTGTTTATTTGACATTGTTGTTGTTGTTGACGTTGTTGTTGTTGTTGTTTATTTGATGTTGTTGTTGTTGTTGACATAGTTGATGTTGTTTATTTGACGTTGTTGTTGTTGACGTTGTTGTTTATTTGACGTTGTTGTTGTTGTTTATTTGACGTTGTTGTTGTTGTTGTTGTTGTTTATTGGACGTTGTTGTTGTTGTTGTTTATTTGACATTGTTGTTGTTGTTGACGGTGTTGTTGTTGTTGTTTATTTGACATTGTTGTTGTTGTTGTTATTTATTTGACGTTGTTATTGTTGTTGTTTATATGACGTTGTTATTGTTGTTGTTTATTTGACGTTGTTGTTGTTGTTGTTGTTTATTTGACGTTGTTGTTGTTGTTGTGTTTTATTTGACGTTGTTGTTTATTTGACGTTGTTGTTGTTATTTATTTGACGTTGTTGTTGTTGTTGTTTATTTGACGTTGTTGTTGTTGTTTATTTGACGTTATTGTTGTTGTTTATTTGACGTTGTTATTGTTGTTGTTGTTGTTTATTTGACGTTGTAGTTGTTGACGTTGTTGTTGTTGTTTATTTGACGTTGTTGTTGTTGTTTTTGTTTATTTGATGTTGTTAATGTTGTTGACATTGTTGTTGTTGTTTTTGTTGTTTATTTGACGTTGTTGTTGTTGTTGTTATTTTTGGTTTTGTTGTTGTTGTTATTGTTTATTTGACGTTGTTGTTGTTGTTATTTATTTGACGTTGTTGTTGTTTATTTGACGTTGTTGTTGTTGTTGTTGTTTATTTGACGTTGTTGTTGTTGTTTTGGTTTATTTGACGTTGTTGTTTATTTTACGTGGTTGTTGTTGTTTATTTGACGTTGTTGTTGTTATTTGACAATGTTGTTGTTGTTGTTTATTTGACGTTGTTGTTGTTGTTGTTTATTTGACGTTATTGTTGTTGTTTATTTGACGTTGTTATTGTTGTTGTTGTTTATTTGATGTTGTAGTTGTTGACGTTATTGTTGTTGTTGTTTTTGTTTATTTGACGTTGTTAATGTTGTTGACATTGTTGTTGTTGTTTTTGTTGTTTATTTGACGTTGTTGTGTTGTTGTTTATTTGATGTTGTTGTTGTTGTTGTTATTGTTTATTTGACGCTGTTGTTGTTGTTGTTGTTGTTGTTATTGTTTATTTGGCGTTATTGTTGTTGTTGTTGTTGTTTATTTGACGTAGTTGTTGTTGTTGCATTGTTGTTGTTGTTGTTTATTTGACGTTTTTATTATTGTTGATGTTATTGTTGTTTTTGTTGTTGTTTATTTGATGTTGTTGTTGTTGTTGTTTATTTGACGTTGTTGTTGTTGTTGTTTATTTGACGTTGTTTTTGTTATTTGTGGTTGTTGTTGTTGTTGTATTTGTTGTTGTTGTTGTTGCTTATTTGACATTGTTGTTATTGTTGTTGTTTATTTACCGTTGTTGTTGCTGTTGTTTATTTGACGTTGTTGTTCTTGTTGTTGTTGTTTATTTGACGTTGTTGTTGTTGTTTATTTGACGTTGTTGTTGTTGTTTATTTGACGTTGTTGTTGTTGTTTATTTGACGTTGTTGTTGTTGTTGTTGTTTATTTGACGTTGTTGTTGTTGTTGTATTTTTGTTGTTGTTGTTGTTTATTTGACGTTGTTGTTGTTGATGTTTATTTGATGTTATTGTTGTTGTTTATTTGACGTTGTTATTGATGTTGTTGTTGTTTATTTGACGTTGTTATTGATGTTGTTGTTGTTGTTTATTTGACGTTGTTGTTGTTGTTGACGTTGTTGTTGTTGTTGTTGTTTATTTGACGTTGTTGTTGTTGTTGTTTATTTGATGTTGATTTAGTTGTTGTTGTTTATTTGACGTTGTTGTCGTTGTTTTTGTTGTTTATTTGACGTTGTTGTTGTTATTTATTTGACGTTGTTGTTGTTGTTTATTTGACATTATTGTTGTTGACGTTGTTCTTGTTGTTGTTTATTTGACGTTGTTGTTATTGTTGTTGTTGTTTATTTGACATTGTTGTTGTTGTTGACGTTGTTGTTGTTGTTGTTGTTTATTTGATGTTGTTGTTGTTGTTGACATAGTTGATGTTGTTTATTTGACGTTGTTGTTGTTGACGTTGTTGTTTATTTGACGTTGTTGTTGTTGTTTATTTGACGTTGTTCTTGTTGTTGTTGTTTATTGGACGTTGTTGTTGTTGTTGTTTATTTGACATTGTTGTTGTTGTTGACGGTGTTGTTGTTGTTGTTTATTTGACATTGTTGTTGTTGTTGTTATTTATTTGACGTTGTTATTGTAGTTGTTTATATGACGTTGTTATTGTTGTTGTTTATTTGACGTTGTTGTTGTTGTTGTTGTTTATTTGACGTTGTTGTTGTTGTGTTTTATTTGACGTTGTTGTTTATTTGACGTTGTTGTTGTTATTTATTTGACGTTGTTGTTGTTGTTGTTTATTTGACGTTGTTGTTGTTGTTTATTTGACGTTATTGTTGTTGTTTATTTGACGTTGTTATTGTTGTTGTTGTTTATTTGACGTTGTAGTTGTTGACGTTGTTGTTGTTGTTTATTTGACGTTGTTGTTGTTGTTTTTGTTTATTTGATGTTGTTAATGTTGTTGACATTGTTGTTGTTGTTTTTGTTGTTTATTTGACGTTGTTGCTGTTGTTGTTATTTTTGGTTTTGTTGTTGTTGTTATTGTTTATTTGACGTTGTTGTTGTTGTTATTTATTTGACGTTGTTGTTGTTTATTTGACGTTGTTCTTGTTGTTGTTTATTTGACGTTGTTGTTGTTGTTATTTATTTGACGTTGTTGTTGTTGTTGTTATTGTTTATTTGCTGTTGTTGTTGTTGTTGTTTATTTGACGTTGTTATTGTTGTTTATTTGACGTTGTTTTTGTTTTATTTGACATTGTTGTTGTTGTTGTTATATTTGTTGTTGTTGTTGTTGTTGTTGTTGTTGTTGTTGCTTATTTGACGTTGTTGTTATTGTTGCTATTTATTTGACGTTGTTGTTGTTGTTTATTTGACGTTGTTGTTCTTGTTGTTTATTTGACGTTGTTGTTGTATTTGTTGTTGTTGTTATTGTTGTTGCTTATTTGACGTTGTTGTTATTGTTGTTGTCTATTTGACGTTGTTGTTGTTGTTGTTATTCATTTGACGTTGTTGTTGTTTATTTGACGTTGTTGTTGTTGTTTATTTGACGTTGTTGTTGTTGTTGTTTTGTTGTTTATTTGACGTTGTTGTTGTCGTTGTTTTTGTTGTTTATTTGACGTTGTTGTTGTTGTTTATTTGACGTTGTTGTTGTTTATTTGACATTGTTGTTGTTGACGTTGTTGTTGTTGTTGTTTATTTGATGTTGTTGTTATTATTGTTGACATAGTTGTTGCTGTTTATTTGACGTTGTTGTTGTTGACGTTGTTGTTTATTTGACGTTGTTGTTATTGTTTATTTGACGTTATTGTTGTTTATTGGACGTTGTTGTTGTTGTTGTTTATTTGACATTTTTGTTGTTGTTGACGGTGTTGTTGTTGTTGTTGTTGTTGTTTATTTGACATTGTTGTTGTTGTTGTTGTTATTTATTTGACGTTGTTGTTGTTGTTTATTTGACGTTGTTGTTGTTGTTGTTTATTTGACGTTGTTGTTGTTGTTGTTGTTTATTTGACGTTGTTGTTGTTGTTTTGGTTTATTTGACGTTGTTGTTTATTTTACGTGGTTGTTGTTGTTTATTTGACGTTGTTGTTGTTATTTGACAATGTTGTTGTTGTTGTTTATTTGACGTTGTTGTTGTTGTTGTTTATTTGACGTTATTGTTGTTGTTTATTTGACGTTGTTATTGTTGTTGTTGTTTATTTGATGTTGTAGTTGTTGACGTTATTGTTGTTGTTGTTTTTGTTTATTTGACGTTGTTAATGTTGTTGACATTGTTGTTGTTGTTTTTGTTGTTTATTTGACGTTGTTGTGTTGTTGTTTATTTGATGTTGTTGTTGTTGTTATTATTGTTTATTTGACGTTGTTGTTGTTGTTGTTGTTGTTGTTATTGTTTATTTGGCGTTATTGTTGTTGTTGTTGTTGTTTATTTGACGTAGTTGTTGTTGTTGACGTTTATGTTGTTGTTGTTTATTTGACGTTTTTATTATTGTTGATGTTATTGTTGTTTTTGTTGTTGTTTATTTGATGTTGTTGTTGTTGTTGTTTATTTGACGTTGTTGTTGTTGTTGTTTATTTGACGTTGTTTTTGTTATTTGTGGTTGTTGTTGTTGTTGTATTTGTTGTTGTTGTTGTTGCTTATTTGACATTGTTGTTATTGTTGTTGTTTATTTACCGTTGTTGTTGCTGTTGTTTATTTGACGTTGTTGTTCTTGTTGTTGTTGTTTATTTGACGTTGTTGTTGTTGTTTATTTGACGTTGTTGTTGTTGTTTATTTGACGTTGTTGTTGTTGTTTATTTGACGTTGTTGTTGTTGTTGTTGTTTATTTGACGTTGTTGTTGTTGTTGTATTTTTGTTGTTGTTGTTGTTGTTTATTTGACGTTGTTGTTGTTGATGTTTATTTGATGTTATTGTTGTTGTTTATTTGACGTTGTTATTTATGTTGTTGTTGTTTATTTGACGTTGTTATTGATGTTGTTGTTGTTGTTTATTTAACGTTGTTGTTGTTGTTGACGTTGTTGTTGTTGTTGTTGTTTATTTGACGTTGTTGTTGTTGTTTATTTGACGTTGCTAATGTTGTTGACATTGTTGTTGTTGTTTTTGTTGTTTATTTGACGTTGTTGTTGTTGTTATTGTTGGTGTTGTTGTTGTTGTTTATTTGACGTTGTTGTTGTTGTTTATTTGACGTTGTTGTGGTTGTTGTTTATTTGACGTTGTTGTTGTTGTTGTTGTTGTTGTTGTTTAGTTGACGTTGTTGTAGTAGTTGTTATTTATTTGACGTTGTTGTTGTCGTTGTTTTTGTTGTTTATTTGACGTTGTTGTTGTTTGTTTATTTGACGATTTTGTGGTTGTTGATGTTGTTGTTGTTGTTGTTGTTGTTTATTTGACGTTGTTGTTGTTGATGTTTATTTGACGTTGTTGTTGTTGTGGTTTATTTGATGTTGTTGTTTTTGTTATTGTTATTGTTGTTGTTATTGTTTATTTGACGTTGTTTTTGTTTATTTGACGTTGTTGATGTTGTTGTTTATTTGACGATGTTGTTGTTAATTTGAAGTTGTTGTTGTTGTTATTTATTTGACGTTGTTGTTATTGTTGTTGTTGTTGTTTATTTGACATTTTTGTTGTTGTTGATGTTATTGTTGTTGTTGTTTATTTGATGTTGTTGTTGCTGTTGTTTATTTGACGTTGTTGTTGTCGTTGTTGTTGTTTATTTGACGTTGTTGTTGTTGTTGTTTATTTGATGTTGTTGTTGTTGTTGACATTGTTGTTGTTGTAGTTTATTTGACATTGTTGTTGTTGTTGTTGTTTATTTGACGTTGTTAATGTTGTTAACGTTGTTGTTGCTGTTGTTTATTTCATGTTGTTATTGTTTATTTGACGTTGTTAATGTTGTTGACGTTGTTGTTATTGTTGTTTTTGTTGTTTATTTGACGTTGTTATTGTTGTTGTTGTTTATTTGACGTTGTTGTTGTTGTTGTTTATTTGACGTTGTTAATGTTGTTGACGTTGTTGTTGCTGTTGTTGTTTATTTCATGTTGTTGTTGTTATTGTTGTTGTTGTTCTTGTTTATTTGACGTTATTGTTGTTGTTGTCTATTTGACGTTGTTATTGTTGTTGTTGTTGTTGTTTATATGACGTTGTTGTTTTTGTTGTTGACGTTGTTGTTTTTGTTGTTTATTTGACGTTGTTGTTGTTGTTTATTTGACGTTGTTGTTGTTGTTGTTGTTTATTTGACGTTGTTGTTGTTGTTTATTTGACGTTGTTGTTATTGTTGTTTATTTGACATTGTCGTTGTTGTTGTTGTTGGTTATTTGACGTTGTTGTTGTTGTTGTTTATTTGATGTAGTTTTAGTTGTTGTTGTTTATTTGACGTTGTTGTTGTTTTTTATTTGACGTTGTTGTTGTTGACATTGTTGTTGTTGTTTATTTGACGTAGTTGTTGTTATTGACGTTGTTGTTGTTATTTATTTGACGTTTTTGTTGTTGTTGATGTTGTTGTTGTTGTTTTTTTTATTTGACGTTGTTGTTGTTGTTTATTTGATGTTGTTATTGTTGTTATTGTTGTTGTTGTTGTTGTTTATTTGACGTTGTTGTTGTTGTTTATTTGACGTTGTTGTTGTTGTTTACTTGACGTTGTTGTTGTTGTTTATTTGACGTTGTTGTTGTTGTTGTTTATTATACGTAGTTGTTGTTGACGTTGTTGTTGTTGTTGTTTGTTTATTTGACGATTTTGTTGTTGTTGATGTTGTTGTTGTTGTTTATTTGATGTTGTTGTTGTTGTTGTTTATTTGACGTTGTTGTTGTCGTTGTTGTTGTTTATTTGACGTTGTTGTTGTTGTTGTTTATTTGACGTTGTTGTTGTTGTTGACATTATTGTTGTTGTTGTTTATTTGACATTGTTGTTGTTGTTTATTTGACGTTGTTGTTGTTGTTGTTGTTGTTTATTTGACGTTGTTGTTGTTGTATTTGTTGTTGTTGTTATTGTTGTTGCTTATTTGACATTGTTGTTATTGTTGTTGTTTATTTGACGTTGTTGTTGTTGTTCTTATTTATTTGACGTTGTTGTTGTTGTTGTTTATTTGACGTTGTTGTTGTTGTTGTTTATTTGATGTTGATTTAGTTGTTGTTGTTTATTTGACGTTGTTGTCGTTGTTTTTGTTGTTTATTTGACGTTGTTGTTGTTATTTATTTGACGTTTTTGTTGTTGTTTATTTGACATTATTGTTGTTGACGTTGTTCTTGTTATTGTTTATTTGACGTTGTTGTTATTGTTGTTGTTGTTTATTTGACATTGTTGTTGTTGTTGACGTTGTTGTTGTTGTTGTTTATTTGATGTTGTTGTTGTTGTTGACATAGTTGATGTTGTTTATTTGACGTTGTTGTTGTTGACGTTGTTGTTTATTTGACGTTGTTGTTGTTGTTTATTTGACGTTGTTGTTGTTGTTGTTGTTGTTGTTGTTGTTTATTGGACGTTGTTGTTGTTGTTGTTTATTTGACATTGTTGTTGTTGTTGACGGTGTTGTTGTTGTTGTTTATTTGACATTGTTGTTGTTGTTGTTATTTATTTGACGTTGTTATTGTTGTTGTTTATATGACGTTGTTATTGTTGTTGTTTATTTGACGTTGTTGTTGTTGTTGTTGTTTATTTGACGTTGTTGTTGTTGTTGTGGTTTATTTGACGTTGTTGTTTATTTGATGTTGTTGTTGTTATTTATTTGACGTTGTTGTTGTTGTTGTTTATTTGACGTTGTTGTTGTTGTTTATTTGACGTTATTGTTGTTGTTTATTTGACGTTGTTATTGTTGTTGTTGTTTATTTGATGTTGTAGTTGTTGACGTTGTTGTTGTTGTTTATTTGACGTTGTTGACATTGTTGTTGTTGTTTTTGTTGTTTATTTGACGTTGTTGCTGTTGTTGTTATTTTTGGTTTTGTTGTTGTTGTTATTGTTTATTTGACGTTGTTGTTGTTGTTGTTTATTTGACGTATTTGTTGTTGTTTATTTTACGTTGTTGTTGTTGTTGTTGTTTATTTGACGTTGTTATTGTTGTTTATTTGACGTTGTTTTTGTTTTATTTGACATTGTTGTTGTTGTTGTTGTTGTTATATTTGTTGTTGTTGTTGTTGTTGTTGTTGTTGTTCTTGCTTATTTGACGTTGTTGTTATTGTTGCTATTTATTTGAAGTTGTTGTTGTTGTTTATTTGACGTTGTTGTTCTTGTTGTTTATTTGACGTTGTTGTTGTATTTGTTGTTCTTGTTATTGTTGTTGCTTATTTGACGTTGTTGTTATTGTTGTTGTCTATTTGACGTTGTTGTTGTTGTTGTTATTCATTTGACGTTGTTGTTGTTTATTTGACGTTGTTGTTGTTGTTTATTTGACGTTGTTGTTGTTGTTTTGTTGTTTATTTGACGTTGTTGTTGTCGTTGTTTTTGTTGTTTATTTGACGTTGTTGTTTTTATTTATTTGACGTTGTTGTTGTTTATTTGACATTGTTGTTGTTGACGTTGTTGTTGTTGTTGTTGTTGTTTATTTGATGTTGTTGTTATTGTTGTTGACATAGTTGTTGCTGTTTATTTGACGTTGTTGTTGTTGACGTTGTTGTTTATTTGACGTTGTTGTTGTTGTTTATTTGACGTTGTTGTTGTTTATTGGACGTTGTTGTTGTTGTTGTTTATTTGACATTTTTGTTGTTGTTGACGGTGTTGTTGTTGTTGTTGTTTATTTGACATTGTTGTTGTTGTTGTTGTTATTTATTTGACGTTGTTGTTGTTGTTTATTTGACGTTGTTGTTGTTGTTGTTTATTTGACGTTGTTGTTGTTGTTGTTTATTTGACGTTGTTGTTGTTGTTTTGGTTTATTTGACGTTGTTGTTTATTTGACGTGGTTGTTGTTGTTTATTTGACGTTGTTGTTGTTATTTGACAATGTTGTTGTTGTTGTTTATTTGACGTTATTGTTGTTGTTTATTTGACGTTGTTATTGTTATTGTTGTTTATTTGATGTTGTAGTTGTTGACGTTGTTGTTGTTGTTGTTTTTGGTTATTTGACGTTGTTAATGTTGTTGACATTGTTGTTGTTGTTTTTGTTGTTTATTTGACGTTGTTGTGTTGTTGTTTATTTGATGTTGTTGTTGTTGTTGTTATTGTTTATTTGACGTTGTTGTTGTTGTTGTTGTTGTTATTGTTTATTTGACGTTATTGTTGTTGTTGTTGTTGTTTATTTGACGTAGTTGTTGTTGTTTTTGTTGTTGTTGTTGTTGTTTATTTGACGTTTTTATTATTGTTGATGTTATTGTTGTTTTTGTTGTTGTTTATTTGACGTTGTTTTTGTTGTTGTTTATTTGACGTTGTTGTTGTTGTTTATTTGACGTTGTTTTTGTTATTTGTTGTTGTTGTTGTTGCTTATTTGACATTGTTGTTATTGTTGTTGTTTATTTACCGTTGTTGTTGTTGTTGTTTATTTGACGTTGTTGTTGTTGTTGTTGTTTATTTGACGTTGTTGTTGTTTATTTGACGTTGTTGTTGTTGTTTATTTGACGTTGTTGTTGTTGTTTATTTGACGTTGTTGTTGTTGTTGTTGTTGTTTATTTGACGTTGTTGTTGTTGTTGTTGTATTTGTTGTTGTTGTTGTTGTTTATTTGACGTTGTTGTTGTTGTTGTTTATTTGATGTTATTGTTGTTGTTTATTTGACGTTGTTATTGATGTTGTTGTTGTTTATTTGACGTTGTTGTTGTTGTTGACGTTGTTGTTGTTGTTGTTGTTTATTTGATGTTGTTGTTGTTTATTTGACGTTGCTAATGTTGTTGACATTGTTGTTGTTGTTTTTGTTGTTTATTTGACGTTGTTGTTGTTGTTATTGTTGGTGTTGTTGTTGTTGTTTATTTGACGTTGTTGTTGTTGTTTATTTGACGTTGTTGTGGTTGTTGTTTATTTGACGTTGTTGTTGTTGTTGTTGTTGTTTAGTTGACGTTGTTGTAGTTGTTGTTGTTTATTTGACGTTGTTGTTGTCGTTGTTTTTGTTGTTTATTTGACGTTGTTGTTGTTTGTTTATTTGACGATTTTGTGGTTGTTGATGTTGTTGTTGTTGTTGTTTATTTGACGTTGTTGTTGTTGTTGTTTATTTGACGTTGTTGATGTTGTTGTTTATTTGACGTTGTTGTTGTTAATTTGAAGTTGTTGTTGTTGTTATTTATTTGACGTTGTTGTTATTGTTGTTGTTGTTATTTATTAGACGTTGTTGTTGTTGTTTATTAGACGTAGTTGTTGTTGACGTTGTTGTTGTTGTTGTTTGTTTATTTGACGATTTTGTTGTTGTTGATGTTGTTGTTGTTGTTTATTTGATGTTGTTGTTGCTGTTGTTTATTTGACGTTGTTGTTGTCGTTGTTGTTGTTTATTTGACGTTGTTGTTGTTGTTTATTTGACGTTGTTGTTGTTGTTGACATTGTTGTTGTTGTTGTTTATTTGACATTGTTGTTGTTGTTGTTTATTTGACGTTGTTAATGTTGTTAACGTTGTTGTTGCTGTTGTTTATTTCATGTTGTTGTTGTTTATTTGACGTTGTTAATGTAGTTGACGTTGTTGTTATTGTTGTTTTTGTTGTTTATTTGACGTTGTTATTGTTGTTATTTTTGTTGTTGCTTTTGTTGGTGTTGTTGTTGTTTATTTGACGTTGTTGTTGTTGTTGTTGTTTATTTGACGTTGTTAATGTTGTTGACGTTGTTGTTGTTGTTGTTGTTGTTTATTTCATGTTGTTGTTGTTATTGTTGTTGTTGTTGTTGTTTATTTGACGTTATTGTTGTTGTTGTCTATTTGACGTAGTTATTGTTGTTGTTGTTGTTGTTGTTTATATGACGTTGTTGTTGTTGTTGTTGACGTTGTTGTTGTTGTTGTTGTTTATTTGACGTTGTTGTTGTTGTTGTTTATTTGACGTTGTTGTTATTGTTGGTTATTTGACATTGTTGTTGTTGTTGTTGACGTTGTTGTTGTTGTTGGTTATTTGACGTTGTTGTTGTTGTTGTTTATTTGATGTTATTTTAGTTGTTGTTGTTTATTTGACGTTGTTGTTGTTGACATTGTTGTTGTTGTTTATTTGACGTAGTTGTTGTTATTGACGTTGTTGTTGTTATTTATTTGACGTTTTTGTTGTTGTTGATGTTGTTGTTGTTGTTTTTTTTATTTGACGTTGTTGTTGTTGTTTATTTGATGTTGTTGTTGTTGTTATTGTTGTTGTTGTTGTTGTTGTTTATTTGACGTTGTTGTTGTTGTTGTTGTTGTTGTTGTTTATTTGACGTTGTTGTTGTTGTTTATTTGACGTTGTTGTTGTTGTTTATTTGACGTTGTTGTTGTTGTTTATTTGACGTTGTTGTTGTTGTTGTTTATTAGACGTAGTTGTTGTTGACGTTGTTGTTATTGTTGTTTGTTTATTTGACGATTTTGTTGTTGTTGATGTTGTTGTTGTTTATTTGTTGTTGTTGTTGCTGTTGTTTATTTGACGTTGTTGTTGTCGTTGTTGTTGTTTATTTGACGTTGTTGTTGTTGTTGTTGTTTATTTGACGTTGTTGTTGTTGTTGACATTGTTGTTGTTGTTGTTTATTTGACATTGTTATTGTTGTTGTTTATTTGACGTTGTTAATGTTGTTAACATTGTTGTTGCTGTTGTTTATTTCATGTTGTTATTGTTTATTTGACGTTGTTAATGTTGTTGACGTTGTTGTTATTGTTGTTTTTGTTGTTTATTTGACGTTGTTATTATTGTTGTTGTTTTTGTTGTTGCTTTTGTTGGTGTTGTTGTTGTTTATTTGACGTTGTTGTTGTTGTTGTTGTTTATTTGACGTTGTTAATGTTGTTGACGTTGTTGTTGTTGTTGTTGTTTATTTCATGTTGTTGTTGTTATTGTTGTTGTTGTTGTTGTTGTTTATTTGACGTTATTGTTGTTGTTGTCTATTTGACGTTGTTATTGTTGTTTATATGACATTGTTATTGTTGTTGTTGACGTTGTTGTTGTTGTTGTTTATTTGACGTTGTTGTTGTTGTTTATTTGACGTTGTTGTTGTTGTTGTTTATTTGACGTTGTTGTTATTGTTGTTTATTTGACATTGTCGTTGTTGTTGTTGACGTTGTTGTTGTTGTTGGTTATTTGACGTTGTTGTTGTTGTTGTTTATTTGATGTTGTTTTAGTTGTTGTTGTTTATTTAACGTTGTTGTTGTTGACATTGTTGTTGTTCTTTATTTGACGTTGTTGTTGTTTTTTATTTGACGTTGTTGTTGTTGACATTGTTGTTGTTGTTTATTTGACGTAGTTATTGTTATTGACGTTGCTGTTGTTTTTTATTTGACGTTTTTGTTGTAGTTGATGTTGTTGTTGTTGTTTTTTTTATTTGACGTTGTTGTTGTTGTTTATTTGATGTTGTTGTTGTTATTGTTGTTGTTGTTTATTTGACGTTGTTGTTGTTGTTGTTGTTGTTGTTTATTTGACGTTGTTGTTGTTGTTTATTTGACGTTGTTGTTGTTGTTTATTTGACGTTGTTATTGTTGTTGTTTATTTGACATTGTTATTGTTGTTGTTGTTGTTTATATGATGTTGTTGTTGTTGACGTTGTTGTTGTTGTTATTGTTTATTTAACGTTGTTGTTGTTGTTGTTGTTGTTTTTTTGACGTTGTTGTTGTTGTTATTTATTTGACGTTGTTGTTGTTGTTGTTATTGTTTATTTGACGTTGTTGTTGTTGTTGTTTATTTGATGTTATTTTAGTTGTTGTTGTTTATTTGACGTTGTTGTTGTTGACATTGTTGTTGTTGTTTATTTGACGTAGTTGTTGTTATTGACGTTGTTGTTGTTATTTATTTGACGTTTTTGTTGTTGTTGATGTTGTTGTTGTTGTTTTTTTTATTTGACGTTGTTGTTGTTGTTTATTTGATGTTGTTGTTGTTGTTATTGTTGTTGTTGTTGTTGTTGTTTATTTGACGTTGTTGTTGTTGTTGTTGTTGTTGTTTATTTGACGTTGTTGTTGTTGTTTATTTGACGTTGTTGTTGTTGTTTATTTGACGTTGTTGTTGTTGTTTATTTGACGTTGTTGTTGTTGTTGTTGTTTATTAGACGTAGTTGTTGTTGACGTTGTTGTTATTGTTGTTTGTTTATTTGACGATTTTGTTGTTGTTGATGTTGTTGTTGTTTATTTGTTGTTGTTGTTGCTGTTGTTTATTTGACGTTGTTGTTGTCGTTGTTGTTGTTTATTTGACGTTGTTGTTGTTGTTGTTGTTTATTTGACGTTGTTGTTGTTGTTGACATTGTTGTTGTTGTTGTTTATTTGACATTGTTATTGTTGTTGTTTATTTGACGTTGTTAATGTTGTTAACATTGTTGTTGCTGTTGTTTATTTCATGTTGTTATTGTTTATTTGACGTTGTTAATGTTGTTGACGTTGTTGTTATTGTTGTTTTTGTTGTTTATTTGACGTTGTTATTATTGTTGTTGTTTTTGTTGTTGCTTTTGTTGGTGTTGTTGTTGTTTATTTGACGTTGTTGTTGTTGTTGTTGTTTATTTGACGTTGTTAATGTTGTTGACGTTGTTGTTGTTGTTGTTGTTTATTTCATGTTGTTGTTGTTATTGTTGTTGTTGTTGTTGTTGTTTATTTGACGTTATTGTTGTTGTTGTCTATTTGACGTTGTTATTGTTGTTTATATGACATTGTTATTGTTGTTGTTGACGTTGTTGTTGTTGTTGTTTATTTGACGTTGTTGTTGTTGTTTATTTGACGTTGTTGTTGTTGTTGTTATTTATTTGACGTTGTTGTTATTGTTGTTTATTTGACATTGTCGTTGTTGTTGTTGTTGGTTATTTGACGTTGTTGTTGTTGTTGTTTATTTGATGTTGTTTTAGTTGTTGTTGTTTATTTGACGTTGTTGTTGTTGACATTGTTGTTGTTCTTTATTTGACGTTGTTGTTGTTGTTTATTTGACGTTGTTGTTGTTGACATTGTTGTTGTTGTTTATTTGACGTAGTTGTTGTTATTGACGTTGTTGTTGTTATTTATTTGACGTTTTTGTTGTAGTTGATGTTGTTGTTGTTGTTTTTTTTATTTGACGTTGTTGTTGTTGTTTATTTGATGTTGTTGTTGTTGTTATTGTTGTTGTTGTTGTTGTTGTTTATTTGACGTTGTTGTTGTTGTTGTTGTTGTTGTTTATTTGACGTTGTTGTTGTTGTTTATTTGACGTTGTTGTTGTTGTTTATTTGACGTTGTTGTTGTTGTTTATTTGACGTTGTTGTTGTTGTTGTTGTTTATTAGACGTAGTTGTTGTTGACGTTGTTGTTATTGTTGTTTGTTTATTTGACGATTTTGTTGTTGTTGATGTTGTTGTTGTTTATTTGTTGTTGTTGTTGCTGTTGTTTATTTGACGTTGTTGTTGTCGTTGTTGTTGTTTATTTGACGTTGTTGTTGTTGTTGTTGTTTATTTGACGTTGTTGTTGTTGTTGACATTGTTGTTGTTGTTGTTTATTTGACATTGTTATTGTTGTTGTTTATTTGACGTTGTTAATGTTGTTAACATTGTTGTTGCTGTTGTTTATTTCATGTTGTTATTGTTTATTTGACGTTGTTAATGTTGTTGACGTTGTTGTTATTGTTGTTTTTGTTGTTTATTTGACGTTGTTATTATTGTTGTTGTTTTTGTTGTTGCTTTTGTTGGTGTTGTTGTTGTTTATTTGACGTTGTTGTTGTTGTTGTTGTTGTTTATTTGACGTTGTTAATGTTGTTGACGTTGTTGTTGTTGTTGTTGTTTATTTCATGTTGTTGTTGTTATTGTTGTTGTTGTTGTTGTTGTTTATTTGACGTTATTGTTGTTGTTGTCTATTTGACGTTGTTATTGTTGTTTATATGACATTGTTATTGTTGTTGTTGACGTTGTTGTTGTTGTTGTTTATTTGACGTTGTTGTTGTTGTTTATTTGACGTTGTTGTTGTTGTTGTTATTTATTTGACGTTGTTGTTATTGTTGTTTATTTGACATTGTCGTTGTTGTTGTTGTTGGTTATTTGACGTTGTTGTTGTTGTTGTTTATTTGATGTTGTTTTAGTTGTTGTTGTTTATTTGACGTTGTTGTTGTTGACATTGTTGTTGTTCTTTATTTGACGTTGTTGTTGTTTTTTATTTGACGTTGTTGTTGTTGACATTGTTGTTGTTGTTTATTTGACGTAGTTATTGTTATTGACGTTGCTGTTGTTTTTTATTTGACGTTTTTGTTGTAGTTGATGTTGTTGTTGTTGTTTTTTTTATTTGACGTTGTTGTTGTTGTTTATTTGATGTTGTTGTTGTTATTGTTGTTGTTGTTTATTTGACGTTGTTGTTGTTGTTGTTGTTGTTTATTTGACGTTGTTGTTGTTGTTTATTTGACGTTGTTGTTGTTGTTTATTTGACGTTGTTATTGTTGTTGTTTATTTGACATTGTTATTGTTGTTGTTGTTGTTGTTTATATGATGTTGTTGTTGTTGACGTTGTTGTTGTTGTTGTTATTGTTTATTTAACGTTGTTGTTGTTGTTGTTGTTGTTTTTTTGACGTTGTTGTTGTTGTTGTTATTTATTTGACGTTGTTGTTGTTGTTGTTATTGTTTATTTGACGTTGTTGTTGTTGTAGTTTATTTGACGTTGTTAATGTTGTTGACGTTGTTGTTGTTGTTTTAGTTATTTATTTGACGTTGTTGTTGTTGTTGTTGTTTTTGTTGTTGTTATTGTTGGTGTTGTTGTTGTTGTTTATTTGACGTTGTTGTTGTTGTTTATTTGACGTTGTTGTTGTTGTTTATTTGACGTTGTTGTTGTTGTTGTTTATTTGACGTTGTTGTTGTTGTTTATTTGACGTTGTTGTTGTTTATTTGACATTGTTGTTGTTGTTGTTGACGTTGTTGTTGTTGTTTATTTGACGTTGTTGTTGTTGTTGTTGTTTATTTGATGTTGTTTTAGTTGTTGTTGTTTATTTGACGTTGTTGTTGTTTTTTATATGACGTTATTGTTGTTGACATTGTTGTTGTTGTTGTTTATTTGACGTAGTTGTTGTTATTAACGTTGTTGTTGTTGTTGTTGTTGTTGTTTATTTGACGTTTTTGTTGTTGTTGTTGTTGTTTTTTATTTGACGTCATTGTTGTTATTTGACGCTTTTGTTGTTGTTGTTGTTGTTGTTGTTGTTGTTATTTGACGTTGTTATTGTTGTTGTTGTTGTTTATTTGACATAGTTGTTGTTGTTGACGTTGTTGTTGTTGTTGTTTATTTGACGTTTTTGTTGTTGTTGATGTTGTTGTTGTTGTTTTTTATTTGACGTTGTTGTTGTTGTTTATTTGACGTTGTTGTTGTTGTTGTTGTTATTGTTGTTGTTGTTGTTTATTTGACGTTGTTGTTGTTCTTGTTGTTGTTTATTTGACGTTGTTGTTGTTGTTGTTTATTTGACGTTGTTGTTATTATTTATTTGACGTTGTTGTTGTTGTTATTGTTTATTTGACGTTGTTGTTGTTGTTGTTGTTTATTTGACGTTGTTAATGTTGTTGACGTTGTTGTTGTTATTTTTTGTTATTTATTTGATGTTGTTGTTGTTGTTGTTGTTTATTTGACGTTTTTGTTTTTTATTTGACGTTGTTGTTGTTGTTTTTTATTTGAAGTTGTTGTTGTTGTTGTTTATTTAATGTTGTTGTTGTTATTGTTGTTGTTGTTGTTTATTTGACGTTGTTGTTGTTGTTGTTTATTTGACATTGTTGTTGTTGTTTATTTGACGTTGTTGTTGTTGTTGTTTAATTGACGTTGTTGTTGTTATTTATTTGACGTTGTTGTTGTTGTTATTGTTTATTTGACAGTTGTTGTTATTTATTTGACGTTGTTAATGTTGTTGACGTTGTTGTTGTTGTTGTTTTTGTTATTTATTTGACGTTTTTGTTGTTGTTGTTTTTTTTGTTGTTGTTATTGTTGGTGTTGTTTTTGTTTATTTGACGTTGTTGTTGTTGTTATTTATTTGACGTTGTTGTTGTTGTTTATTTGACGTTGTTAATGTTGTTGACGTTGTTGTTGTTGTTGTTGTTTGTTTATTTGACGATTTTGTTGTTGTTGATGTTGTTGTTGTTGTTTATTTGATGTTGTTGTTGCTGTTGTTTATTTGACGTTGTTGTTGTCGTTGTTGTTATTTATTTGACGTTGTTGTTGTTGTTTATTTGACGTTGTTGTTGTTGTTGACATTGTTGTTGTTGTTGTTGTTGTTGTTTATTTGACGTTGTTGTTGTTGTTGTTTATTTGACGTTGTTAATGTTGTTAACGTTGTTGTTGTTGTTGTTTATTTCATGTTGTTGTTGTTTATTTGACGTTGTTAATGTTGTTGACGTTGTTGTTATTGTTGTTTTTGTTGTTTATTTGATGTTGTTGTTGTTGTTGTTGTTGTTTTTGTTGTTGCTTTTGTTGGTGTTGTTGGTGTTTATTTGATGTTGTTGTTGTTGTTTATTTGACGTTGTTAATGTGGTTGACGTTGTTGTTGCTGTTGTTTATTTCATGTTGTTGTTGTTGTTGTTTATTTGAGGTTGTTGTTGTTGTTGTCTATTTGACGTTGTTATTGTTGTTGTTGTTGTTTATATGACGTTGTTGTTGTTGTTGACGTTGTTGTTGTTGTTTATTTGACGTTGTTGTTGTTGTTGTTGTTTATTTGACGTTGTTGTTGTTGTTGTTGTTTATTTGACGTTGTTGTTATTGTTGTTTATTTGACATTGTCATTGTTGTTGTTGACGTTGTTGTTGTTGTTGTTTATTTGACGTTGTTGTTGTTGTTGTTGTTTATTTGATGTTGTTTTAGTTGTTGTTGTTTATTTGACGTTGTTGTTGTTTTTTATTTGATGTTGTTGTTGTTGACATTGTTGTTGTTATTATTTATTTGACGTTGTGGTTGTTGTTTATTTGACGTTGTTGTTGTTGTTTTTGTTTATTTGACGTTGTTAATGTTGTTGACATTGTTGTTGTTGTTTTTGTTGTTTATTTGACGTTGTTGCTGTTGTTGTTATTTTTGGTGTTGTTGTTGTTGTTATTGTTTATTTGACGTTGTTGTTGTTGTTGTTTATTTGACGTAGTTGTTGTTGTTTATTTGACGTTGTTGTTGTTGTTGTTTATTTGACGTTGTTGTTGTTGTTATTTATTTGACGTTGTTGTTGTTGTTGTTATTGTTTATTTGCTGTTGTTGTTATTGTTGTTTATTTGACGTTGTTATTGTTGTTTATTTGACGTTGTTTTTGTTTTATTTGACATAGTTGTTGTTGTTGTTATATTTGTTGTTGTTGTTGTTGTTGTTGCTTATTTGACGTTCTTGTTATTGTTGCTATTTATTTGACGTTGTTGTTGTTGTTTATTTGACGTTGTTGTTCTTGTTGTTTATTTGACGTTGTTGTTGTATTTGTTGTTGTAGTTATTGTTGTTGCTTATTTGACGTTGTTGTTATTGTTGTTGTTTATTTGACGTTGTTGTTGTTGTTGTTGTTATTCATTTGACGTTGTTGTTGTTTATTTGACGTTGTTGTTGTTGTTTATTTGACGTTGTTGTTGTTTTGTTGTTTATTTGACGTTGTTGTTGTCGTTGTTTTTGTTGTTTATTTGACGTTGTTGTTGTTATTTATTTGACGTTGTTGTTGTTTATTTGACATTGTTTTTATTGACGTTGTTGTTGTTGTTGTTTATTTGACGTTGTTGTTGTTGTTTAATTGATGTTGTTGTTGTTGTTGACGTTGTTGTTGTTGTTGTTTATTTGATGTTGTTGTTATTGTTTTTGACATAGTTGTTACTGTTTATTAGACGTTGTTGTTGTTGACGTTGTTCTTTATTTGACGTTGTTGTTGTTGTTTATTTGACGTTGTTGTTGTTTATTGGACGTTGTTGTTGTTGTTGTTGTTTATTTGACATTTTTGTTGTTGTTGACGGTGTTGTTGTTGTTGTTGTTGTTTATTTGACATTGTTGTTGTTGTTGTTGTTGATGTTACTTATTTGACGTTGTTGTTGTTGTTGTTTATTTGACGTTGTTGTTGTTGTTGTTTATTTGACGTTGTTGTTGTTGTTTATTTGACGTTGTTGTTGTTGTTGTGGTTTATTTGACGTTGTTGTTTATTTGACGTGGTTGTTGTTGTTTATTTGACGTTGTTGTTGTTATTTGACAATGTTGTTGTTGTTGTTTATTTGACGTTGTTGTTGTTGTTGTTGTTTATTTGACGTTATTGTTGTTGTTGTTTTTTTTGTTGTTGTTATTGTTGGTGTTGTTTTTGTTTATTTGACGTTGTTGTTGTTGTTATTTATTTGACGTTGTTGTTGTTGTTTATTTGACGTTGTTAATGTTGTTGACGTTGTTGTTGTTGTTGTTGTTTGTTTATTTGACGATTTTGTTGTTGTTGATGTTGTTGTTGTTGTTTATTTGATGTTGTTGTTGCTGTTGTTTATTTGACGTTGTTGTTGTCATTGTTGTTATTTATTTGACGTTGTTGTTGTTGTTTATTTGACGTTGTTGTTGTTGTTGACATTGTTGTTGTTGTTGTTGTTGTTTATTTGACGTTGTTGTTGTTGTTGTTTATTTGACGTTGTTAATGTTGTTAACGTTGTTGTTGTTGTTGTTTATTTCATGTTGTTGTTGTTTATTTGACGTTGTTAATGTTGTTGACGTTGTTGTTATTGTTGTTTTTGTTGTTTATTTGATGTTGTTGTTGTTGTTGTTGTTGTTGTTTTTGTTGTTGCTTTTGTTGGTGTTGTTGGTGTTTATTTGATGTTGTTGTTGTTGTTGTTTATTTGACGTTGTTAATGTTGTTGACGTTGTTGTTGCTGTTGTTTATTTCATGTTGTTGTTGTTGTTGTTTATTTGAGGTTGTTGTTGTTGTTGTCTATTTGACGTTGTTATTGTTGTTGTTGTTGTTTATATGATGTTGTTGTTGTTGTTGACGTTGTTGTTGTTGTTGTTTATTTGACGTTGTTGTTGTTGTTGTTTATTTGACGTTGTTGTTGTTGTTGTTTATTTGACGTTGTTGTTATTGTTGTTTATTTGACATTGTCATTGTTGTTGTTGACGTTGTTGTTGTTGTTTATTTGACGTTGTTGTTGTTGTTGTTTATTTGATGTTGTTTTAGTTGTTGTTGTTTATTTGACGTTGTTGTTGTTTTTTATTTGACGTTGTTGTTGTTGACATTGTTGTTGTTATTATTTATTTGACGTTGTGGTTGTTGTTTATTTGACGTTGTTGTTGTTGTTTTTGTTTATTTGACGTTGTTAATGTTGTTGACATTGTTGTTGTTTTTGTTGTTTATTTGACGTTGTTGCTGTTGTTGTTATTTTTGGTGTTGTTGTTGTTGTTATTGTTTATTTGACGTTGTTGTTGTTGTTGTTTATTTGACGTAGTTGTTGTTGTTTATTTGACGTTGTTGTTGTTGTTGTTTATTTGACGTTGTTGTTGTTGTTATTTATTTGACGTTGTTGTTGTTGTTGTTATTGTTTATTTGCTGTTGTTGTTATTGTTGTTTATTTGACGTTGTTATTGTTGTTTATTTGACGTTGTTTTTGTTTTATTTGACATAGTTGTTGTTGTTGTTATATTTGTTGTTGTTGTTGTTGTTGTTGCTTATTTGACGTTCTTGTTATTGTTGCTATTTATTTGACGTTGTTGTTGTTGTTTATTTGACGTTGTTGTTCTTGTTGTTTATTTGACGTTGTTGTTGTATTTGTTGTTGTTGTTATTGTTGTTGCTTATTTGACGTTGTTGTTATTGTTGTTGTTTATTTGACGTTGTTGTTGTTGTTGTTGTTATTCATTTGACGTTGTTGTTGTTTATTTGACGTTGTTGTTGTTGTTTATTTGACGTTGTTGTTGTTTTGTTGTTTATTTGACGTTGTTGTTGTCGTTGTTTTTGTTGTTTATTTGACGTTGTTGTTGTTATTTATTTGACGTTGTTGTTGTTTATTTGACATTGTTTTTATTGACGTTGTTGTTGTTGTTGTTTATTTGACGTTGTTGTTGTTGTTTATTTGATGTTGTTGTTGTTGTTGACGTTGTTGTTGTTGTTGTTTATTTGATGTTGTTGTTATTGTTTTTGACATAGTTGTTACTGTTTATTAGACGTTGTTGTTGTTGACGTTGTTCTTTATTTGACGTTGTTGTTGTTGTTTATTTGACGTTGTTGTTGTTTATTGGACGTTGTTGTTGTTGTTGTTTATTTGACATTTTTGTTGTTGTTGACGGTGTTGTTGTTGTTGTTGTTGTTGTTTATTTGACATTGTTGTTGTTGTTGTTGTTGATGTTACTTATTTGACGTTGTTGTTGTTGTTGTTTATTTGACGTTGTTGTTGTTGTTGTTTATTTGACGTTGTTGTTGTTGTTTATTTGACGTTGTTGTTGTTGTTGTGGTTTATTTGACGTTGTTGTTTATTTGACGTGGTTGTTGTTGTTTATTTGACGTTGTTGTTGTTATTTGACAATGTTGTTGTTGTTGTTTATTTGACGTTGTTGTTGTTGTTGTTGTTTATTTGACGTTATTGTTGTTGTTTATTTGACGTTGTTATTGTTGTTGTTGTTTATTTGATCTTGTAGTTGTTGACGTTGTTGTTGTTGTTGTTTTTGTTTATTTGACGTTGTTAATGTTGTTGACATTGTTGTTGTTGTTTTTGTTATTTATTTGACGTTGTTGTTGTTGTTATTGTTGTTGTTATTTATTTGATGTTGTTGTTGTTGTTGTTATTGTTTATTTGACGTTGTTGTTGTTGTTGTTGTTATTGTCTATTTGACGTTGTTGTTGTTGTTGTTGTTTATTTGACGTAGTTGTTGTTGTTGACGTTGTTGTTGTTGTTGTTTATTTGACATTTTTGTTATTGTTGATGTTATTGTTGTTTTTGTTGTTGTTTATTTGATGTTGTTGTTGTTGTTGTTTATTTGACGTTGTTGTTGTTGTTTATTTGACGTTGTTTTTGTTATTTGTGGTTGTTGTATTTGTTGTTGTTGTTGTTGCTCATTTGACATTGTTGTTATTGTTGTTGTTTATTTGACGTTGTTGTTGCAGTTGTTTATTTGACGTTGCTGTTGTTGTTGTTGTTTATTTGACGTTGTTGTTGTTGTTTATTTGACGTTGTTGTTGTTGTTTATTTGACGTTGTTGTTGTTGTTTATTTGACGTTGTTGTTGTTGTTGTTTATTTGACGTTGTTGTTATTTGACGTTGTTGTTGTTGTTGTATTTGTTGTTGTTGTTGTTGTTTATTTGACGTTGTTGTTGTTGTTGTTTATTTGATGTTATTGTTGTTGTTTATTTGACGTTGGTATTGATGTTGTTGTTGTTTATTTGACGTTGTTGTTGTTGTTGACGTTGTTGTTGTTGTTGTTGTTGTTTATTTGACGTTGTTGTTGTTGTTTATTTGACGTTGTTAATGTTGTGGACATTGTTGTTGTTGTTTTTGTTGTTTATTTGACGTTGTTGTTGTTGTTGTTATTGTTGGTGTTGTTGTTGTTGTTTATTTGACGTTGTTGTTGTTGTTGTTTATTTGACGTTGTTGTGGTTGTTGTTTATTTGACGTTGTTGTTGTTGTTGTTTAGTTGACGTTGTTGTACTAGTTGGTTTTTATTTGACGTTGTTATTGTCGTTGTTTTTGTTGTTTATTTGACGTTGTTGTTGTTTGTTTATTTAACGATTTTGTGGTTGTTGATGTTGTTGTTGTTGTTTATTTGACGTTGTTGTTGTTTGTTTATTTGACGATTTTGTGGTTGTTGATGTTGTTGTTGTTGTTGTTTATTTGACGTTGTTGTTGTTGTTATTTATTTGACGTTGTTGTTGTTGTGGTTTATTTGATGTTGTTGTTTTTGTTATTGTTATTGTTGTTGTTATTGTTTATTTGACGTTGTTTTTGTTTATTTGACGTTGTTGATGTTGTTGTTTATTTGACGTTGTTGTTGTTAATTTGAAGTTGTTGTTGTTGTTATTTATTTGACGTTGCTGTTGTTGTTGCTTTTGTTTATTAGACGTTGTTGTTGTTTTTTATTAGACGTAGTTGTTGTTGACGTTGTTGTTGTTGTTGTTGTTTGTTTATTTGACGATTTTGTTGTTGTTGATGTTGTTGTTGTTGTTTATTTGATGTTGTTGTTGCTGTTGTTTATTTGACGTTGTTGTTGTCATTGTTGTTATTTATTTGACGTTGTTGTGGTTGTTTATTTGACGTTGTTGTTGTTGTTGACATTGTTGTTGTTGTTGTTGTTGTTTATTTGACGTTGTTGTTGTTGTTGTTTATTTGACGTTGTTAATGTTGTTAACGTTGTTGTTGTTGTTGTTTATTTCATGTTGTTGTTGTTTATTTGACGTTGTTAATGTTGTTGACGTTGTTGTTATTGTTGTTTTTGTTGTTTATTTGATGTTGTTGTTGTTGTTGTTGTTGTTGTTTTTGTTGTTGCTTTTGTTGGTGTTGTTGGTGTTTATTTGATGTTGTTGTTGTTGTTGTTTATTTGACGTTGTTAATGTTGTTGACGTTGTTGTTGCTGTTGTTTATTTCATGTTGTTGTTGTTGTTGTTTATTTGAGGTTGTTGTTGTTGTTGTCTATTTGACGTTGTTATTGTTGTTGTTGTTGTTTATATGATGTTGTTGTTGTTGTTGACGTTGTTGTTGTTGTTGTTTATTTGACGTTGTTGTTGTTGTTGTTTATTTGACGTTGTTGTTGTTGTTGTTTATTTGACGTTGTTGTTATTGTTGTTTATTTGACATTGTCATTGTTGTTGTTGACGTTGTTGTTGTTGTTTATTTGACGTTGTTGTTGTTGTTGTTTATTTGATGTTGTTTTAGTTGTTGTTGTTTATTTGACGTTGTTGTTGTTTTTTATTTGACGTTGTTGTTGTTGACATTGTTGTTGTTATTATTTATTTGACGTTGTGGTTGTTGTTTATTTGACGTTGTTGTTGTTGTTTTTGTTTATTTGACGTTGTTAATGTTGTTGACATTGTTGTTGTTTTTGTTGTTTATTTGACGTTGTTGCTGTTGTTGTTATTTTTGGTGTTGTTGTTGTTGTTATTGTTTATTTGACGTTGTTGTTGTTGTTGTTTATTTGACGTAGTTGTTGTTGTTTATTTGACGTTGTTGTTGTTGTTGTTTATTTGACGTTGTTGTTGTTGTTATTTATTTGACGTTGTTGTTGTTGTTGTTATTGTTTATTTGCTGTTGTTGTTATTGTTGTTTATTTGACGTTGTTATTGTTGTTTATTTGACGTTGTTTTTGTTTTATTTGACATAGTTGTTGTTGTTGTTATATTTGTTGTTGTTGTTGTTGTTGTTGCTTATTTGACGTTCTTGTTATTGTTGCTATTTATTTGACGTTGTTGTTGTTGTTTATTTGACGTTGTTGTTCTTGTTGTTTATTTGACGTTGTTGTTGTATTTGTTGTTGTTGTTATTGTTGTTGCTTATTTGACGTTGTTGTTATTGTTGTTGTTTATTTGACGTTGTTGTTGTTGTTGTTGTTATTCATTTGACGTTGTTGTTGTTTATTTGACGTTGTTGTTGTTGTTTATTTGACGTTGTTGTTGTTTTGTTGTTTATTTGACGTTGTTGTTGTCGTTGTTTTTGTTGTTTATTTGACGTTGTTGTTGTTATTTATTTGACGTTGTTGTTGTTTATTTGACATTGTTTTTATTGACGTTGTTGTTGTTGTTGTTTATTTGACGTTGTTGTTGTTGTTTATTTGATGTTGTTGTTGTTGTTGACGTTGTTGTTGTTGTTGTTTATTTGATGTTGTTGTTATTGTTTTTGACATAGTTGTTACTGTTTATTAGACGTTGTTGTTGTTGACGTTGTTCTTTATTTGACGTTGTTGTTGTTGTTTATTTGACGTTGTTGTTGTTTATTGGACGTTGTTGTTGTTGTTGTTTATTTGACATTTTTGTTGTTGTTGACGGTGTTGTTGTTGTTGTTGTTGTTGTTTATTTGACATTGTTGTTGTTGTTGTTGTTGATGTTACTTATTTGACGTTGTTGTTGTTGTTGTTTATTTGACGTTGTTGTTGTTGTTGTTTATTTGACGTTGTTGTTGTTGTTTATTTGACGTTGTTGTTGTTGTTGTGGTTTATTTGACGTTGTTGTTTATTTGACGTGGTTGTTGTTGTTTATTTGACGTTGTTGTTGTTATTTGACAATGTTGTTGTTGTTGTTTATTTGACGTTGTTGTTGTTGTTGTTGTTTATTTGACGTTATTGTTGTTGTTTATTTGACGTTGTTATTGTTGTTGTTGTTTATTTGATCTTGTAGTTGTTGACGTTGTTGTTGTTGTTGTTTTTGTTTATTTGACGTTGTTAATGTTGTTGACATTGTTGTTGTTGTTTTTGTTATTTATTTGACGTTGTTGTTGTTGTTATTGTTGTTGTTATTTATTTGATGTTGTTGTTGTTGTTGTTATTGTTTATTTGACGTTGTTGTTGTTGTTGTTGTTATTGTCTATTTGACGTTGTTGTTGTTGTTGTTGTTTATTTGACGTAGTTGTTGTTGTTGACGTTGTTGTTGTTGTTGTTTATTTGACATTTTTGTTATTGTTGATGTTATTGTTGTTTTTGTTGTTGTTTATTTGATGTTGTTGTTGTTGTTGTTTATTTGACGTTGTTGTTGTTGTTTATTTGACGTTGTTTTTGTTATTTGTGGTTGTTGTATTTGTTGTTGTTGTTGTTGCTCATTTGACATTGTTGTTATTGTTGTTGTTTATTTGACGTTGTTGTTGCAGTTGTTTATTTGACGTTGCTGTTGTTGTTGTTGTTTATTTGACGTTGTTGTTGTTGTTTATTTGACGTTGTTGTTGTTGTTTATTTGACGTTGTTGTTGTTGTTTATTTGACGTTGTTGTTGTTGTTGTTTATTTGACGTTGTTGTTATTTGACGTTGTTGTTGTTGTTGTATTTGTTGTTGTTGTTGTTGTTTATTTGACGTTGTTGTTGTTGTTGTTTATTTGATGTTATTGTTGTTGTTTATTTGACGTTGGTATTGATGTTGTTGTTGTTTATTTGACGTTGTTGTTGTTGTTGACGTTGTTGTTGTTGTTGTTGTTGTTTATTTGACGTTGTTGTTGTTGTTTATTTGACGTTGTTAATGTTGTGGACATTGTTGTTGTTGTTTTTGTTGTTTATTTGACGTTGTTGTTGTTGTTGTTATTGTTGGTGTTGTTGTTGTTGTTTATTTGACGTTGTTGTTGTTGTTGTTTATTTGACGTTGTTGTGGTTGTTGTTTATTTGACGTTGTTGTTGTTGTTGTTTAGTTGACGTTGTTGTACTAGTTGGTTTTTATTTGACGTTGTTATTGTCGTTGTTTTTGTTGTTTATTTGACGTTGTTGTTGTTTGTTTATTTAACGATTTTGTGGTTGTTGATGTTGTTGTTGTTGTTTATTTGACGTTGTTGTTGTTTGTTTATTTGACGATTTTGTGGTTGTTGATGTTGTTGTTGTTGTTGTTTATTTGACGTTGTTGTTGTTGTTATTTATTTGACGTTGTTGTTGTTGTGGTTTATTTGATGTTGTTGTTTTTGTTATTGTTATTGTTGTTGTTATTGTTTATTTGACGTTGTTTTTGTTTATTTGACGTTGTTGATGTTGTTGTTTATTTGACGTTGTTGTTGTTAATTTGAAGTTGTTGTTGTTGTTATTTATTTGACGTTGCTGTTGTTGTTGCTTTTGTTTATTAGACGTTGTTGTTGTTTTTTATTAGACGTAGTTGTTGTTGACGTTGTTGTTGTTGTTGTTGTTTGTTTATTTGACGATTTTGTTGTTGTTGATGTTGTTGTTGTTGTTGTTTATTTGATGTTGTTGTTGCTGTTGTTTATTTGACGTTGTTGTTGTCGTTGTTGTTGTTTATTTGACGTTGTTATTGTTGTTGTTTATTTGACGTTGTTGTTGTTGTTGACATTGTTGTTGTTGTTGTTTATTTGACATTGTTGTTGTTGTTGTTTATTTGACGTTGTTAATGTTGTTAACGTTGTTGTTGTTGTTGTTTATTTCATGTTGTTATTGTTTATTTGACGTTGTTAATGTTGTTGACGTTGTTGTTATTGTTGTTTTTGTTGTTTATTTGACGTTGTTATTGTTGTTGTTGTTTTGGTTGTTGCTTTTGTTGGTGTTGTTGTTGTTTATTTGACGTTGTTAGTGTTGTTGTTGTTGTTGTTTATTTGACGTTGTTAATGTTGTTGACGTTGTTGTTGCTGTTGTTGTTTATTTCATGTTGTTGTTGTTATTGTTGTTGTTGTTGTTTATTTGACGTTATTGTTGTTGTTGTCTATTTGACGTTGTTATTGTTGTTGTTGTTGTTTATATGACATTATTGTTGTTGTTGATGTTGTTGTTGTTGTTGTTTATTTGACGTTGTTATTGTTGTTGTTGTTGTTGCTTATTTGACGTTGTTGTTGTTGTTGTTGTATATTTGACATTGTTGTTGTTGTTGTTTATTTGACGTTGTTGTTGTTGTTTATTTGACTTTGTTGTTGTTGTTTATTAGACGTAGTTGTTGTTGACGTTGTTGTTGTTGTTGTTTGTTTATTTGACCATTTTCTTGTTGTTGATGTTGTTGTTGTTGTTTATTTGATGTTGTTGTTGCTGTTGTTTATTTGACGTTGTTGTTGTTGTTTATTTGACGTTGTTGTTGTTGTTGACATTGTTGTTGTTGTTGTTTATTTGACGTTGTTGTTGTTGTTGTTTATTTGACGTTGTTAATGTTGTTAACGTTGTTGTTGTTGTTGTTTATTTCATGTTGTTGTTGTTTATTTGACGTTGTTAATGTTGTTGACGTTGTTGTTATTGTTGTTTTTGTTGTTTATTTGACATTGTTGTTGTTGTTGTTGTTGTTTTTGTTGTTGCTTTTGTTGGTGTTGTTGTTGTTTATTTGATGTTGTTGTTGTTATTGTTTATTTGACGTTGTTAATGTTGTTGATGTTGTTGTTGCTGTTGTTTATTTCATGTTTTTGTTGTTGTTATTTATTTGAGGTTGTTGTTGTTGTTTTCTATTTGACGTTGTTATTGTTGTTGTTGTTGTTTATATGACGTTGTTGTTGTTGTTGTTGACGTTGTTGTTGTTGTTGTTGTTTATTTGACGTTGTTGTTGTTGTTGTTGTTTATTTGACGTTGTTGTTGTTGTTGTTGTTTATTTGACGTTGTTGTTATTGTTGTTTATTTGACATTGTCATTGTTGTTGTTGACGTTGTTGTTGTTGTTTATTTGACGTTGTTGTTGTTGTTGTTTATTTGATGTTGTTTTAGTTGTTGTTGTTTATTTGACGTTGTTGTTTTTTATTTGACGTTGTTGTTGTTGACATTGTTGTTGTTATTATTTATTTGACGTTGTGGTTGTTGTTTATTTGACGTTGTTGTTGTTGTTTTTGTTTATTTGACGTTGTTAATGTTGTTGACATTGTTGTTGTTATTTTTGTTGTTTATTTGACGTTGTTGCTGTTGTTGTTATTTTTGGTGTTGTTGTTGTTGTTATTGTTTATTTGACGTTGTTGTTGTTGTTATTCATTTGACGTTGTTGTTGTTTATTTGACGTTGTTGTTGTTGTTTATTTGACGTTGTTGTTGTTGTTTTGTTGTTTATTTGACGTTGTTGTTGTCGTTGTTTTTGTTGTTTATTTGACGTTGTTGTTGTTGTTGTAGTTTATTTGACGTTATTGTTGTTGTTTATTTGACGTTGTTATTGTTGTTGTTGTTGTTTTTGTTTATTTGACGTTGTTAATGTTGTTGACATTGTTGTTGTTGTTGTTGTTTTTGTTATTTATCTGACGTTGTTGTTGTTGTTATTGTTGTTGTTATTTATTTGATGTTGTTGTTGTTGTTGTTGTTATTGTTTATTTGACGTTGTTGTTGTTGTTGTTGTTGTTATTGTTTATTTGACGTTGTTGTTGTTGTTTATTTGACGTAGTTGTTGTTGTTGACGTTGTTGTTGTTGTTGTTTATTTGACGTTTTTGTTATTGTTGATGTTATTGTTGTTTTTGTTGTTGTTTATTTGATGTTGTTGTTGTTGTTTATTTGACGTTGTTGTTGTTGTTTATTTGACGTTGTTTTTGTTATTTGTGGTTGTTATTGTTGTTGTATTTGTTGTTGTTGTTGTTGCTTATTTGACATTGTTGTTACTGTTGTTGTTTATTTGACGTTGTTGTTGCAGTTGTTTATTTGACGTTGCTGTTGTTGTTGTTGTTTATTTGACGTTGTTGTTGTTGTTTATTTGACGTTGTTGTTGTTGTTTATTTGACGTTCTTGTTGTTGTTTATTTGACGTTGTTGTTGTTGTTGTTTATTTGACGTTGTTGTTATTTGACGTTGTTGTTGTTGTTGTATTTGTTGTTGTTGTTGTTGTTTATTTGACGTTGTTGTTGTTGTTGTTTATTTGATGTTATTGTTGTTGTTTATTTGACGTTGTTATTGATGTTGTTGTTGTTTATTTGACGTTGTTGTTGTTGTTGACGTTGTTGTTGTTGTTTATTTGACGTTGTTAATGTTGTTGACATTGTTGTTGTCTTTTATTTGACGTTGTTGTTGTTGTTATTGTTGGTGTTGTTGGTGTTGTTTATTTGACGTTGTTGTTGTTGTTGTTGTTTATTTGACGTTGTTGTGGTTGTTGTTTATTTGTTGTTGTTGTTGTTGTTGTTGTTGTTGTTTAGTTGACGTTGTTCTAGTAGTTGTTGTTTATTTGACGTTGTTGTTGTCGTTGTTTTTGTTGTTTATTTGACGTTGTTGTTGTTTGTTTATTTGACGATTTTGTGGTTGTTGATGTTGTTGTTGTTGTTTATTTGACGTTGTTGTTGTTTGTTTATTTGACGATTTTGTGGTTGTTGAGTATGTTGTTGTTGTTGTTTATTTGACGTTGTTGTTGTTGTTATTTATTTGACGTTGTTGTTGTTGTGGTTTATTTGACGTTGTTGTTTTTGTTATTGTTATTGTTGTTGTTATTGTTTATTTGACGTTGTTTTTGTTTATTTGACGTTGTTGATGTTGTTGTTTATTTGACGTTGTTGTTGTTAATTTGAAGTTGTTGTTGTTGTTGTCGTTGTTGTTGTTGTTTATTTGACGTTGTTGTTGTTGTTGTTTATTTGACGTTGTTGTTGTTGTTGTTTATTTGACGTTGTTGTTATTGTGGTTTTTATTTGACATTGTCGTTGTTGTTGTTGACGTTGTTGTTGTTGTTGGTTATTTGACGTTGTTGTTGTTGTTGTTTATTTGATGTTGTTTTAGTTGTTGTTGTTTATTTGACGTTGTTGTTGTTTTTTACTTGACGTTGTTGTTGTTGACATTGTTGTTGTTCTTTATTTGACGTTGTTGTTGTTTTTTATTTGACGTTGTTGTTGTTGACATTGTTGTTGTTGTTTATTTGACGTAGTTGTTGTTATTGACGTTGCTGTTGTTGTTTATTTGACGTTTTTGTTGTTGTTGATGTTGTTGTTGTTGTTTTTTTTATTTGACGTTGTTGTTGTTGTTTATTTGATGATGTTGTTGTTATTGTTGTTGTTGTTTATTTGACGTTGTTGTTGTTGTTGTTGTTTATTTGACGTTGTTGTTGTTGTTTATTTGACGTTGTTGTTGGTGTTTATTTGACGTTGTTGTTGTTGTTGTTTATTAGACGTAGTTGTTGTTGACGTTGTTGTTGTTGTTGTTTGTTTATTTGACGATTTTGTTGTTGTTGATGTTGTTGTTGTTGCTTATTTGATGTTGTTGTTGCTGTTGTTTATTTGACGTTGTTGTTGCCGTTGTTGTTGTTTATTTGACGTTGTTGTTGTTGTTTATTTGACGTTGTTGTTGTTGACATTGTTGTTGTTGTTGTTTATTTGACGTTGTTGTTGTTGTTGTTGTTGTTTATTTGACGTTGTTAATGCTGTTAACGTTGTTGTTGTTGTTGTTTATTTCATGTTGTTGTTGTTGTTTATTTGACGTTGTTAATGTTGTTGACGTTGTTGTTATTGTTGTTTTTGTTGTTTATTTGACGTTGTTGTTGTTGACATTGTTGTTGTTATTATTTATTTGACGTTGTGGTTGTTGCTTATTTGACGTTGTTGTTGTTTTTGTTTATTTGACGTTGTTAATGTTGTTGACATTGTTGTTGTTGTTTTTGTTGTTTATTTGACGTTGTTGCTGTTGTTGTTATTTTTGGTGTTGTTGTTGTTATTGGTTATTTGACGTTGTTGTTGTTGTTGTTGTTGTTTATTTGACGTAGTTGTTGTTGTTTATTTGACGTTGTTGTTGTTGTTGTTGTTTATTTGACGTTGTTGTTGTTGTTATTTATTTGACGTTGTTGTTGTTGTTGTTATTGTTTATTTGCTGTTGTTGTTGTTGTTGTTGTTTATTTGACGTTGTTATTGTTGTTTATTTGATGTTGTTTTTGTTTTATTTGACATAGTTGTTGTTGTTGTTATATTTGTTGTTGTTGTTGTTGTTGTTGTTGTTGCTTATTTGACGTTCTTGTTATTGTTGCTATTTATTTGACGTTGTTGTTGTTGTTTATTTGACGTTGTTGTTCTTGTTGTTTATTTGACGTTGTTGTTGTATTTGTTGTTGTTGTTATTGTTGTTGCTTATTTGACGTTGTTGTTATTGTTGTTGTTTATTTGACGTTGTTGTTGTTGTTGTTGTTATTCATTTGACGTTGTTGTTGTTTATTTGACGTTGTTGTTGTTTATTTGACGTTGTTGTTGTTGTTTTGTTGTTTATTTGACGTTGTTGTTGTCGTTGTTTTTGTTGTTTATTTGACGTTGTTGTTGTTATTTATTTAACGTTGTTGTTGTTTATTTGACATTGTTTTTATTGACGTTGTTGTTGTTGTTGTTTATTTGACGTTGTTGTTGTTGTGTATTTGACGTTGTTGTTGTTGTTGACGTTGTTGTTGTTGTTGTTTATTTGATGTTGTTGTTATTGTTGTTGACATAGTTGTTGCTGTTTATTAGACGTTGTTGTTGTTAACGTTGTTGTTTATTTGACGTTGTTGTTGTTGTTTATTTGACGTTGTTGTTGTTTATTGGACGTTGTTGTTGTTGTTGTTTATTTGACATTTTTGTTGGTGTTGACAGTGTTGTTGTTGTTGTTTTTGTTTATTTGACGTAGTTGTTGTTGTTTATTTGACGTTGTTGTTGGTGTTTATTTGACGTTGTTGTTGTTGTTGTTTATTAGACGTAGTTGTTGTTGACGTTGTTGTTGTTGTTTGTTTATTTGACGATTTTGTTGTTGTTGATGTTGTTGTTGTTGCTTATTTGATGTTGTTGTTGCTGTTGTTTATTTGACGTTGTTGTTGCCGTTGTTGTTGTTTATTTGACGTTGTTGTTGTTGTTTATTTGACGTTGTTGTTGTTGACATTGTTGTTGTTGTTGTTTATTTGACGTTGTTGTTGTTGTTGTTGTTGTTTATTTGACGTTGTTAATGCTGTTAACGTTGTTGTTGTTGTTGTTTATTTCATGTTGTTGTTGTTGTTTATTTGACGTTGTTAATGTTGTTGACGTTGTTGTTATTGTTGTTTTTGTTGTTTATTTGACGTTGTTGTTGTTGACATTGTTGTTGTTATTATTTATTTGACGTTGTGGTTGTTGCTTATTTGACGTTGTTGTTGTTTTTGTTTATTTGACGTTGTTAATGTTGTTGACATTGTTGTTGTTGTTTTTGTTGTTTATTTGACGTTGTTGCTGTTGTTGTTATTTTTGGTGTTGTTGTTGTTGTTATTGGTTATTTGACGTTGTTGTTGTTGTTGTTGTTGTTTATTTGACGTAGTTGTTGTTGTTTATTTGACGTTGTTGTTGTTGTTGTTGTTTATTTGACGTTGTTGTTGTTGTTATTTATTTGACGTTGTTGTTGTTGTTGTTATTGTTTATTTGCTGTTGTTGTTGTTGTTGTTGTTTATTTGACGTTGTTATTGTTGTTTATTTGATGTTGTTTTTGTTTTATTTGACATAGTTGTTGTTGTTGTTATATTTGTTGTTGTTGTTGTTGTTGTTGTTGTTGTTGTTGCTTATTTGACGTTCTTGTTATTGTTGCTATTTATTTGACGTTGTTGTTGTTGTTTATTTGACGTTGTTGTTCTTGTTGTTTATTTGACGTTGTTGTTGTATTTGTTGTTGTTGTTATTGTTGTTGCTTATTTGACGTTGTTGTTATTGTTGTTGTTTATTTAACGTTGTTGTTGTTGTTGTTGTTATTCATTTGACGTTGTTGTTGTTTATTTGACGTTGTTGTTGTTGTTTATTTGACGTTGTTGTTGTTGTTTTGTTGTTTATTTGACGTTGTTGTTGTCGTTGTTTTTGTTGTTTATTTGACGTTGTTGTTGTTATTTATTTAACGTTGTTGTTGTTTATTTGACATTGTTTTTATTGACGTTGTTGTTGTTGTTGTTTATTTGACGTTGTTGTTGTTGTGTATTTGACGTTGTTGTTGTTGTTGACGTTGTTGTTGTTGTTGTTTATTTGATGTTGTTGTTATTGTTGTTGACATAGTTGTTGCTGTTTATTAGACGTTGTTGTTGTTAACGTTGTTGTTTATTTGACGTTGTTGTTGTTGTTTATTTGACGTTGTTGTTGTTTATTGGACGTTGTTGTTGTTGTTGTTTATTTGACATTTTTGTTGTTGTTGACAGTGTTGTTGTTGTTGTTGTTGTTTATTTGACATTGTTGTTGTTGTTGTTGTTGTTACTTATTTGACGTTGTTGTTGTTGTTGTTTATTTGACGTTGTTGTTGTTGTTGTTGTTTATTTGACGTTGTTGTTGTTGTTGTTTATTTGACGTTGTTGTTGTTGTGGTGGTTTATTTGACGTTCTTGTTTATTTGACGTGGTTGTTGTTGTTTATTTGACGTTGTTGTTGTTATTTGACAATGTTGTTGTTGTTGTTTATTTGACGTTGTTGTTGTTGTTGTTGTTTATTTGACGTTATTGTTGTTGTTTATTTGACGTTGTTATTGTTGTTGTGGTTTATTTGATCTTGTAGTTGTTGACGTTGTTGTTGTTGTTGTTGTTTTTGTTTATTTGACGTTGTTAATGTTGTTGACATTGTTGTTGTTGTTTTTGTTGTTTATTTGACGTTGTTGTTGTTGTTATTGTTGTTGTTATTTATTTGATGTTGTTGTTGTTGTTGTTATTGTTTATTTGACGTTGTTGTTGTTGTTATTGTTGTTGTTATTGTTTATTTGACGTTGTTGTTGTTGTTGTTGTTGTTGTTTATTTGACTTAGTTGTTGTTGTTGACGTTGTTGTTGTTGTTGTTGTTTATTTGACGTTTTTGTTATTGTTGATGTTATTGTTGTTTTTGTTGTTGTTTATTTGATGTTGTTGTTGTTGTTGTTTATTTGACGTTGTTGTTGTTGTTGTTTATTTGACGTTGTTTTTGTTATTTGTGGTTGTTGTTGTTGTTGTATTTGTTGTTGTTGTTGTTGCTTATTTGACATTGTTGTTATTGTTGTTGTTTATTTGACGTTGTTGTTGCAGTTGTTTATTTGACGTTGCTGTTGTTGTTGTTGTTGTTTATTTGACGTTGTTGTTGTTGTTTATTTGACGTTGTTGTTGTTGTTTATTTGACGTTGTTGTTGTTGTTTATTTGACGTTGTTGTTGTTGTTGTTTATTTGACGTTGTTGTTATTTGACGTTGTTGTTGTTGTTGTATTTGTTGTTGTTGTTGTTGTTTATTTGACGTTGTTGTTGTTGTTGTTGTTTATTTGATGTTATTGTTGTTGTTTATTTGACGTTGTTATTGATGTTGTTGTTGTTTATTTGACGTTGTTGTTGTTGTTGACGTTGTTGTTGTTGTTTTTGTTGTTTATTTGACGATGTTGTTGTTGTTGTTATTGTTGGTGTTGTTGTTGTTGTTTATTTGACGTTGTTGTTGTTGTTGTTTATTTGACGTTGTTGTGGTTGTTGTTTATTTGACGTTGTTGTTGTTGTTGTTGTTGTTTAGTTGACGTTGTTGTAGTAGTTGTTGTTTATTTGACGTTGTTGTTGTCGTTGTTTTTGTTGTTTATTTGACATTGTTGTTGTTTGTTTATTTGACGATTTTGTGGTTGTTGATGTTGTTGTTGTTGTTTATTTGACGTTGTTGTTGTTTGTTTATTTGACGATTTTGTGGTTGTTGATGTTGTTGTTGTTGTTGTTATTTATTTGACGTTGTTGTTGTTGTTATTTATTTGACGTTGTTGTTGTTGTGGTTTATTTGATGTTGTTGTGGTTTATTTGATGTTGTTGTTTTTGTTATTGTTATTGTTGTTGTTATTGTTTATTTGACGTTGTTTTTGTTTATTTGACGTTGTTGATGTTGTTGTTTATTTGACGTTGTTGTTGTTAATTTGAAGTTGTTGTTGTTGTTATTTATTTGACGTTGTTGTTGTTGTTGTTTTTGTTTATTAGACGTTGTTGTTGTTTTTTATTAGACGTAGTTGTTGTTGACGTTGTTGTTGTTGTTGTTGTTTGTTTATTTGACGATTTTGTAGTTGTTGATGTTGTTGTTGTTGTTGTTGTTTATTTGATGTTGTTGTTGCTGTTGTTTATTTGACGTTGTTGTTGTCGTTGTTGTTGTTTATTTGACGTTGTTGTTGTTGTTGTTTATTTGACGTTGTTGTTGTTGACATTGTTGTTGTTGTTGTTTATTTGACATTGTTGTTGTTGTTGTTTATTTGACGTTGTTAATGTTGTTAACGTTGTTGTTGTTGTTGTTTATTTCATGTTGTTATTGTTTATTTGACGTTGTTAATGTTGTTGACGTTGTTGTTATTGTTGTTTTTGTTGTTTATTTGACGTTGTTATTGTTGTTGTTGTTTTGGTTGTTGCTTTTGTTGGTGTTGTTGTTGTTTATTTGATGTTGTTGTTGTTGTTGTTGTTGTTTATTTGACGTTGTTAATGTTGTTGACGTTGTTGTTGCTGTTGTTGTTTATTTCATGTTGTTGTTGTTATTGTTGTTGTTGTTGTTGTTGTTGTTTATTTGACGTTATTGTTGTTGTTGTCTATTTGACGTTGTTATTGTTGTTGTTGTTGTTTATATGACGTTGTTGTTATTGTTGTTGATGTTGTTGTTGTTGTTGTTTATTTGACGTTGTTATTGTTGTTGTTGTTGTTGTTGTTGTTTATTTGACGTTGTTGTTGTTGTTGTTGTTGTTTATTTGACGTTGTTGTTGTTGTTTATTTGACGTTGTTGTTGTTGTTTATTTGACGTTGTTGTTGTTGTTGTTTATTAGACGTAGTTGTTGTTGACGTTGTTGTTGTTGTTGTTGTTGTTTGTTTATTTGACGATTTTGTTGTTGTTGATGTTGTTGTTGTTGTTGTTTATTTGATGTTGTTGTTGCTGTTGTTTATTTGACGTTGTTGTTGTCGTTGTTGTTGTTTATTTGACGTTGTTGTTGTTGTTTATTTGACGTTGTTGTTGTTGTTGACATTGTTGTTGTTGTTGTTTATTTGACGTTGTTGTTGTTGTTGTTTATTTGACGTTGTTAATGTTGTTAACGTCGTTGTTGTTGTTGTTGTTTATTTCATGTTGCTGTTGTTTATTTGACGTTGTTAATGTTGTTGACGTTGTTGTTATTGTTGTTTTTGTTGTTTATTTGACATTGTTGTTGTTGTTGTTGTTGTTTTTGTTGTTGCTTTTGTTGGTGTTGTTGTTGTTTATTTGACGTTGTTAATGTTGTTGACGTTGTTGTTGCTGTTGTTTATTTCATGTTGTTGTTGTTTATTTGAGGTTGTTGTTGTTGTTGTCTATTTGACGTTGTTATTGTTGTTGTTGTTGTTTATATGACGTTGTTGTTGTTGTTGTTGACGTTGTTGTTGTTGTTGTTTATTTGACGTTGTTGTTGTTGTTGTTGTTTATTTGACGTTGTTGTTGTTGTTTATTTGACGTTGTTGTTATTGTTGTTTATTTGACATTGTCATTGTTGTTGTTGACGTTGTTGTTGTTGTTGTTTATTTGACGTTGTTGTTGTTGTTGTTTATTTGATGTTGTTTTAGTTGTTGTTGTTTATTTGACGTTGTTGTTTTTTATTTGACGTTGTTGTTGTTGACATTGTTGTTGTTATTATTTATTTGACGGTGTGGTTGTTGTTTATTTGACGTTGTTGTTGTTGTTTTTGTTTATTTGACGTTGTTAATGTTGTTGACATTGTTGTTGTTGTTTTTGTTGTTTATTTGACGTTGTTGCTGTTGTTGTTATTTTTGGTGTTGTTGTTGTTGTTATTGTTTATTTGACGTTGTTGTTGTTGTTGTTTATTTGACGTAGTTGTTGTTGTTTATTTGACGTTGTTGTTGTTGTTGTTTATTTGATGTTGTTGTTGTTGTTATTTATTTGACGTTGTTGTTGTTGTTATTGTTTATTTGCTGTTGTTGTTGTTGTTGTTTATTTGACGTTGTTATTGTTGTTTATTTGACGTTGTTTTTGTTTTATTTGACATAGTTGTTGTTGTTGTTATATTTGTTGTTGTTGTTGTTGTTGTTGCTTATTTGACGTTCTTGTTATTGTTGCTATTTATTTGACGTTGTTGTTGTTGTTTATTTGACGTTGTTGTTCTTGTTGTTTATTTGACGTTGTTGTTGTATTTGTTGTTGTTGTTATTGTTGTTGCTTATTTGACGTTGTTGTTATTGTTGTTGTTTATTTGACGTTGTTGTTGTTGTTGTTGTTGTTATTCATTTGACGTTGTTGTTGTTTATTTGACGTTGTTGATGTTGTTTATTTGACGTTGTTGTTGTTGTTTTGTTGTTTATTTGACGTTGTTGTTGTCGTTGTTTTTGTTGTTTATTTGACGTTGTTGTTGTTATTTATTTGACGTTGTTGTTGTTTATTTGACATTGTTTTTATTGACGTTGTTGTTGTTGTTGTTTAATTGACGTTGTTGTTGTTGTTTATTTGACGTTGTTGTTGTTGTTGACGTTGTTGTTGTTGTTGTTGTTTATTTGATGTTGTTGTTATTGTTGTTGACATAGTTGTTGCTGTTTATTAGACGTTGTTGTTGTTGACGTTGTTGTTTATTTGACGTTGTTGTTGTTGTTTATTTGACGTTGTTGTTGTTTATTGGACGTTGTTGTTGTTGTTGTTGTTTATTTGACATTTTTGTTGTTGTTGACGGTGTTGTTGTTGTTTATTTGACATTGTTGTTGTTGTTGTTGTTGATGTTACTTATTTGACATTGTTGTTGTTGTTTATTTGACGTTGTTGTTGTTGTTGTTGTTTATTTGACGTTGTTGTTGTTTTTGTTTATTTGACGTTGTTGTTGTTGTGGTTTATTTGACGTTGTTGTTTATTTGATGTGGTTGTTGTTGTTTATTTGACGTTGTTGTTGTTATTTGACAATGTTGTTGTTGTTTATTTGACGTTGTTGTTGTTGTTGTTGTTTATTTGACGTTATTGTTGTTGTTTATTTGACGTTGTTATTGTTGTTGTTGTTTATTTGATCTTGTAGTTGTTGACGTTGTTGTTGTTGTTGTTTTTGTTTATTTGACGTTGTTAATGTTGTTGACATTGTTGTTGTTGTTGTTGTTGTTTATTTGACGTTGTTGTTGTTGTTGTTGTTTATTTGATGTTATTGTTGTTGTTTATTTGACGTTGTTATTGATGTTGTTGTTATTTATTTGACGTTGTTGTTGTTGTTGACGTTGTTGTTGTTGTTGTTTATTTGACGTTGTTGTTGTTGTTTATTTGACGTTGTTAATGTTGTTGACATTGTTGTTGTTGTTTTTGTTGTTTATTTGACGTTGTTGTTGTTGTTGTTATTGTTGGTGTTGTTGTTGTTGTTTATTTGACGTTGTTGTTGTTGTTGTTTATTTGACGTTGTTGTGGTTGTTGTTTATTTGACGTTGTTGTTGTTGTTGTGGTTGTTTAGTTGACGTTGTTGTAGTAGTTGTTGTTTATTTGACGTTGTTGTTGTCGTTGTTTTTGTTGTTTATTTGACATTGTTGTTGTTTGTTTATTTGACGATTTTGTGGTTGTTGATGTTGTTGTTGTTGTTTATTTGACGTTGTTGTTGTTTGTTTATTTGACGATTTTGTGGTTGTTGATGTTGTTGTTGTTGTTGTTGTTTATTTGACGTTGTTGTTGTTGTTATTTATTTGACGTTGTTGTTGTTGTGGTTTATTTGATGTTGTTGTTTATTTGATGTGGTTGTTGTTGTTTATTTGACGTTGTTGTTGTTATTTGACAATGTTGTTGTTGTTTATTTGACGTTGTTGTTGTTGTTGTTGTTTATTTGACGTTATTGTTGTTGTTTATTTGACGTTGTTATTGTTGTTGTTGTTTATTTGATCTTGTAGTTGTTGACGTTGTTGTTGTTGTTGTTTTTGTTTATTTGACGTTGTTAATGTTGTTGACATTGTTGTTGTTGTTGTTGTTGTTTATTTGACGTTGTTGTTGTTGTTGTTTATTTGATGTTATTGTTGTTGTTTATTTGACGTTGTTATTGATGTTGTTGTTGTTTATTTGACGTTGTTGTTGTTGTTGACGTTGTTGTTGTTGTTGTTTATTTGACGTTGTTGTTGTTGTTTATTTGACGTTGTTAATGTTGTTGACATTGTTGTTGTTGTTTTTGTTGTTTATTTGACGTTGTTGTTGTTGTTGTTATTGTTGGTGTTGTTGTTGTTGTTTATTTGACGTTGTTGTTGTTGTTGTTTATTTGACGTTGTTGTGGTTGTTGTTTATTTGACGTTGTTGTTGTTGTTGTTGTTGTTTAGTTGACGTTGTTGTAGTAGTTGTTGTTTATTTGACGTTGTTGTTGTCGTTGTTTTTGTTGTTTATTTGACATTGTTGTTGTTTGTTTATTTGACGATTTTGTGGTTGTTGATGTTGTTGTTGTTGTTTATTTGACGTTGTTGTTGTTTGTTTATTTGACGATTTTGTGGTTGTTGATGTTGTTGTTGTTGTTGTTGTTTATTTGACGTTGTTGTTGTTGTTATTTATTTGACGTTGTTGTTGTTGTGGTTTATTTGATGTTGTTGTTTTTGTTATTGTTATTGTTGTTGTTATTGTTTATTTGACGTTGTTTTTGTTTATTTGACGTTGTTGATGTTGTTGTTTATTTGACGTTGTTGTTGTTAATTTGAAGTTGTTGTTGTTGTTATTTATTTGACGTTGCTGTTGTTGTTGTTTTTGTTTATTAGACGTTGTTGTTGTTTTTTATTAGACGTAGTTGTTGTTGACGTTGTTGTTGTTGTTGTTGTTTGTTTATTTGACGATTTTGTAGTTGTTGATGTTGTTGTTGTTGTTGTTGTTTATTTGATGTTGTTGTTGCTGTTGTTTATTTGACGTTGTTGATGTCGTTGTTGTTGTTTATTTGACGTTGTTGTTGTTGCTTATTTGACGTTGTTGTTGTTGTTGACATTGTTGTTGTTGTTGTTTATTTGACATTGTTGTTGTTGTTGTTTATTTGACGTTGTTAATGTTGTTAACGTTGTTGTTGTTGTTGTTTATTTCATGTTGTTATTGTTTATTTGACGTTGTTAATGTTGTTGACGTTGTTGTTATTGTTGTTTTTGTTGTTTATTTGACGTTGTTATTGTTGTTGTTGTTTTGGTTGTTGCTTTTGTTGGTGTTGTTGTTGTTTATTTGATGTTGTTGTTGTTGTTGTTGTTGTTTATTTGACGTTGTTAATGTTGTTGACGTTGTTGTTGCTGTTGTTGTTTATTTCATGTTGTTGTTGTTATTGTTGTTGTTGTTGTTGTTGTTGTTTATTTGACGTTATTGTTGTTGTTGTCTATTTGACGTTGTTATTGTTGTTGTTGTTGTTTATATGACGTTGTTGTTATTGTTGTTGATGTTGTTGTTGTTGTTGTTTATTTGACGTTGTTATTGTTGTTGTTGTTGTTGTTTATTTGACGTTGTTGTTGTTGTTGTTGTTGTTTATTTGACGTTGTTGTTGTTGTTTATTTGACGTTGTTGTTGTTGTTTATTTGACGTTGTTGTTGTTGTTGTTTATTAGACGTAGTTGTTGTTGACGTTGTTGTTGTTGTTGTTTGTTTATTTGACGATTTTGTTGTTGTTGATGTTGTTGTTGTTGTTTATTTGATGTTGTTGTTGCTGTTGTTTATTTGACGTTGTTGTTGTCGTTGTTGTTGTTTATTTGACGTTGTTGTTGTTGTTTATTTGACGTTGTTGTTGTTGTTGACATTGTTGTTGTTGTTGTTTATTTGACGTTGTTGTTGTTGTTGTTTATTTGACGTTGTTAATGTTGTTAACGTCGTTGTTGTTGTTGTTGTTTATTTCATGTTGCTGTTGTTTATTTGACGTTGTTAATGTTGTTGACGTTGTTGTTATTGTTGTTTTTGTTGTTTATTTGACATTGTTGTTGTTGTTGTTGTTGTTTTTGTTGTTGCTTTTGTTGGTGTTGTTGTTGTTTATTTGACGTTGTTAATGTTGTTGACGTTGTTGTTGCTGTTGTTTATTTCATGTTGTTGTTGTTTATTTGAGGTTGTTGTTGTTGTTTTCTATTTGACGTTGTTATTGTTGTTGTTGTTGTTTATATGACGTTGTTGTTGTTGTTGTTGACGTTGTTGTTGTTGTTGTTTATTTGACGTTGTTGTTGTTGTTGTTGTTTATTTGACGTTGTTGTTGTTGTTTATTTGACGTTGTTGTTATTGTTGTTTATTTGACATTGTCATTGTTGTTGTTGACGTTGTTGTTGTTGTTGTTTATTTGACGTTGTTGTTGTTGTTGTTTATTTGATGTTGTTTTAGTTGTTGTTGTTTATTTGACGTTGTTGTTTTTTATTTGACGTTGTTGTTGTTGACATTGTTGTTGTTATTATTTATTTGACGGTGTGGTTGTTGTTTATTTGACGTTGTTGTTGTTGTTTTTGTTTATTTGACGTTGTTAATGTTGTTGACATTGTTGTTGTTGTTTTTGTTGTTTATTTGACGTTGTTGCTGTTGTTGTTATTTTTGGTGTTGTTGTTGTTGTTATTGTTTATTTGACGTTGTTGTTGTTGTTGTTTATTTGACGTAGTTGTTGTTGTTTATTTGACGTTGTTGTTGTTGTTGTTTATTTGATGTTGTTGTTGTTGTTATTTATTTGACGTTGTTGTTGTTGTTATTGTTTATTTGCTGTTGTTGTTGTTGTTGTTTATTTGACGTTGTTATTGTTGTTTATTTGACGTTGTTTTTGTTTTATTTGACATAGTTGTTGTTGTTGTTATATTTGTTGTTGTTGTTGTTGTTGTTGCTTATTTGACGTTCTTGTTATTGTTGCTATTTATTTGACGTTGTTGTTGTTGTTTATTTGACGTTGTTGTTCTTGTTGTTTATTTGACGTTGTTGTTGTATTTGTTGTTGTTGTTATTGTTGTTGCTTATTTGACGTTGTTGTTATTGTTGTTGTTTATTTGACGTTGTTGTTGTTGTTGTTGTTGTTATTCATTTGACGTTGTTGTTGTTTATTTGACGTTGTTGATGTTGTTTATTTGACGTTGTTGTTGTTGTTTTGTTGTTTATTTGACGTTGTTGTTGTCGTTGTTTTTGTTGTTTATTTGACGTTGTTGTTGTTATTTATTTGACGTTGTTGTTGTTTATTTGACATTGTTTTTATTGACGTTGTTGTTGTTGTTGTTTAATTGACGTTGTTGTTGTTGTTTATTTGACGTTGTTGTTGTTGTTGACGTTGTTGTTGTTGTTGTTGTTTATTTGATGTTGTTGTTATTGTTGTTGACATAGTTGTTGCTGTTTATTAGACGTTGTTGTTGTTGACGTTGTTGTTTATTTGACGTTGTTGTTGTTGTTTATTTGACGTTGTTGTTGTTTATTGGACGTTGTTGTTGTTGTTGTTGTTTATTTGACATTTTTGTTGTTGTTGACGGTGTTGTTGTTGTTTATTTGACATTGTTGTTGTTGTTGTTGTTGATGTTACTTATTTGACGTTGTTGTTGTTGTTTATTTGACGTTGTTGTTGTTGTTGTTGTTTATTTGACGTTGTTGTTGTTTTTGTTTATTTGACGTTGTTGTTGTTGTGGTTTATTTGACGTTGTTGTTTATTTGATGTGGTTGTTGTTGTTTATTTGACGTTGTTGTTGTTATTTGACAATGTTGTTGTTGTTTATTTGACGTTGTTGTTGTTGTTGTTGTTTATTTGACGTTATTGTTGTTGTTTATTTGACGTTGTTATTGTTGTTGTTGTTTATTTGATCTTGTAGTTGTTGACGTTGTTGTTGTTGTTGTTTTTGTTTATTTGACGTTGTTAATGTTGTTGACATTGTTGTTGTTGTTGTTGTTGTTTATTTGACGTTGTTGTTGTTGTTGTTGTTTATTTGATGTTATTGTTGTTGTTTATTTGACGTTGTTATTGATGTTGTTGTTATTTATTTGACGTTGTTGTTGTTGTTGACGTTGTTGTTGTTGTTGTTTATTTGACGTTGTTGTTGTTGTTTATTTGACGTTGTTAATGTTGTTGACATTGTTGTTGTTGTTTTTGTTGTTTATTTGACGTTGTTGTTGTTGTTGTTATTGTTGGTGTTGTTGTTGTTGTTTATTTGACGTTGTTGTTGTTGTTGTTTATTTGACGTTGTTGTGGTTGTTGTTTATTTGACGTTGTTGTTGTTGTTGTGGTTGTTTAGTTGACGTTGTTGTAGTAGTTGTTGTTTATTTGACGTTGTTGTTGTCGTTGTTTTTGTTGTTTATTTGACATTGTTGTTGTTTGTTTATTTGACGATTTTGTGGTTGTTGATGTTGTTGTTGTTGTTTATTTGACGTTGTTGTTGTTTGTTTATTTGACGATTTTGTGGTTGTTGATGTTGTTGTTGTTGTTGTTGTTTATTTGACGTTGTTGTTGTTGTTATTTATTTGACGTTGTTGTTGTTGTGGTTTATTTGATGTTGTTGTTTATTTGATGTGGTTGTTGTTGTTTATTTGACGTTGTTGTTGTTATTTGACAATGTTGTTGTTGTTTATTTGACGTTGTTGTTGTTGTTGTTGTTTATTTGACGTTATTGTTGTTGTTTATTTGACGTTGTTATTGTTGTTGTTGTTTATTTGATCTTGTAGTTGTTGACGTTGTTGTTGTTGTTGTTTTTGTTTATTTGACGTTGTTAATGTTGTTGACATTGTTGTTGTTGTTGTTGTTGTTTATTTGACGTTGTTGTTGTTGTTGTTTATTTGATGTTATTGTTGTTGTTTATTTGACGTTGTTATTGATGTTGTTGTTGTTTATTTGACGTTGTTGTTGTTGTTGACGTTGTTGTTGTTGTTGTTTATTTGACGTTGTTGTTGTTGTTTATTTGACGTTGTTAATGTTGTTGACATTGTTGTTGTTGTTTTTGTTGTTTATTTGACGTTGTTGTTGTTGTTGTTATTGTTGGTGTTGTTGTTGTTGTTTATTTGACGTTGTTGTTGTTGTTGTTTATTTGACGTTGTTGTGGTTGTTGTTTATTTGACGTTGTTGTTGTTGTTGTTGTTGTTTAGTTGACGTTGTTGTAGTAGTTGTTGTTTATTTGACGTTGTTGTTGTCGTTGTTTTTGTTGTTTATTTGACATTGTTGTTGTTTGTTTATTTGACGATTTTGTGGTTGTTGATGTTGTTGTTGTTGTTTATTTGACGTTGTTGTTGTTTGTTTATTTGACGATTTTGTGGTTGTTGATGTTGTTGTTGTTGTTGTTGTTTATTTGACGTTGTTGTTGTTGTTATTTATTTGACGTTGTTGTTGTTGTGGTTTATTTGATGTTGTTGTTTTTGTTATTGTTATTGTTGTTGTTATTGTTTATTTGACGTTGTTTTTGTTTATTTGACGTTGTTGATGTTGTTGTTTATTTGACGTTGTTGTTGTTAATTTGAAGTTGTTGTTGTTGTTATTTATTTGACGTTGCTGTTGTTGTTGTTTTTGTTTATTAGACGTTGTTGTTGTTTTTTATTAGACGTAGTTGTTGTTGACGTTGTTGTTGTTGTTGTTGTTTGTTTATTTGACGATTTTGTAGTTGTTGATGTTGTTGTTGTTGTTGTTGTTTATTTGATGTTGTTGTTGCTGTTGTTTATTTGACGTTGTTGATGTCGTTGTTGTTGTTTATTTGACGTTGTTGTTGTTGCTTATTTGACGTTGTTGTTGTTGTTGACATTGTTGTTGTTGTTGTTTATTTGACATTGTTGTTGTTGTTGTTTATTTGACGTTGTTAATGTTGTTAACGTTGTTGTTGTTGTTGTTTATTTCATGTTGTTATTGTTTATTTGACGTTGTTAATGTTGTTGACGTTGTTGTTATTGTTGTTTTTGTTGTTTATTTGACGTTGTTATTGTTGTTGTTGTTTTGGTTGTTGCTTTTGTTGGTGTTGTTGTTGTTTATTTGATGTTGTTGTTGTTGTTGTTGTTGTTTATTTGACGTTGTTAATGTTGTTGACGTTGTTGTTGCTGTTGTTGTTTATTTCATGTTGTTGTTGTTATTGTTGTTGTTGTTGTTGTTGTTGTTTATTTGACGTTATTGTTGTTGTTGTCTATTTGACGTTGTTATTGTTGTTGTTGTTGTTTATATGACGTTGTTGTTATTGTTGTTGATGTTGTTGTTGTTGTTGTTTATTTGACGTTGTTATTGTTGTTGTTGTTGTTGTTTATTTGACGTTGTTGTTGTTGTTGTTGTTGTTTATTTGACGTTGTTGTTGTTGTTTATTTGACGTTGTTGTTGTTGTTTATTTGACGTTGTTGTTGTTGTTGTTTATTAGACGTAGTTGTTGTTGACGTTGTTGTTGTTGTTGTTTGTTTATTTGACGATTTTGTTGTTGTTGATGTTGTTGTTGTTGTTTATTTGATGTTGTTGTTGCTGTTGTTTATTTGACGTTGTTGTTGTCGTTGTTGTTGTTTATTTGACGTTGTTGTTGTTGTTTATTTGACGTTGTTGTTGTTGTTGACATTGTTGTTGTTGTTGTTTATTTGACGTTGTTGTTGTTGTTGTTTATTTGACGTTGTTAATGTTGTTAACGTCGTTGTTGTTGTTGTTGTTTATTTCATGTTGCTGTTGTTTATTTGACGTTGTTAATGTTGTTGACGTTGTTGTTATTGTTGTTTTTGTTGTTTATTTGACATTGTTGTTGTTGTTGTTGTTGTTTTTGTTGTTGCTTTTGTTGGTGTTGTTGTTGTTTATTTGACGTTGTTAATGTTGTTGACGTTGTTGTTGCTGTTGTTTATTTCATGTTGTTGTTGTTTATTTGAGGTTGTTGTTGTTGTTTTCTATTTGACGTTGTTATTGTTGTTGTTGTTGTTTATATGACGTTGTTGTTGTTGTTGTTGACGTTGTTGTTGTTGTTGTTTATTTGACGTTGTTGTTGTTGTTGTTGTTTATTTGACGTTGTTGTTCTTGTTGTTTATTTGACGTTGTTGTTATTGTTGTTTATTTGACATTGTCATTGTTGTTGTTGACGTTGTTGTTGTTGTTGTTTATTTGACGTTGTTGTTGTTGTTGTTTATTTGATGTTGTTTTAGTTGTTGTTGTTTATTTGACGTTGTTGTTTTTTATTTGACGTTGTTGTTGTTGACATTGTTGTTGTTATTATTTATTTGACGTTGTGGTTGTTGTTTATTTGACGTTGTTGTTGTTGTTTTTGTTTATTTGACGTTGTTAATGTTGTTGACATTGTTGTTGTTGTTTTTGTTGTTTATTTGACGTTGTTGCTGTTGTTGTTATTTTTGGTGTTGTTGTTGTTGTTATTGTTTATTTGACATTGTTGTTGTTGTTGTTGTTTATTTGACGTAGTTGTTGTTGTTTATTTGACGTTGTTGTTGCTGTTGTTTATTTGATGTTGTTGTTGTTGTTGTTATTTATTTGACGTTGTTGTTGTTGTTATTGTTTATTTGCTGTTGTTGTTGTTGTTGTTTATTTGACGTTGTTATTGTTGTTTATTTGACGTTGTTTTTGTTTTATTTGACATAGTTGTTGTTGTTGTTATATTTGTTGTTGTTGTTGTTGTTGCTTATTTGACGTTCTTGTTATTGTTGCTATTTATTTGACGTTGTTGTTGTTGTTTATTTGACGTTGTTGTTCTTGTTGTTTATTTGACGTTGTTGTTGTATTTGTTGTTGTTGTTATTGTTGTTGCTTATTTGACGTTGTTGTTATTGTTGTTGTTTATTTGACGTTGTTGTTGTTGTTGTTGTTGTTATTCATTTGACGTTGTTGTTGTTTATTTGACGTTGTTGTTGTTGTTTATTTGACGTTGTTGTTGTTGTTTTGTTGTTTATTTGACGTTGTTGTTGTCGTTGTTTTTGTTGTTTATTTGACGTTGTTGTTGTTATTTATTTGACGTTGTTGTTGTTTATTTGACATTGTTTTTATTGACGTTGTTGTTGTTGTTGTTTAATTGACGTTGTTGTTGTTGTTTATTTGACGTTGTTGTTGTTGTTGACGTTGTTGTTGTTGTTGTTGTTTATTTGATGTTGTTGTTATTGTTGTTGACATAGTTGTTGCTGTTTATTAGACGTTGTTGTTGTTGACGTTGTTGTTTATTTGACGTTGTTGTTGTTGTTGTTTATTTGACGTTGTTGTTGTTGTTTATTGGACGTTGTTGTTGTTGTTGTTGTTTATTTGACGTTGTTGTTGTTGTTGTTTATTTGACGTTGTTGTTATTTGACGTTGTTGTTGTTGTTGTTGTATTTGTTGTTGTTGTTGTTGTTTATTTGACGTTGTTGTTGTTGTTGTTTCTTTGATGTTATTGTTGTTGTTTATTTGACGTTGTTATTGATGTTGTTGTTGTTTATTTGACGTTGTTGTTGTTGTTGACGTTGTTGTTGTTGTTGTTGTTTATTTGACGTTGTTGTTGTTGTTTATTTGACGTTGTTAATGTTGTTGACATTGTTGTTGTTGTTTTTGTTGTTTATTTGACGTTGTTGTTGTTGTTGTTATTGTTGGTGTTGTTGTTGTTGTTTATTTGACGTTGTTGTTGTTGTTTATTTGACGTTGTTGTGGTTGTTGTTTATTTGACGTTGTTGTTGTTGTTGTTGTTGTTGCTGTTGTTGTTTAGTTGACGTTGTTGTAGTAGTTGTTGTTTATTTGACGTTGTTGTTGTGGTTGTTTTTGTTGTTTATTTGACGTTGTTGTTGTTTGTTCATTTGACGATTTTGTGGTTGTTGATGTTGTTGTTGTTGTTTATTTGACGTTGTTGTTGTTTGTTTATTTGACGATTTTGTGGTTGTTGATGTTGTTGTTGTTGTTGTTTATTTGACGTTGTTGTTATTGTTATTTATTTGACGTTGTTGTTGTTGTGGTTTATTTGACGTTGTTGTTTTTGTTATTGTTATTGTTGTTGTTATTGTTTATTTGACGTTGTTTTTGTTTATTTGACGTTGTTGATGTTGTTGTTTATTTGACGTTGTTGTTGTTAATTTGAAGTTGTTGTTGTTGTTATTTATTTGACGTTGCTGTTGTTGTTGTTTTTGTTTATTAGACGTTGTTGTTGTTTTTTATTAGACGTAGTTGTTGTTATCGTTGTTGTTGTTGTTGTTGTTTGTTTATTTGACGATTTTGTTGTTGTTGATGTTATTGTTGTTGTTGTTTATTTGATGTTGTTGTTGCTGTTGTTTATTTGACGTTGTTGTTGTCATTGTTGTTGTTTATTTGACGTTGTTGTTGTTGTTGTTTATTTGACGTTGTTGTTGTTGTTGACATTGTTGTTGTTGTTGTTTATTTGACATTGTTGTTGTTGTTGTTTATTTGACGTTGTTAATGTTGTTAACGTTGTTGTTGCAGTTGTTTATTTCATGTTGTTATTGTTTATTTGACGTTGTTAATGTTGTTGACGTTGTTGTTATTGTTGTTTTTGTTGTTTATTTGACGTTGTTATTGTTGTTGTTGTTTTGGTTGTTGCTTTTGTTGGTGTTGTTGTTGTTTATTTGACGTTGTTGTTGTTGTTGTTTATTTGACGTTGTTAATGTTGTTGACGTTGTTGTTGCTGTTGTTGTTTATTTCATGTTGTTGTTGTTATTGTTGTTGTTGTTGTTGTTGTTTATTTGACGTTATTGTTGTTGTTGTCTATTTGACGTTGTTATTGTTGTTGTTGTTGTTTATATGACGTTGTTGTTGTTGTTGATGTTGTTGTTGTTGTTGTTTATTTGACGTTGTTGTTGTTGTTGTTGTTGTTTATTTGCCGTTGTTGTTGTTGTTGTTTATTTGACGTTGTTGTTATTGTTGTTTATTTGACATTGTCGTTGTTGTTGTTGACGTTGTTGTTGTTGTTGGTTATTTGACGTTGTTGTTGTTGTTTATTTGATGTTGTTTTAGTTGTTGTTGTTTATTTGACATTGTTGTTGTTTTTTATTTGACGTTGTTGTTGTTGTTGTTTATTTGATGTTGTTTTAGTTGTTGTTGTTTTATTGACATTGTTGTTGTTTTTTATTTGACGTTGTTGTTGTTGACATTGTTGTTGTTGTTGTTTATTTGACGTAGTTGTTGTTATTCACGTTGTTGTTGTTGTTTATTTGACGTTTTTGTTGTTGTTGATGTTGTTGTTGTTGTTTTTTTTATTTGACGTTGTTGTTGTTGTTTATTTGATGTTGTTGTTGTTATTGTTGTTGTTGTTGTTTATTTGACGTTGTTGTTGTTGTTTATTTGACGTTGTTGTTGTTGTTTATTTGACGTTGTTGTTGTTGTTTATTTGAAGTTGTTGTTGTTGTTTATTAGACGTAGTTGTTGTTGACGTTGTTGTTTTTGTTGTTTGTTTATTTGACGATTTTGTTGTTGTTGATGTTGTTGTTGTTGTTTATTTGATGTTGTTGTTGCTGTTGTTTATTTGACGTTGTTGTTGTCGTTGTTGTTGTTTATTTGACGTTGTTGTTGTTGTTTACTTGACGTTGTTGTTGTTGACATTGTTGTTGTTGTTATTTATTTGACGTTGTTGTTGTTGTTGTTTATTTGACGTTGTTAATGTTGTTAACGTTGTTGTTGTTGTTTATTTCATGTTGTTGTTGTTTATTTGACGTTGTTAATGTTGTTGACGTTGTTGTTATTGTTGTTTTTGTTGTTTATTTGACGTTGTTGTTGTTGTTGTTTTTGTTGTTTTTGTTGTTGCTTTTGTTGGTGTTGTTGTTGTTTATTTCATGTTGTTGTTGTTGTTGTTGTTTATTTGACGCTGTTGTTGTTGTTGTCTATTTGACGTTGTTATTGTTGTTGTTGTTGTTTATATGACGTTGTTGTTGTTGTTGTTGTTGACGTTGTTGTTGTTGTTTATTTGACGTTGTTGTTGTTTATTTGACGTTGTTGTTGTTGTTGTTGTTATTTATTTGACGTTGTTGTTATTGTTGTTTATTTAACATTGTCATTGTTATTGTTGACGTTGTTGTTGTTGTTGTTTATTTGACGTTGTTGTTGTTGTTGTTGTTGTTGTTTATTTGATGTTGTTTTGGTTGTTGTTGTTTATTTGACGTTGTTGTTGTTTTTTATTTGACGTTGTTGTTGTTATTATTTATTTGACGTTGTTGTTGTTGTTGTTTATTTGACGTAGTTGTTGTTATTGACGTTGTTGTTGTTGTTTATTTGACGTTTTTGTTGTTGTTGATGTTGTTGTTGTTGTTTTTTATTTGATGTTGTTGTTGTTGTTGTTTATTTGACGTTGTTGTTGTTGTTATTGTTGTTTTTGTTGTTGTTTATTTGACGTTGTTGTTGTTGTTGTTTATTTGACGTTGTTGTTGTTGTTTATTTGGCGTTGTTGTTGTTGTTGTTGTTTATTTGATGTTGTTGTTGTTGTTATTTATTTGACGTTGTTGTTGTTGTTGTTATTGTTTATTTGACGTTGTTGTTGTTGTTGTTTATTTGACGTTGTTTTTGTTATTTGACGTTGTTGTTGTTGTTTTTGTTGTATTTGTTGTTGTTGTTGTTGTTGTTGTTGTTGCTTATTTGACGTTGTTGTTATTGTTGCTATTTATTTGACGTTGTTGTTGTTGTTGTTGTTTATTTGACGTTGTTGTTGTTGTTTATTTGACGTTGTTGTTGTTGTTTTTGTTGTATTTGTTGTTGTTATTGTTTATTTGACGTTGTTGTTGTTGTTGTTATTCATTTGACGTTGTTGTTATTGTTTTTGTTTATTTGACGTTGTTGTTGTTGTTGTTATTCATTTGACGTTGTTGTTGTTGTTTATTTGACGTTGTTGTTATTGTTGTTTATTTGACATTGTTGTTGTTGACGTTGTTGTTGTTATTGTTTATTTGACGTTGTTGTTATTGTTGTTGTTGTTTATTTGACGTTGTTGTTATTGACGTTGTTGTTGTTGTTGTTTATTTGCCGTTGTTGTTGTTGTTGTTGTTTATTTGACATTGTTGTTATTGTTGTTTATTTGACATTGTCGTTGTTGTTGTTGACGTTGTTGTTGTTGTTGGTTATTTGACGTTGTTGTTGTTGTTTATTTGATGTTGTTTTAGTTGTTGTTGTTTATTTGACATTGTTGTTGTTTTTTATTTGACGTTGTTGTTGTTGTTGTTTATTTGATGTTGTTTTAGTTGTTGTTGTTTTATTGACATTGTTGTTGTTTTTTATTTGACGTTGTTGTTGTTGACATTGTTGTTGTTGTTGTTTATTTGACGTAGTTGTTGTTATTCACGTTGTTGTTGTTGTTTATTTGACGTTTTTGTTGTTGTTGATGTTGTTGTTGTTGTTTTTTTTATTTGACGTTGTTGTTGTTGTTTATTTGATGTTGTTGTTGTTATTGTTGTTGTTGTTGTTTATTTGACGTTGTTGTTGTTGTTTATTTGACGTTGTTGTTGTTGTTTATTTGACGTTGTTGTTGTTGTTTATTTGAAGTTGTTGTTGTTGTTTATTAGACGTAGTTGTTGTTGACGTTGTTGTTTTTGTTGTTTGTTTATTTGACGATTTTGTTGTTGTTGATGTTGTTGTTGTTGTTTATTTGATGTTGTTGTTGCTGTTGTTTATTTGACGTTGTTGTTGTCGTTGTTGTTGTTTATTTGACGTTGTTGTTGGTGTTTATTTGACGTTGTTGTTGTTGACATTGTTGTTGTTGTTATTTATTTGACGTTGTTGTTGTTGTTGTTGTTTATTTGACGTTGTTAATGTTGTTAACGTTGTTGTTGTTGTTGTTTATTTCATGTTGTTGTTGTTTATTTGACGTTGTTAATGTTGTTGACGTTGTTGTTATTGTTGTTTTTGTTGTTTATTTGACGTTGTTGTTGTTGTTGTTGTTGTTGTTGTTTTTGTTGTTGCTTTTGTTGGTGTTGTTGTTGTTTATTTCATGTTGTTGTTGTTGTTGTTTATTTGACGCTGTTGTTGTTGTTGTCTATTTGACGTTGTTATTGTTGTTGTTGTTGTTTATATGACGTTGTTGTTGTTGTTGTTGTTGACGTTGTTGTTGTTGTTTATTTGACGTTGTTGTTGTTTATTTGACGTTGTTGTTGTTGTTGTTGTTTATTTGACGTTGTTGTTATTGTTGTTTATTTAACATTGTCATTGTTGTTGTTGACGTTGTTGTTGTTGTTGTTTATTTGACGTTGTTGTTGTTGTTGTTGTTTATTTGATGTTGTTTTGGTTGTTGTTGTTTATTTGACGTTGTTGTTGTTTTTTATTTGACGTTGTTGTTGTTGACATTGTTGTTGTTATTATTTATTTGACGTTGTTGTTGTTGTTTATTTGACGTAGTTGTTGTTATTGACGTTGTTGTTGTTTTTTATTTGACGTTTTTGTTGTTGTTGATGTTGTTGTTGTTGTTGTTTTTTATTTGATGTTGTTGTTGTTGTTGTTGTTTATTTGACGTTGTTGTTGTTGTTATTGTTGTTGTTTTTGTTGTTGTTTATTTGACGTTGTTGTTGTTGTTGTTTATTTGACGTTGTTGTTGTTGTTTATTTGGCGTTGTTGTTGTTGTTGTTGTTTATTTGATGTTGTTGTTGTTGTTATTTATTTGACGCTGTTGTTGTTGTTGTTGTTATTGTTTATTTGACGTTGTTGTTGTTGTTGTTTATTTGACGTTTTTTTTGTTATTTGACGTTGTTGTTGTTGTTTTTGTTGTATTTGTTGTTGTTGTTGTTGTTGTTGTTGCTTATTTGACGTTGTTGTTATTGTTGCTATTTATTTGACGTTGTTGTTGTTGTTGTTGTTTATTTGACGTTGTTGTTGTTTATTTGACGTTGTTGTTGTTATTTTTGTTGTATTTGTTGTTGTTATTGTTTATTTGACGTTGTTGTTGTTGTTGTTATTCATTTGACGTTGTTGTTATTGTTTTTGTTTATTTGACGTTGTTGTTGTTGTTGTTATTCATTTGACGTTGTTGTTGTTGTTTATTTGACGTTGTTGTTATTGTTGTTTATTTGACATTGTTGTTGTTGACGTTGTTGTTGTTGTTTATTTGACGTTGTTGTTATTGTTGTTGTTGTTTATTTGACGTTGTTGTTGTTGACGTTGTTGTTGTTGTTGTTTATTTGATGTTGTTGTTGTTGTTGACATAGTTGTTGTTGTTTATTTGACGTTGTTGTTGTTGACGTTGTTGTTTATTTGACGTTGTTGTTGTTGTTTATTTGACGTTGTTGTTGTTGTTGTTGATTATTGGACGTTGTTGTTGTTGTTGTGGTTTATTTGACGTTGTTGTTTATTTGACGGTGTTGACGTTGTTGTTTATTTGACGTTGTTGTTGTTATTTTACGTTGTTGTTGTTTATTTGACGTTGTTGTTGTTGTTGTTTATTTGACTTTATTGTTGTTGTTTATTTGACGTTGTTATTGTTGTTGTTGTTTATTTTACGTTGTAGTTGTTGATGTTGTTGTTGTTGTTGTTTATTTGATGTTGTTGTTGTTGTTGTTGTTTTTGTTTATTTGACGTTGTTAATGTTGTTGACATTGTTGTTGTTGTTTTTGTTATTTATTTGACGTTGTTGTTGTTGTTATTGTTGTTGTTGTTGTTGTTATTGTTTATTTGACGTTGTTGTTATTGTTGTTTATTTGACGTAGTTGTTGTTGTTGACGTTGTTGTTGTTGTTGTTTGTTTATTTGACGATTTTATGGTTGTTGATGTTGTTGTTGTTGTTGTTGTTGTTGTTGTTTATTTGACGTTGTTGTTGGTTTTGTTTATTTGACGTTGTTGTTGTTGTGGTTTATTTGGCGTTGTTGTTTTTGTTATTGTTATTGTTGTTGTTATTGTTTATTTGACGTTGTTTTTGTTTATTTGACGTTGTTGTTGTTGTTGTTGTTTATTTGACGTTGTTGTTGTTGTTTATTTGAAGTTGTTGTTGTTGTTATTTATTTGAAGTTGTTGTTGTTGTTGTTTATTAGACGTTGTTGTTGTTGTTTATTAGACGTAGTTGTTGTTGACGTTGTTGTTGTTATTGTTTGTTTATTTGACGATTTTGTTGTTGTTGATGTTGTTGTTGTTGTTTATTTGATGTTGTTGTTGCTGTTGTTTATTTGACATTATAGTTGTTGTTGTTGTTGTTGTTTATTTGACGTTGATGTTGTTGTTTATTTGACGTTGTTGTTGTTGTGGTTTTTATTTGACGTTGTTGTTTTTGTTATTGTTATTGTTGTTGTTATTGTTTATTTGACGTTGTTTTTGTTTATTTGACGTTGTTGATGTTGTTGTTTATTTGACGTTATTGTTGTTAATTTGAAGTTGTTGTTGTTGTTATTTATTTGACGTTGTTGTTGTTGTTGTTTTTGTTTATTAGACTTTGTTGTTGTTTTTTATTAGACGTAGTTGTTGTTGACGTTGTTGTTGTTGTTGTTTGTTTATTTGACGATTTTGTTGTTGTTGATGTTGTTGTTGTTGTTGTTTATTTGATGTTGTTGCTGTTGTTTATTTGACGTTGTTGTTGTCGTTGTTGTTGTTTATTTGACGTTGTTGTTGTTGTTATTTATTTGACGTTGTTGTTGTTGTTGACATTGTTGTTGTTGTTGTTTAATTGACATTGTTGTTGTTGTTGTTTATTTGACGTTGTTAATCTTGTTAACGTTGTTGTTGCTGTTGTTTATTTCATGTTGTTATTGTTTATTTGACGTTGTTAATGTTGTTGACGTTGTTGTTATTGTTGTTTTTGTTGTTTATTTGACGTTGTTATTGTTGTTGTTGTTTTGGTTGTTGCTTTTGTTGGTGTTGTTGTTGTTTATTTGACGTTGTTGTTGTTGTTGTTGTTGTTTATTTGACGTTGTTAATGTTGTTGACGTTGTTGTTGCTGTTGTTGTTTATTTCATGTTGTTGTTGTTATTGTTGTTGTTGTTGTTGTTGTTTATTTGACGTTACTGTTGTTGTTGTTGTCTATTTGACGTTGTTATTGTTGTTGTTGTTGTTGTTTATATGACGTTGTTGTTGTTGTTGTTGTTGATGTGGTTGTTGTTGTTGTTTATTTGACGTTGTTGTTGTTGTTGTTGTTGTTGTTTATTTGCCGTTGTTGTTGTTTATTTGACGTTGTTGTTATTGTTGTTTATTTGACATTGTCGTTGTTGTTGTTGACGTTGTGGTTGTTGTTGGTTATTTGACGTTGTTGTTGTTGGTGTTTATTTGATGTTGTTTTAGTTGTTGTTGTTTATTTGACATTGTTGTTGTTTTTTATTTGACGTTGTTGTTGTTGACATTGTTGTTGTTGTTGTTTATTTGACGTAGTTGTTGTTATTCACGTTGTTGTTGTTGATGTTGTTGTTGTTGTTTTTTTTATTTGACGTTGTTGTTGTTGTTTATTTGATGTTGTTGTTGTTGTTATTGTTGTTGTTGTTGTTGTTTATTTGACGTTGTTGTTGTTGTTGTTGTTGTTGTTTATTTGACGTTGTTGTTGTTTATTTGACGTTTTTGTTGTTGTTTATTTGACGTTGTTGTTGTTGTTTATTAGACGTAGTTGTTGTTGACGTTGTTGTTGTTGTTGTTGTTTGTTTATTTGACGATTTTGTTGTTGTTGATGTTGTTGTTGTTGTTTATTTGATGTTGTTGTTGCTGTTGTTTATTTGACGTTGTTGTTGTCGTTGTTGTTGTCGTTGTTGTTGTTTATTTGACGTTGTTGTTGTTGTTGTTTATTTGACGTTGTTGTTGTTGACATTGTTGTTGTTGTTGTTTATTTGACGTTGTTGTTGTTGTTGTTGTTTATTTGACTTTGTTAATGTTGTTAACGTTGTTGTTGTTGTTGTTTATTTCATGTTGTTGTTGTTTATTTGACGTTGTTAATGTTGTTGACGTTGTTGTTATTGTTGTTTTTGTTGTTTATTTGACGTTGTTGTTGTTGTTGTTTTTGTTGTTTTTGTTGTTGCTTTTGTTGGTGTTGTTGTTGTTTATTTCATGTTGTTGTTGTTGTTGTTGTTGTTTATTTGACGTTGTTGTTGTTGTTGTCTATTTGACGTTGTTATTGTTGTTGTTGTTGTTTATATGACGTTGTTGTTGTTGTTGTTGACGTTGTTGTTGTTGTTTATTTGACGTTGTTGTTGTTGTTGTTGTTTATTTGACGTTGTTGTTATTGTTGTTTATTTGACATTGTCATTGTTGTTGTTGACGTTGTTGTTGTTGTTGTTTATTTGACGTTGTTGTTATTGTTGTTTATTTGACATTGTCATTGTTGTTGTTGACGTTGTTGTTGTTGTTGTTTATTTGACGTTGTTGTTGTTGTTGTTGTTGTTGTTTATTTGATGTTGTTTTGGTTGTTGTTGTTTATTTGACGTTGTTGTTGTTTTTTATTTGACGTTGTTGTTGTTGACATTGTTGTTGTTATTATTTATTTGACGTTGTTGTTGTTGTTTATTTGACGTAGTTGTTGTTATTGACGTTGTTGTTGTTGTTTATTTGACGTTTTTGTTGTTGTTGATGTTGTTGTTGTTGTTGTTTTTTATTTGACGTTGTTGTTGTTGTTGTTGTTTATTTGACGTTGTTGTTGTTGTTATTGTTGTTGTTTTTGTTGTTGTTTATTTGACGTTGTTGTTGTTGTTGTTTATTTGACGTTGTTGTTGTTGTTTATTTGGCGTTGTTGTTGTTGTTGTTGTTTATTTGATGTTGTTGTTGTTGTTATTTATTTGACGTTGTTGTTGTTGTTGTTGTTATTGTTTATTTGACGTTGTTGTTGTTGTTGTTTGTTTGACGTTGTTTTTGTTATTTGACGTTGTTGTTGTTGTTTTTGTTGTATTTGTTGTTGTTGTTGTTTTTGTTGTTGTTGCTTATTTGACGTTGTTGTTATTGTTGCTATTTATTTGACGTTGTTGTTGTTGTTGTTGTTTATTTGACGTTGTTGTTGTTGTTTATTTGACGTTGTTGTTGTTGTTTTTGTTGTATTTGTTGTTGTTATTGTTTATTTGACGTTGTTGTTGTTGTTGTTATTCATTTGACGTTGTTGTTATTGTTTTTGTTTATTTGAAGTTGTTGTTGTTGTTGTTATTCATTTGACGTTGTTGTTGTTGTTTATTTGACGTTGTTGTTATTGTTGTTTATTTGACATTGTTGTTGTTGACGTTGTTGTTGTTGTTGTTTATTTGACGTTGTTGTTATTGTTGTTGTTGTTTATTTGGCGTTGTTGTTGTTGACGTTGTTGTTGTTGTTTATTTGACGTTGTTGTTGTTGACGTTGTTGTTGTTGTTGTTTATTTGATGTTGTTGTTGTTGTTGACATAGTTGTTGTTGTTTATTTGACGTTGTTGTTGTTGACGTTGTTGTTTATTTGACGTTGTTGTTGTTGTTTATTTGACGTTGTTGTTGTTGTTGTTGATTATTGGACGTTGTTGTTGTTGTTGTGGTTTATTTGACGTTGTTATTTATTTGACGGTGTTGACGTTGTTGTTTATTTGACGTTGTTGTTGTTATTTTACGTTGTTGTTGTTTATTTGACGTTGTTGTTGTTGTTGTTTATTTGACTTTATTGTTGTTGTTTATTTGACGTTGTTATTGTTGTTGTTGTTTATTTTACGTTGTAGTTGTTGACGTTGTTGTTGTTGTTGTTTATTTGACGTTGTTGTTGTTGTTGTTGTTTTTGTTTATTTGACGTTGTTAATGTTGTTGACATTGTTGTTGTTGTTTTTGTTATTTATTTGACGTTGTTGTTGTTGTTGTTATTGTTGTTGTTGTTGTTGTTGTTATTGTTTATTTGACGTTGTTGTTATTGTTGTTTATTTGACGTAGTTGTTGTTGTTGACGTTGTTGTTGTTGTTGTTTGTTTATTTGACGATTTTATGGTTGTTGATGTTGTTGTTGTTGTTGTTGTTGTTGTTGTTTATTTGACGTTGTTGTTGGTTTTGTTTATTTGACGTTGTTGTTGTTGTGGTTTATTTGGCGTTGTTGTTTTTGTTATTGTTATTGTTGTTGTTATTGTTTATTTGACGTTTTTTTTGTTTATTTGACGTTGTTGTTGTTGTTGTTTATTTGACGTTGTTGTTGTTGTTGTTTATTTGAAGTTGTTGTTGTTGTTATTTATTTGAAGTTGTTGTTGTTGTTGTTTATTAGACGTTGTTGTTGTTGTTTATTAGACGTAGTTGTTGTTGACGTTGTTGTTGTTATTGTTTGTTTATTTGACGATTTTGTTGTTGTTGATGTTGTTGTTGTTGTTTATTTGATGTTGTTGTTGCTGTTGTTTATTTGACATTGTAGTTGTTGTTGTTGTTGTTGTTTATTTGACGTTGATGTTGTTGTTTATTTGACGTTGTTGTTGTTGTGGTTTTTATTTGACGTTGTTGTTTTTGTTATTGTTATTGTTGTTGTTATTGTTTATTTGACGTTGTTTTTATTTATTTGACGTTGTTGATGTTGTTGTTTATTTGACGTTGTTGTTGTTAATTTGAAGTTGTTGTTGTTGTTATTTATTTGACGTTGCTGTTGTTGTTGTTTTTGTTTATTAGACGTTGTTGTTATTTTTTATTAGACGTAGTTGTTGTTGACGTTGTTGTTGTTGTTGTTTGTTTATTTGACGATTTTGTTGTTGTTGATGTTGTTGTTGTTGTTATTTATTTGATGTTGTTGCTGTTGTTTATTTGACGTTGTTGTTGTCGTTGTTGTTGTTTATTTGACGTTGTTGTTGTTGTTATTTATTTGACGTTGTTGTTGTTGTTGACATTGTTGTTGTTCTTGTTTAATTGACATTGTTGTTGTTCTTGTTTATTTGACATTGTTGTTGTTGTTGTTGTTGTTGTTTTTGTTTATTTGACGTTAACGTTGTTGTTGCTGTTGTTTATTTCATGTTGTTATTGTTTATTTGACGTTGTTAATGTTGTTGACGTTGTTGTTATTGTTGTTTTTGTTGTTTATTTGACGTTGTTATTGTTGTTGTTGTTTTGGTTGTTGCTTTTGTTGGTGTTGTTGTTGTTTATTTGACGTTGTTGTTGTCGTTGTTGTTTATTTGACGTTGTTAATGTTGTTGACGTTGTTGTTGCTGTTGTTGTTTATTTCATGTTGTTGTTGTTATTGTTGTTGTTGTTGTTGTTGTTGTTTATTTGACGTTACTGTTGTTGTTGTCTATTTGACGTTGTTATTGTTGTTGTTGTTGTTTATATGACGTTGTTGTTCTTGTTGTTGATGTGGTTGTTGTTGTTGTTTATTTGACGTTGTTGTTGTTGTTGTTGTTTATTTGCCGTTGTTGTTGTTGTTGTTTATTTGACGTTGTTGTTATTGTTGTTTATTTGACATTGTCGTTGTTGTTGTTGACGTTGTGGTTGTTGTTGGTTATTTGACGTTGTTGTTGTTGTTGTTGTTTATTTGATGTTGTTTTAGTTGTTGTTGTTTATTTGACATTGTTGTTGTTTTTTATTTGACGTTGTTGTTATTGACATTGTTGTTGTTGTTGTTTATTTGACGTAGTTGTTGTTATTCACAGTGTTGTTGTTGTTTATTTGACGTTTTTGTTGTTGTTGATGTTGTTGTTGTTGTTTTTTTTATTTGACGTTGTTGTTGTTGTTTATTTGATGTTGTTGTTGTTGTTATTGTTGTTGTTGTTGTTTATTTGACGTTGTTGTTGTTGTTGTTGTTGTTGTTTATTTGACGTTGTTGTTGTTGTTTATTTGACGTTGTTGTTGTTGTTTATTTGACGTTGTTGTTGTTGTTTATTAGACGTAGTTGTTGTTGACGTTGTTGTTGTTGTTGTTTGTTTATTTGACGATTTTGTTGTTGTTGATGTTGTTGTTGTTGTTTATTTGATGTTGTTGTTGCTGTTGTTTATTTGACGTTGTTGTTGTCGTTGTTGTTGTCGTTGTTGTTGTTTATTTGACGTTGTTGTTGTTTATTTGACGTTGTTGTTGTTGACATTGTTGTTGTTGTTGTTTATTTGACGTTGTTGTTGTTGTTGTTTATTTGACGTTGTTAATGTTGTTAACGTTGTTGTTGTTGTTGTTTATTTCATGTTGTTGTTGTTTATTTGACGTTGTTAATGTTGTTGACATTGTTGTTATTGTTGTTTTTGTTGTTTATTTGACGTTGTTGTTGTTGTTGTTGTTGTTGTTGTTTTTGTTGTTGCTTTTGTTGGTGTTGTTGTTGTTTATTTCATGTTGTTGTTGTTGTTGTTGTTTATTTGACGTTGTTGTTGTTGTCTATTTGACGTTGTTATTGTTGTTGTTGTTGTTTATATGACGTTGTTGTTGTTGTTGTTGACGTTGTTGTTGTTGTTTATTTGACGTTGTTGTTGTTTATTTGACGTTGTTGTTGTTGTTGTTTATTTGACGTTGTTGTTATTGTTGTTTATTTGACATTGCCATTGTTGTTGTTGACGTTGTTGTTGTTGTTGTTGTTTATTTGACGTTGTTGTTGTTGTTGTTGTTGTTTATTTGATGTTGTTTTGGTTGTTGTTGTTTATTTGACGTTGTTGTTGTTTTTTATTTGACGTTGTTGTTGTTGACATTGTTGTTGTTATTATTTATTTGACGTTGTTGTTGTTGTTTATTTGACGTAGTTGTTGTTATTGACGTTGTTGTTGTTGTTTATTTGACGTTTTTGTTGTTGTTGATGTTGTTGTTGTTGTTGTTGTTTTTTATTTGACGTTGTTGTTGTTGTTTATTTGACGTTGTTGTTGTTGTTGTTATTGTTGTTGTTTTTGTTGTTGTTTATTTGACGTTGTTGTTGTTGTTGTTTATTTGACGTTGTTGTTGTTGTTTATTTGACGTTGTTGTTGTTGTTGTTGTTTATTTGATGTTGTTGTTGTTGTTATTTATTTGACGTTGTTGTTGTTGTTGTTATTGTTTATTTGACGTTGTTATTGTTGTTTATTTGACGTTGTTATTGTTGTTTATTTGACGTTGTTTTTGTTATTTGACGTTGTTGTTGTTGTTTTTGTTGTATTTGTTATTGTTGTTGTTGTTGTTGCTTATTTGATGTTGTTGTTATTGTTGCTATTTATTTGACGTTGTTGTTGTTGTTGTTGTTTATTTGACGTTGTTGTTGTTGTTTATTTGACGTTGTTGTTGTTGTTTTTGTTGTATTTGTTGTTGTTATTGTTTATTTGACATTGTTGTTGTTGTTGTTATTCATTTGACGTTGTTGTTATTGTTTTTGTTTATTTGACGTTGTTGTTGTTGTTGTTATTCATTTGACGTTGTTGTTGTTGTTTATTTGACGTTGTTGTTATTGTTGTTTATTTGACATTGTTGTTGTTGACGTTGTTGTTGTTGTTGTTTATTTGACGTTGTTGTTATTGTTGTTGTTGTTTATTTGACGTTGTTGTTGTTGACGTTGTTGTTGTTATTGTTGTTTATTTGATGTTGTTGTTGTTGTTGTTGACATAGTTGTTGTTGTTTATTTGACGTTGTTGTTGTTGACGTTGTGGTTTATTTGACGTTGTTGTTGTTGTTTATTTGACGTTGTTGTTGTTGTTGTTGATTATTGGACGCTGTTGTTGTTGTTGTGGTTTATTTGACGTTGTTGTTTATTTAACGGTGTTGACGTTGTTGTTTATTTGACGTTGTTGTTGTTATTTTACGTTGTTGTTGTTTATTTGACGTTGTTGTTGTTGTTGTTTATTTGACTTTATTGTTGTTGTTTATTTGACGTTGTTATTGTTGTTGTTGTTTATTTGATGTTGTAGTTGTTGACGTTGTTGTTGTTGTTGTTGTTTATTTGACGTTGTTGTTGTTGTTTTTGTTTATTTGAAGTTGTTAATGTTGTTGACATTGTTGTTGTTGTTTTTGTTATTTATTTGACGTTGTTGTTGTTGTTGTTGTTTTTGTTGTTGTTGTTGTTGTTGTTGTTGTTATTGTTTATTTGACGTTGTTGTTATTGTTGTTTATTTGACGTAGTTGTTGTTGTTGACGTTGTTGTTGTTGTTGTTTGTTTATTTGACGATTTTATGGTTGTTGATGTTGTTGTTGTTGTTGTTGTTTATTTGACGTTGTTGTTGTTGTTGTTGTTTATTTGACGTTGTTGTTGTTGTGGTTTATTTGGCGTTGTTGTTTTTGTTATTGTTATTGTTGTTGTTATTGTTTATTTGACGTTGTTTTTGTTTATTTGACGTTGTTGTTGTTGTTGTTTATTTGATGTTGTTTTAGTTGTTGTTGTTTATTTGACATTGTTGTTGTTTTTTATTTGACGTTGTTGTTGTTGACATTGTTGTTGTTGTTGTTTATTTGACGTATTTGTTGTTATTCACGTTGTTGTTGTTGTTTATTTGACGTTTTTGTTGTTGTTGATGTTGTTGTTGTTGTTTTTTTTATTTGACGTTGTTGTTGTTGTTTATTTGATGTTGTTGTTGTTGTTATTGTTGTTGTTGTTGTTTATTTGACGTTGTTGTTGTTGTTGTTGTTTATTTGACGTTGTTGTTGTTGTTTATTTGACGTTGTTGTTGTTGTTTATTTGACGTTGTTGTTGTTGTTTATTAGACGTAGTTGTTGTTGACGTTGTTGTTGTTGTTGTTTGTTTATTTGACGATTTTGTTGTTGTTGATGTTGTTGTTGTTGTTTATTTGATGTTGTTGTTGCTGTTGTTTATTTGACGTTGTTGTTGTCATTGTTGTTGTCGTTGTTGTTGTTTATTTGACGTTGTTGTTGTTGTTTATTTGACGTTGTTGTTGTTGACATTGTTGTTGTTGTTGTTTATTTGACGTTGTTGTTGTTGTTGTTTATTTGACGTTGTTAATGTTGTTAACGTTGTTGTTGTTGTTGTTTATTTCATGTTGTTGTTGTTGTTTATTTGACGTTGTTAATGTTGTTGACGTTGTTGTTATTGTTGTTTTTGTTGTTTATTTGACGTTGTTGTTGTTGTTGTTATTTTTGTTGTTGCTTTTGTTGGTGTTGTTGTTGTTTATTTCATGTTGTTGTTGTTGTTGTTGTTTATTTGACGTTGTTGTTGTTGTCTATTTGACGTTGTTATTGTTGTTGTTGTTGTTTATATGACGTTGTTGTTGTTGTTGTTGACGTTGTTGTTGTTGTTTATTTGACGTTGTTGTTGTTTATTTGACGTTGTTGTTGTTGTTGTTTATTTGACGTTGTTGTTATTGTTGTTTATTTGACATTGTCATTGTTGTTGTTGACGTTGTTGTTGTTGTTGTTGTTTATTTGACGTTGTTGTTGTTGTTGTTGTTGTTTATTTGATGTTGTTTTGGTTGTTGTTGTTTATTTGACGTTGTTGTTGTTTTTTATTTGACGTTGTTGTTGTTGACATTGTTGTTGTTATTATTTATTTGACGTTGTTGTTGTTGTTTATTTGACGTAGTTGTTGTTATTGACGTTGTTGTTGTTGTTTATTTGACGTTTTTGTTGTTGTTGATGTTGTTGTTGTTGTTGTTGTTTTTTATTTGACGTTGTTGTTGTTGTTTATTTGACGTTGTTGTTGTTGTTATTATTGTTGTTGTTGTTGTTGTTGTTTATTTGACGTTGTTGTTGTTGTTGTTTATTTGACGTTGTTGTTGTTGTTTATTTGACGTTGTTGTTGTTGTTGTTTATTTGATGTTGTTGTTCTTGTTATTTATTTGACGTTGTTGTTGTTGTTGTTATTGTTTATTTGACGTTGTTATTGTTGTTTATTTGAGGTTGTTATTGTTGTTTATTTGACGTTGTTTTTGTTATTTGACGTTGTTGTTGTTGTTTTTGTTGTATTTGTTGTTGTTGTTGTTGTTGTTGCTTATTTGATGTTGTTGTTATTGTTGCTATTTATTTGACGTTGTTGTTGTTGTTGTTGTTTATTTGACGTTGTTGTTGTTGTTTATTTGACGTTGTTGTTGTTGTTTTTGTTGTATTTGTTGTTGTTATTGTTTATTTGACATTGTTGTTGTTGTTGTTATTCATTTGACGTTGTTGTTATTGTTTTTGTTTATTTGACGTTGTTGTTGTTGTTGTTATTCATTTGACGTTGTTGTTGTTGTTTATTTGACGTTGTTGTTATTGTTGTTTATTTGACATTGTTGTTGTTGACGTTGTTGTTGTTGTTGTTTATTTGACGTTGTTGTTATTGTTGTTGTTGTTTATTTGACGTTGTTGTTGTTGACGTTGTTGTTGTTATTGTTGTTTATTTGATGTTGTTGTTGTTGTTGTTGACATAGTTGTTGTTGTTTATTTGACATTGTTGTTGTTGACGTTGTGGTTTATTTGACGTTGTTGTTGTTGTTTATTTGACGTTGTTGTTGTTGTTGTTGATTATTGGAGGTTGTTGTTGTTGTTGTGGTTTATTTGACGTTGTTGTTTATTTGACGGTGTTGACGTTGTTGTTTATTTGACGTTGTTGTTGTTATTTTACGTTGTTGTTGTTTATTTGACGTTGTTGTTGTTGTTGTTTATTTGACTTTATTGTTGTTGTTTATTTGACGTTGTTATTGTTGTTGTTGTTTATTTGATGTTGTAGTTGTTGACGTTGTTGTTGTTGTTGTTGTTTATTTGACGTTGTTGTTGTTGTTGTTTTTGTTTATTTGACGTTGTTAATGTTGTTGACATTGTTGTTGTTGTTTTTGTTATTTATTTGACGTTGTTGTTGTTGTTGTTGTTTTTGTTGTTGTTGTTGTTGTTATTGTTTATTTGACGTTGTTGTTATTGTTGTTTATTTGACGTAGTTGTTGTTGTTGACGTTGTTGTTGTTGTTGTTGTTTGTTTATTTGACGATTTTATGGTTGTTGATGTTGTTGTTGTTGTTGTTTATTTGACGTTGTTGTTGTTGTTGTTTATTTGACGTTGTTGTTGTTGTGGTTTATTTGGCGTTGTTGTTTTTGTTATTGTTATTGTTGTTGTTATTGTTTATTTGACGTTGTTTTTGTTTATTTGACGTTGTTGTTGTTGTTGTTGTTTATTTGACGTTGTTGTTGTTGTTGTTTATTTGAAGTTGTTGTTGTTGTTATTTATTTGACGTTGTTGTTGTTGTTGTTTATTAGACGTTGTTGTTGTTGTTTATTAGACGTAGTTGTTATTGACGTTATTGTTGTTATTGTTTGTTTATTTGACGATTTTGTTGTTGTTGATGTTGTTGTTGTTGTTGTTGTTTATTTGATGTTGTTGTTGCTGTTGTTTATTTGACACTGTAGTTGTTGTTGTTGTTGTTTATTTGACGTTGATGTTGTAGTTTATTTGACGTTGTTGTTGTTGTTGACATTGTTGTTGTTCTTGTTTATTTGACGTTGTTGTTGTTGTTTTTGTTTATTTGACGTTGTTAATGTTGTTAACGTTGTTGTTGATGTTGTTTATTTCATGTTGTTGTTGTTGTTGTTGTTTATTTGACGTTGTTAATGTTGTTGACGTTGTTGTTGCTGTTGTTTATATCATGTTGTTGTTGTTGTTATTATTGTTGTTGTTGTTGTTGTTGTTTATTTGACGTTATTGTTGTTGTTGTCTATTTGACGTTGTTATTGTTGTTGTTGTTGTTTATATGACGTTGTTGTTGTTATTGACGTTGTTATTGTTATTGGTTATTTGACGTTGTTGTTGTTGTTTATTTGACGTTGTTGTTGTTGTTGGTGTTTATTTGACATTGTTGTTATTGTTGTTTATTTGACATTGTCGTTGTTGTTGTTGACGTTGTTGTTGTTGTTGTTATTGTTTATTTAACGTTGTTGTTGTTGTTGTAGTTTATTTGATGCTGTTTTAGTTGTTATTGTTTATTTGACGTTGTTGTTGTTTTTTATTTGACGTTGTTGTTGTTGACATTGTTGTTGTTGTTTATTTGACGTTTTTGTTGTTGTTGATGTTGTTGTTGTTGTTTTTTATTTGAAGTTGTTTATGTTGTTGTTTATTTGACGTTGTTGTTGTTGTTGTTGTTGTTGTTCTTGTTGTTTATTTGACGTTGTTGATGTTGTTGTTTATTTGACGTTGTTAATGTTGTTAACGTTGTTGTTGCTGTTGTTTATTTCATGTTGCTGTTGTTATTGTTGTTTATTTGACATTGTTGTTGTTGTTTTTGTTGTTTATTTGACGTTGTTGTTGTTGTTGTTATTGTTGTTGTTGTTGTTTATTTGACGTTGTTGTAGTAGTTGTGGTTTATTTGACGTTGTTGTTGTCGTTGTTTTTGTTGTTTATTTGACGTTGTTGTTGTTTGTTTATTTGACGATTTTGTGGTTGTTGATGTTGTTGTTGTTGTTTATTTGACATTGTTGTTGTTGTTGTTTATTTGACGTTGTTGTTGTTGTGGTTTATTTGACGTTGTTGTTTTTGTTATTGTTATTGTTGTTGTTATTATTTATTTGACGTTGTTTTTGTTTATTTGACGTTGTTGATGTTGTTGTTTATTTGACGTTGTTGTTGTTAATTTGAAGTTGTTGTTGTTGTTATTTATTTGACGTTGTTGTTGTTGTTGTTGTTGTTGTTGTTGTTTATTAGACGTAGTTGTTGTTGACGTTGTTGTTGTTGTTGTTTGTTTATTTGACGATTTTGTTGTTGTTGATGTTGTTGTTGTTGTTGTTTATTTGATGTTGTTGTTGCTGTTGTTTATTTGACGTTGTTGTTGTCGTTGTTGTTGTTTATTTGACGTTGTTGTTGTTGTTGTTTATTTGACGTTGTTGTTGTTGTTGTTTATTTGACGTTGTTGTTGTTGTTGACATTGTTGTTGTTGTTGTTTATTTAAAATTGTTGTTGTTGTTGTTTATTTGACGTTGTTAATGTTGTTAACGTTGTTATTGCTGTTGTTTATTTCATGTTGTTATTGTTTATTTGACGTTGTTAATGTTGTTGACGTTGTTGTTATTGTTGTTTTTGTTGTTTATTTGACGTTGTTATTGTTGTTGTTGTTTTTGTTGTTGCTTTTGTTGGTGTTGTTGTTGTTTATTTGACGTTGTTGTTGTTGTTGTTGTTTATTTGACGTTGTTAATGTTGTTGACGTTGTTGTTGCTGTTGTTGTTTATTTCATGTTGTTGTTGTTATTGTTGTTGTTGTTGTTGTTTATTTGACGATATTGTTGTTGTTGTTGTTGTCTTATTGACGTTGTTATTGTTGTTGTTGTTGTTTATATGACGTTGTTGTTGTTGTTGTTGTTGACGTTGTTGTTGTTGTTGTTTATTTGACGTTGTTGTTGTTGTTGTTTATTTGACGTTGTTGTTGTTGTTTATTTGACGTTCTTGTTATTGTTGTTTATTTGACATTGTCGTTGTTGTTGTTGACGTTGTTGTTGTTGTTGGTTATTTGACGTTGTTGTTGTTGTTGTTTATTTGATGTTGTTTTAGTTGTTGTTGTTTATTTGAGGTTGTTGTTGTTGACATTGTTGTTGTTGTTATTTATTTGACGTTGTTGTTGTTGTTTATTTGACGTAGTTGTTGTTATTGACGTTGTTGTTGTTGTTGTTTATTTGACGTTTTTGTTATTGTTGATGTTGTTGTTGTTGTTTTTTTTTATTTGACGTTGTTGTTGTTGTTTATTTGATGTTGTTGTTATTGTTGTTGTTGTTGTTGTTTATTTGACGTTGTTGTTGTTGTTGTTAATTTGACGGTGTTAATGTCGTTGTTTATTTGATGTTGTTGTTGTTATTGTTTATTAGACGTAGTTGTTGTTGACGTTGTTGTTGTTGTTGTTGTTTGTTTATTTGAAGATTTTGTTGTTGTTGATGTTGTTGTTGTTGTTGTTTATTTGATGTTGTTGTTGCTGTTGTTTATTTGACGTTTTTGTTGTCGTTGTTGTTGTTTATTTGACGTTGTTTTTGTTGTTGTTTTTTTACCGTTGATGTTGTTGTTTATTTGACGTTGTTGTTGTTGTTGACATTGTTGTTGTTGTTGTTTATTTGACGTTGTTGTTGTTGTTGTTTTTTTGACGTTGTTAATGTTGTTAACATTGTTGTTGTTGTTGTTTATTTCATGTTGTTGTTGTTGTTGTTTATTTGACGTTGTTAATGTTGTTGACGTTGTTGCTGTTGTTGTTTATTTCATGTTGTTGTTGTTTATTTGACATTGTTGTTGTTGTGGTTTATTTGACGTTTTTGTTTTTGTTATTGTTATTGTTGTTGTTATTGTTTATTTGACGTTGTTTTTGTTTATTTGACGTTGTTGTTGTTGTTGTTTATTTGAAGTTGTTGTTGTTGTTACTTATTTGACGTTGTTGTTGTTGTTGTTGTTGTTTATTAGACGTAGTTGTTGTTGACGTTGTTGTTGTTGTTTGTTTATTTGACGATTTTGTTGTTGTTGATGTTATTGTTGTTGTTTATTTGATGTTGTTGTTGCTGTTGTTTATTTGACGTTGTTGTTGTCATTGTTGTTGTTTATTTGACATTGTTGTTGTTGGTTATTTCCCGTTGTTGTTGTTGTTGACATTGTTGTTGTTGTTTATTTGACGCTGTTGTTGTTGTTGTTTATTTGACGTTGTTAATGTTGTTGTTGCTGTTGTTTATTTCATGTTATTGTTGTTATTATTGTTTATTTGACATTGTTGTTGTTGTTTTTGTTGTTTATTTGACGTTGTTGTTGTTGTTCTTGTTATTGTTGGTGTTGTTGTTGTTGTTTATTTGACGTTGTGGTAGTAGTTGTTGTTTATTTGACGTTGTTGTTGTCGTTGTTTTTGTTGTTTATTTGACGTTGTTGTTGTTTGTTTATTTGACGATTTTGTGGTTGTTGATGTTGTTGTTGTTGTTTATTTGACGTTGTTGTTGTTGTTGTTTATTTGACGTTGTTGTTGTTGTGGTTTATTTGACGTTGTTGTTTTTGTTATTGTTATTGTTGTTGTTATTGTTTATTTGACGTTGTTTTTGTTTATTTGACGTTGTTGATTGTTGTTTATTTGACGTTGTTGTTGTTAATTTGAAGTTGTTGTTGTTGTTATTTATTTGACGTTGTTGTTGTTGTTGTTGTTTATTAGACGTTGTTGTTGTTGTTGTTTATTAGACGTAGTTGTTGTTGACGTTGTTGTTGTTGTTGTTTGTTTATTTGACGATTTTGTTGTTGTTGATGTTGTTGTTGTTGTTGTTGTTTATTTGATGTTGTTGTTGCTGTTGTTTATTTGACGTTGTTGTTGTCGTTGTTGTTGTTTATTTGACGTTGTTGTTGTTGTTGTTGTTGTTTATTTGACGTTGTTGTTGTTGCTGTTGACATTGTTGTTGTTGTTGTTGTTTATTTAACATTGTTGTTGTTGTTGTTTATTTGACGTTGTTAATGTTGTTAACGTTGTTGTTGCTGTTGTTTATTTCATGTTGTTATTGTTTATTTGACGTTTTTAATGTTGTTGACGTTGTTGTTATTGTTGTTTTTGTTGTTTATTTGACGTTGTTATTGTTGTTGTTGCTTTTGTTGGTGTTGTTGTTGTTTATTTGACGTTGTTGTTGTTGTTTATTTGACGTTGTTAATGTTGTTGACGTTGTTGTTGCTGTTGTTGTTTATTTCATGTTGTTGTTGTTATTGTTGTTGTTGTTGTTGTTTATATGACGTTGTTGTTGTTGTTGTTGACGTTGTTGTTGTTGTTGTTTATTTGACGTTGTTGTTGTTGTTGTTTATTTGACGTTGTTGTTGTTGTTGTTTATTTGACGTTGTTGTTATTGTTGTTTATTTGACATTGTCGTTGTTGTTGTTGACGTTGTTGTTGTTGTTGGTTATTTGACGTTGTTGTTGTTGTTGTTTATTTGATGTTGTTTTAGTTGTTGTTGTTTATTTGACGTTGTTGTTGTTTTTTATTTGACGTTGTTGTTGTTGACATTGTTGTTGTTGTTATTTATTTGACGTTGTTGTTGTTGTTTATTTGACGTAGTTGTTGTTATTGACGTTTTTGTTGTTGTTGATGTTGTTGTTGTTGTTTTTTTTATTTGACGTTGTTGTTGTTGTTTATTTGATGTTATTGTTGTTGTTATTGTTGTTGTTGTTGTTGTTTATTTGACGTTGTTATTGTTGTTGTTGTTGTTTATTTGACGTTGTTGTTGTTGTTAATTTGACGTTGTTGTTGTTGTTGTTTATTTGACGTTGCTGTTGTTGTGTTTTATTAGACGTAGTTGTTGTTGACGTTGTTGTTGTTGTTGTTTGTTTATTTGACGATTTTGTTGTTGTTGATGTTGTTGTTGTTGTTGTTTATTTGATGTTGTTGTTGCTGTTGTTTATTTGACGTTGTTGTTGTCGTTGTTGTTGTTTATTTGACGTTGTTGTTGTTGTTTATTTGACGATATTGTTGTTGTTGACATTGTTGTTGTTGTTGTTTATTTGACGTTGTTGTTGTTGTTGTTTATTTGACGTTGTTAATGTTGTTAACGTTGTTGTTGTTGTTGTTGTTTATTTCATGCTGTTGTTGTTTATTTGACGTTGTTAATGTTGTTGACGTTGTTGTTATTGTTGTTTTTGTTGTTTATTTGAGGTTGTTGTTGTTGTTGTTTTTGTTGTTGCTTTTGTTGGTGTTGTTGTTGTTTATTTGACGTTGGTGTTCTTGTTGTTTATTTGACGTTGTTGTTGTTGTTGTTTATTTGACGTTGTTAATGTTGTTGACGTTGTTGTTGCTGTTGTTTATTTCATGTTGTTGTTGTTGTTGTTTATTTGACGTTGTTGTTGTTGTTGTCTATTTGACGTTGTTATTGTTGTTGTTGTTGTTTATATGACGTTGTTGTTGTTGTTGTTGACGTTGTTGTTGTTATATATTTGACGTTGTTGTTGTTGTTTATTTGACGTTGTTGTTGTTGTTTATTTGACGTATTTGTTATTGTTGTTTATTTGACATTGTCATTGTTGTTGTTGACGTTGTTGTTGTTGTTGTTTATTTGATGTTGTTGTTGTTGTTGTTGTTGTTTATTTGATGTTGTTAATGTTGTTGACGTTGTTGTTATTGTTGTTTTTGTTGTTTATTTGACGTTGTTATTGTTGTTGTTGTTTTTGTTGTTGCTTTTGTTGGTGTTGTTGTTGTTTATTTGACGTTGTTGTTGTTGTTGTTGTTTATTTGACGTTGTTAATGTTGTTGACGTTGTTGTTGCTGTTGTTGTTTATTTCATGTTGTTGTTGTTATTGTTGTTGTTGTTGTTGTTTATTTGACGATATTGTTGTTGTTGTTGTTGTCTTATTGACGTTGTTATTGTTGTTGTTGTTGTTTATATGACGTTGTTGTCGTTGTTGTTGACGTTGTTGTTGTTGTTGTTTATTTGACGTTGTTGTTGTTGTTGTTTATTTGACGTTGTTGTTGTTGTTGTTTATTTGACAATCTTGTTATTGTTGTTTATTTGACATTGTCGTTGTTGTTGTTGACGTTGTTGTTGTTGTTGGTTATTTGACGTTGTTGTTGTTGTTGTTGATTATTGGACGCTGTTGTTGTTGTTGTGGTTTATTTGACGTTGTTGTTTATTTAACGGTGTTGACGTTGTTGTTTATTTGACGTTGTTGTTGTTATTTTACGTTGTTGTTGTTTATTTGACGTTGTTGTTGTTGTTGTTTATTTGACTTTATTGTTGTTGTTTATTTGACGTTGTTATTGTTGTTGTTGTTTATTTGATGTTGTAGTTGTTGACGTTGTTGTTGTTGTTGTTGTTTATTTGACGTTGTTGTTGTTGTTTTTGTTTATTTGAAGTTGTTAATGTTGTTGACATTGTTGTTGTTGTTTTTGTTATTTATTTGACGTTGTTGTTGTTGTTGTTGTTTTTGTTGTTGTTGTTGTTGTTGTTGTTGTTATTGTTTATTTGACGTTGTTGTTATTGTTGTTTATTTGACGTAGTTGTTGTTGTTGACGTTGTTGTTGTTGTTGTTTGTTTATTTGACGATTTTATGGTTGTTGATGTTGTTGTTGTTGTTGTTGTTTATTTGACGTTGTTGTTGTTGTTGTTGTTTATTTGACGTTGTTGTTGTTGTGGTTTATTTGGCGTTGTTGTTTTTGTTATTGTTATTGTTGTTGTTATTGTTTATTTGACGTTGTTTTTGTTTATTTGACGTTGTTGTTGTTGTTGTTTATTTGATGTTGTTTTAGTTGTTGTTGTTTATTTGACATTGTTGTTGTTTTTTATTTGACGTTGTTGTTGTTGACATTGTTGTTGTTGTTGTTTATTTGACGTATTTGTTGTTATTCACGTTGTTGTTGTTGTTTATTTGACGTTTTTGTTGTTGTTGATGTTGTTGTTGTTGTTTTTTTTATTTGACGTTGTTGTTGTTGTTTATTTGATGTTGTTGTTGTTGTTATTGTTGTTGTTGTTGTTTATTTGACGTTGTTGTTGTTGTTGTTGTTTATTTGACGTTGTTGTTGTTGTTTATTTGACGTTGTTGTTGTTGTTTATTTGACGTTGTTGTTGTTGTTTATTAGACGTAGTTGTTGTTGACGTTGTTGTTGTTGTTGTTTGTTTATTTGACGATTTTGTTGTTGTTGATGTTGTTGTTGTTGTTTATTTGATGTTGTTGTTGCTGTTGTTTATTTGACGTTGTTGTTGTCATTGTTGTTGTCGTTGTTGTTGTTTATTTGACGTTGTTGTTGTTGTTTATTTGACGTTGTTGTTGTTGACATTGTTGTTGTTGTTTATTTGACGTTGTTGTTGTTGTTGTTTATTTGACGTTGTTAATGTTGTTAACGTTGTTGTTGTTGTTGTTTATTTCATGTTGTTGTTGTTGTTTATTTGACGTTGTTAATGTTGTTGACGTTGTTGTTATTGTTGTTTTTGTTGTTTATTTGACGTTGTTGTTGTTGTTGTTATTTTTGTTGTTGCTTTTGTTGGTGTTGTTGTTGTTTATTTCATGTTGTTGTTGTTGTTGTTGTTTATTTGACGTTGTTGTTGTTGTCTATTTGACGTTGTTATTGTTGTTGTTGTTGTTTATATGACGTTGTTGTTGTTGTTGTTGACGTTGTTGTTGTTGTTTATTTGACGTTGTTGTTGTTTATTTGACGTTGTTGTTGTTGTTGTTTATTTGACGTTGTTGTTATTGTTGTTTATTTGACATTGTCATTGTTGTTGTTGACGTTGTTGTTGTTGTTGTTGTTTATTTGACGTTGTTGTTGTTGTTGTTGTTGTTTATTTGATGTTGTTTTGGTTGTTGTTGTTTATTTGACGTTGTTGTTGTTTTTTATTTGACGTTGTTGTTGTTGACATTGTTGTTGTTATTATTTATTTGACGTTGTTGTTGTTGTTTATTTGACGTAGTTGTTGTTATTGACGTTGTTGTTGTTGTTTATTTGACGTTTTTGTTGTTGTTGATGTTGTTGTTGTTGTTGTTGTTTTTTATTTGACGTTGTTGTTGTTGTTTATTTGACGTTGTTGTTGTTGTTATTATTGTTGTTGTTGTTGTTGTTGTTTATTTGACGTTGTTGTTGTTGTTGTTTATTTGACGTTGTTGTTGTTGTTTATTTGACGTTGTTGTTGTTGTTGTTTATTTGATGTTGTTGTTCTTGTTATTTATTTGACGTTGTTGTTGTTGTTGTTATTGTTTATTTGACGTTGTTATTGTTGTTTATTTGAGGTTGTTATTGTTGTTTATTTGACGTTGTTTTTGTTATTTGACGTTGTTGTTGTTGTTTTTGTTGTATTTGTTGTTGTTGTTGTTGTTGTTGCTTATTTGATGTTGTTGTTATTGTTGCTATTTATTTGACGTTGTTGTTGTTGTTGTTGTTTATTTGACGTTGTTGTTGTTGTTTATTTGACGTTGTTGTTGTTGTTTTTGTTGTATTTGTTGTTGTTATTGTTTATTTGACATTGTTGTTGTTGTTGTTATTCATTTGACGTTGTTGTTATTGTTTTTGTTTATTTGACGTTGTTGTTGTTGTTGTTATTCATTTGACGTTGTTGTTGTTGTTTATTTGACGTTGTTGTTATTGTTGTTTATTTGACATTGTTGTTGTTGACGTTGTTGTTGTTGTTGTTTATTTGACGTTGTTGTTATTGTTGTTGTTGTTTATTTGACGTTGTTGTTGTTGACGTTGTTGTTGTTATTGTTGTTTATTTGATGTTGTTGTTGTTGTTGTTGACATAGTTGTTGTTGTTTATTTGACATTGTTGTTGTTGACGTTGTGGTTTATTTGACGTTGTTGTTGTTGTTTATTTGACGTTGTTGTTGTTGTTGTTGATTATTGGAGGTTGTTGTTGTTGTTGTGGTTTATTTGACGTTGTTGTTTATTTGACGGTGTTGACGTTGTTGTTTATTTGACGTTGTTGTTGTTATTTTACGTTGTTGTTGTTTATTTGACGTTGTTGTTGTTGTTGTTTATTTGACTTTATTGTTGTTGTTTATTTGACGTTGTTATTGTTGTTGTTGTTTATTTGATGTTGTAGTTGTTGACGTTGTTGTTGTTGTTGTTGTTTATTTGACGTTGTTGTTGTTGTTGTTTTTGTTTATTTGACGTTGTTAATGTTGTTGACATTGTTGTTGTTGTTTTTGTTATTTATTTGACGTTGTTGTTGTTGTTGTTGTTTTTGTTGTTGTTGTTGTTGTTATTGTTTATTTGACGTTGTTGTTATTGTTGTTTATTTGACGTAGTTGTTGTTGTTGACGTTGTTGTTGTTGTTGTTGTTTGTTTATTTGACGATTTTATGGTTGTTGATGTTGTTGTTGTTGTTGTTTATTTGACGTTGTTGTTGTTGTTGTTTATTTGACGTTGTTGTTGTTGTGGTTTATTTGGCGTTGTTGTTTTTGTTATTGTTATTGTTGTTGTTATTGTTTATTTGACGTTGTTTTTGTTTATTTGACGTTGTTGTTGTTGTTGTTGTTTATTTGACGTTGTTGTTGTTGTTGTTTATTTGAAGTTGTTGTTGTTGTTATTTATTTGACGTTGTTGTTGTTGTTGTTTATTAGACGTTGTTGTTGTTGTTTATTAGACGTAGTTGTTATTGACGTTATTGTTGTTATTGTTTGTTTATTTGACGATTTTGTTGTTGTTGATGTTGTTGTTGTTGTTGTTGTTTATTTGATGTTGTTGTTGCTGTTGTTTATTTGACACTGTAGTTGTTGTTGTTGTTGTTTATTTGACGTTGATGTTGTAGTTTATTTGACGTTGTTGTTGTTGTTGACATTGTTGTTGTTCTTGTTTATTTGACGTTGTTGTTGTTGTTTTTGTTTATTTGACGTTGTTAATGTTGTTAACGTTGTTGTTGATGTTGTTTATTTCATGTTGTTGTTGTTGTTGTTGTTTATTTGACGTTGTTAATGTTGTTGACGTTGTTGTTGCTGTTGTTTATATCATGTTGTTGTTGTTGTTATTATTGTTGTTGTTGTTGTTGTTGTTTATTTGACGTTATTGTTGTTGTTGTCTATTTGACGTTGTTATTGTTGTTGTTGTTGTTTATATGACGTTGTTGTTGTTATTGACGTTGTTATTGTTATTGGTTATTTGACGTTGTTGTTGTTGTTTATTTGACGTTGTTGTTGTTGTTGGTGTTTATTTGACATTGTTGTTATTGTTGTTTATTTGACATTGTCGTTGTTGTTGTTGACGTTGTTGTTGTTGTTGTTATTGTTTATTTAACGTTGTTGTTGTTGTTGTAGTTTATTTGATGCTGTTTTAGTTGTTATTGTTTATTTGACGTTGTTGTTGTTTTTTATTTGACGTTGTTGTTGTTGACATTGTTGTTGTTGTTTATTTGACGTTTTTGTTGTTGTTGATGTTGTTGTTGTTGTTTTTTATTTGAAGTTGTTTATGTTGTTGTTTATTTGACGTTGTTGTTGTTGTTGTTGTTGTTGTTCTTGTTGTTTATTTGACGTTGTTGATGTTGTTGTTTATTTGACGTTGTTAATGTTGTTAACGTTGTTGTTGCTGTTGTTTATTTCATGTTGCTGTTGTTATTGTTGTTTATTTGACATTGTTGTTGTTGTTTTTGTTGTTTATTTGACGTTGTTGTTGTTGTTGTTATTGTTGTTGTTGTTGTTTATTTGACGTTGTTGTAGTAGTTGTGGTTTATTTGACGTTGTTGTTGTCGTTGTTTTTGTTGTTTATTTGACGTTGTTGTTGTTTGTTTATTTGACGATTTTGTGGTTGTTGATGTTGTTGTTGTTGTTTATTTGACATTGTTGTTGTTGTTGTTTATTTGACGTTGTTGTTGTTGTGGTTTATTTGACGTTGTTGTTTTTGTTATTGTTATTGTTGTTGTTATTATTTATTTGACGTTGTTTTTGTTTATTTGACGTTGTTGATGTTGTTGTTTATTTGACGTTGTTGTTGTTAATTTGAAGTTGTTGTTGTTGTTATTTATTTGACGTTGTTGTTGTTGTTGTTGTTGTTGTTGTTGTTTATTAGACGTAGTTGTTGTTGACGTTGTTGTTGTTGTTGTTTGTTTATTTGACGATTTTGTTGTTGTTGATGTTGTTGTTGTTGTTGTTTATTTGATGTTGTTGTTGCTGTTGTTTATTTGACGTTGTTGTTGTCGTTGTTGTTGTTTATTTGACGTTGTTGTTGTTGTTGTTTATTTGACGTTGTTGTTGTTGTTGTTTATTTGACGTTGTTGTTGTTGTTGACATTGTTGTTGTTGTTGTTTATTTAAAATTGTTGTTGTTGTTGTTTATTTGACGTTGTTAATGTTGTTAACGTTGTTATTGCTGTTGTTTATTTCATGTTGTTATTGTTTATTTGACGTTGTTAATGTTGTTGACGTTGTTGTTATTGTTGTTTTTGTTGTTTATTTGACGTTGTTATTGTTGTTGTTGTTTTTGTTGTTGCTTTTGTTGGTGTTGTTGTTGTTTATTTGACGTTGTTGTTGTTGTTGTTGTTTATTTGACGTTGTTAATGTTGTTGACGTTGTTGTTGCTGTTGTTGTTTATTTCATGTTGTTGTTGTTATTGTTGTTGTTGTTGTTGTTTATTTGACGATATTGTTGTTGTTGTTGTTGTCTTATTGACGTTGTTATTGTTGTTGTTGTTGTTGTTTATATGACGTTGTTGTTGTTGTTTATTTGACGTTGTTAATGTTGTTGACGTTGTTGTTGCTGTTGTTGTTTATTTCATGTTGTTGTTGTTATTGTTGTTGTTGTTGTTGTTTATATGACGTTGTTGTTGTTGTTGTTGACGTTGTTGTTGTTGTTGTTTATTTGACGTTGTTGTTGTTGTTGTTTATTTGACGTTGTTGTTGTTGTTGTTTATTTGACGTTGTTGTTATTGTTGTTTATTTGACATTGTCGTTGTTGTTGTTGACGTTGTTGTTGTTGTTGGTTATTTGACGTTGTTGTTGTTGTTGTTTATTTGATGTTGTTTTAGTTGTTGTTGTTTATTTGACGTTGTTGTTGTTTTTTATTTGACGTTGTTGTTGTTGACATTGTTGTTGTTGTTATTTATTTGACGTTGTTGTTGTTGTTTATTTGACGTAGTTGTTGTTATTGACGTTTTTGTTGTTGTTGATGTTGTTGTTGTTGTTTTTTTTATTTGACGTTGTTGTTGTTGTTTATTTGATGTTATTGTTGTTGTTATTGTTGTTGTTGTTGTTGTTTATTTGACGTTGTTATTGTTGTTGTTGTTGTTTATTTGACGTTGTTGTTGTTGTTAATTTGACGTTGTTGTTGTTGTTGTTTATTTGACGTTGCTGTTGTTGTGTTTTATTAGACGTAGTTGTTGTTGACGTTGTTGTTGTTGTTGTTTGTTTATTTGACGATTTTGTTGTTGTTGATGTTGTTGTTGTTGTTGTTTATTTGATGTTGTTGTTGCTGTTGTTTATTTGACGTTGTTGTTGTCGTTGTTGTTGTTTATTTGACGTTGTTGTTGTTGTTTATTTGACGATATTGTTGTTGTTGACATTGTTGTTGTTGTTGTTTATTTGACGTTGTTGTTGTTGTTGTTTATTTGACGTTGTTAATGTTGTTAACGTTGTTGTTGTTGTTGTTGTTTATTTCATGCTGTTGTTGTTTATTTGACGTTGTTAATGTTGTTGACGTTGTTGTTATTGTTGTTTTTGTTGTTTATTTGAGGTTGTTGTTGTTGTTGTTTTTGTTGTTGCTTTTGTTGGTGTTGTTGTTGTTTATTTGACGTTGGTGTTCTTGTTGTTTATTTGACGTTGTTGTTGTTGTTGTTTATTTGACGTTGTTAATGTTGTTGACGTTGTTGTTGCTGTTGTTTATTTCATGTTGTTGTTGTTGTTGTTTATTTGACGTTGTTGTTGTTGTTGTCTATTTGACGTTGTTATTGTTGTTGTTGTTGTTTATATGACGTTGTTGTTGTTGTTGTTGACGTTGTTGTTGTTATATATTTGACGTTGTTGTTGTTGTTTATTTGACGTTGTTGTTGTTGTTTATTTGACGTATTTGTTATTGTTGTTTATTTGACATTGTCATTGTTGTTGTTGACGTTGTTGTTGTTGTTGTTTATTTGATGTTGTTGTTGTTGTTGTTGTTGTTTATTTGATGTTGTTAATGTTGTTGACGTTGTTGTTATTGTTGTTTTTGTTGTTTATTTGACGTTGTTATTGTTGTTGTTGTTTTTGTTGTTGCTTTTGTTGGTGTTGTTGTTGTTTATTTGACGTTGTTGTTGTTGTTGTTGTTTATTTGACGTTGTTAATGTTGTTGACGTTGTTGTTGCTGTTGTTGTTTATTTCATGTTGTTGTTGTTATTGTTGTTGTTGTTGTTGTTTATTTGACGATATTGTTGTTGTTGTTGTTGTCTTATTGACGTTGTTATTGTTGTTGTTGTTGTTTATATGACGTTGTTGTCGTTGTTGTTGACGTTGTTGTTGTTGTTGTTTATTTGACGTTGTTGTTGTTGTTGTTTATTTGACGTTGTTGTTGTTGTTGTTTATTTGACAATCTTGTTATTGTTGTTTATTTGACATTGTCGTTGTTGTTGTTGACGTTGTTGTTGTTGTTGGTTATTTGACGTTGTTGTTGTTGTTGTTGATTATTGGACGCTGTTGTTGTTGTTGTGGTTTATTTGACGTTGTTGTTTATTTAACGGTGTTGACGTTGTTGTTTATTTGACGTTGTTGTTGTTATTTTACGTTGTTGTTGTTTATTTGACGTTGTTGTTGTTGTTGTTTATTTGACTTTATTGTTGTTGTTTATTTGACGTTGTTATTGTTGTTGTTGTTTATTTGATGTTGTAGTTGTTGACGTTGTTGTTGTTGTTGTTGTTTATTTGACGTTGTTGTTGTTGTTTTTGTTTATTTGAAGTTGTTAATGTTGTTGACATTGTTGTTGTTGTTTTTGTTATTTATTTGACGTTGTTGTTGTTGTTGTTGTTTTTGTTGTTGTTGTTGTTGTTGTTGTTGTTATTGTTTATTTGACGTTGTTGTTATTGTTGTTTATTTGACGTAGTTGTTGTTGTTGACGTTGTTGTTGTTGTTGTTTGTTTATTTGACGATTTTATGGTTGTTGATGTTGTTGTTGTTGTTGTTGTTTATTTGACGTTGTTGTTGTTGTTGTTGTTTATTTGACGTTGTTGTTGTTGTGGTTTATTTGGCGTTGTTGTTTTTGTTATTGTTATTGTTGTTGTTATTGTTTATTTGACGTTGTTTTTGTTTATTTGACGTTGTTGTTGTTGTTGTTTATTTGATGTTGTTTTAGTTGTTGTTGTTTATTTGACATTGTTGTTGTTTTTTATTTGACGTTGTTGTTGTTGACATTGTTGTTGTTGTTGTTTATTTGACGTATTTGTTGTTATTCACGTTGTTGTTGTTGTTTATTTGACGTTTTTGTTGTTGTTGATGTTGTTGTTGTTGTTTTTTTTATTTGACGTTGTTGTTGTTGTTTATTTGATGTTGTTGTTGTTGTTATTGTTGTTGTTGTTGTTTATTTGACGTTGTTGTTGTTGTTGTTGTTTATTTGACGTTGTTGTTGTTGTTTATTTGACGTTGTTGTTGTTGTTTATTTGACGTTGTTGTTGTTGTTTATTAGACGTAGTTGTTGTTGACGTTGTTGTTGTTGTTGTTTGTTTATTTGACGATTTTGTTGTTGTTGATGTTGTTGTTGTTGTTTATTTGATGTTGTTGTTGCTGTTGTTTATTTGACGTTGTTGTTGTCATTGTTGTTGTCGTTGTTGTTGTTTATTTGACGTTGTTGTTGTTGTTTATTTGACGTTGTTGTTGTTGACATTGTTGTTGTTGTTGTTTATTTGACGTTGTTGTTGTTGTTGTTTATTTGACGTTGTTAATGTTGTTAACGTTGTTGTTGTTGTTGTTTATTTCATGTTGTTGTTGTTGTTTATTTGACGTTGTTAATGTTGTTGACGTTGTTGTTATTGTTGTTTTTGTTGTTTATTTGACGTTGTTGTTGTTGTTGTTATTTTTGTTGTTGCTTTTGTTGGTGTTGTTGTTGTTTATTTCATGTTGTTGTTGTTGTTGTTGTTTATTTGACGTTGTTGTTGTTGTCTATTTGACGTTGTTATTGTTGTTGTTGTTGTTTATATGACGTTGTTGTTGTTGTTGTTGACGTTGTTGTTGTTGTTTATTTGACGTTGTTGTTGTTTATTTGACGTTGTTGTTGTTGTTGTTTATTTGACGTTGTTGTTATTGTTGTTTATTTGACATTGTCATTGTTGTTGTTGACGTTGTTGTTGTTGTTGTTGTTGTTTATTTGACGTTGTTGTTGTTGTTGTTGTTGTTTATTTGATGTTGTTTTGGTTGTTGTTGTTTATTTGACGTTGTTGTTGTTTTTTATTTGACGTTGTTGTTGTTGACATTGTTGTTGTTATTATTTATTTGACGTTGTTGTTGTTGTTTATTTGACGTAGTTGTTGTTATTGACGTTGTTGTTGTTGTTTATTTGACGTTTTTGTTGTTGTTGATGTTGTTGTTGTTGTTGTTGTTTTTTATTTGACGTTGTTGTTGTTGTTTATTTGACGTTGTTGTTGTTGTTATTATTGTTGTTGTTGTTGTTGTTGTTTATTTGACGTTGTTGTTGTTGTTGTTTATTTGACGTTGTTGTTGTTGTTTATTTGACGTTGTTGTTGTTGTTGTTTATTTGATGTTGTTGTTCTTGTTATTTATTTGACGTTGTTGTTGTTGTTGTTATTGTTTATTTGACGTTGTTATTGTTGTTTATTTGAGGTTGTTATTGTTGTTTATTTGACGTTGTTTTTGTTATTTGACGTTGTTGTTGTTGTTTTTGTTGTATTTGTTGTTGTTGTTGTTGTTGTTGCTTATTTGATGTTGTTGTTATTGTTGCTATTTATTTGACGTTGTTGTTGTTGTTGTTGTTTATTTGACGTTGTTGTTGTTGTTTATTTGACGTTGTTGTTGTTGTTTTTGTTGTATTTGTTGTTGTTATTGTTTATTTGACATTGTTGTTGTTGTTGTTATTCATTTGACGTTGTTGTTATTGTTTTTGTTTATTTGACGTTGTTGTTGTTGTTGTTATTCATTTGACGTTGTTGTTGTTGTTTATTTGACGTTGTTGTTATTGTTGTTTATTTGACATTGTTGTTGTTGACGTTGTTGTTGTTGTTGTTTATTTGACGTTGTTGTTATTGTTGTTGTTGTTTATTTGACGTTGTTGTTGTTGACGTTGTTGTTGTTATTGTTGTTTATTTGATGTTGTTGTTGTTGTTGTTGACATAGTTGTTGTTGTTTATTTGACATTGTTGTTGTTGACGTTGTGGTTTATTTGACGTTGTTGTTGTTGTTTATTTGACGTTGTTGTTGTTGTTGTTGATTATTGGAGGTTGTTGTTGTTGTTGTGGTTTATTTGACGTTGTTGTTTATTTGACGGTGTTGACGTTGTTGTTTATTTGACGTTGTTGTTGTTATTTTACGTTGTTGTTGTTTATTTGACGTTGTTGTTGTTGTTGTTTATTTGACTTTATTGTTGTTGTTTATTTGACGTTGTTATTGTTGTTGTTGTTTATTTGATGTTGTAGTTGTTGACGTTGTTGTTGTTGTTGTTGTTTATTTGACGTTGTTGTTGTTGTTGTTTTTGTTTATTTGACGTTGTTAATGTTGTTGACATTGTTGTTGTTGTTTTTGTTATTTATTTGACGTTGTTGTTGTTGTTGTTGTTTTTGTTGTTGTTGTTGTTGTTATTGTTTATTTGACGTTGTTGTTATTGTTGTTTATTTGACGTAGTTGTTGTTGTTGACGTTGTTGTTGTTGTTGTTGTTTGTTTATTTGACGATTTTATGGTTGTTGATGTTGTTGTTGTTGTTGTTTATTTGACGTTGTTGTTGTTGTTGTTTATTTGACGTTGTTGTTGTTGTGGTTTATTTGGCGTTGTTGTTTTTGTTATTGTTATTGTTGTTGTTATTGTTTATTTGACGTTGTTTTTGTTTATTTGACGTTGTTGTTGTTGTTGTTGTTTATTTGACGTTGTTGTTGTTGTTGTTTATTTGAAGTTGTTGTTGTTGTTATTTATTTGACGTTGTTGTTGTTGTTGTTTATTAGACGTTGTTGTTGTTGTTTATTAGACGTAGTTGTTATTGACGTTATTGTTGTTATTGTTTGTTTATTTGACGATTTTGTTGTTGTTGATGTTGTTGTTGTTGTTGTTGTTTATTTGATGTTGTTGTTGCTGTTGTTTATTTGACACTGTAGTTGTTGTTGTTGTTGTTTATTTGACGTTGATGTTGTAGTTTATTTGACGTTGTTGTTGTTGTTGACATTGTTGTTGTTCTTGTTTATTTGACGTTGTTGTTGTTGTTTTTGTTTATTTGACGTTGTTAATGTTGTTAACGTTGTTGTTGATGTTGTTTATTTCATGTTGTTGTTGTTGTTGTTGTTTATTTGACGTTGTTAATGTTGTTGACGTTGTTGTTGCTGTTGTTTATATCATGTTGTTGTTGTTGTTATTATTGTTGTTGTTGTTGTTGTTGTTTATTTGACGTTATTGTTGTTGTTGTCTATTTGACGTTGTTATTGTTGTTGTTGTTGTTTATATGACGTTGTTGTTGTTATTGACGTTGTTATTGTTATTGGTTATTTGACGTTGTTGTTGTTGTTTATTTGACGTTGTTGTTGTTGTTGGTGTTTATTTGACATTGTTGTTATTGTTGTTTATTTGACATTGTCGTTGTTGTTGTTGACGTTGTTGTTGTTGTTGTTATTGTTTATTTAACGTTGTTGTTGTTGTTGTAGTTTATTTGATGCTGTTTTAGTTGTTATTGTTTATTTGACGTTGTTGTTGTTTTTTATTTGACGTTGTTGTTGTTGACATTGTTGTTGTTGTTTATTTGACGTTTTTGTTGTTGTTGATGTTGTTGTTGTTGTTTTTTATTTGAAGTTGTTTATGTTGTTGTTTATTTGACGTTGTTGTTGTTGTTGTTGTTGTTGTTCTTGTTGTTTATTTGACGTTGTTGATGTTGTTGTTTATTTGACGTTGTTAATGTTGTTAACGTTGTTGTTGCTGTTGTTTATTTCATGTTGCTGTTGTTATTGTTGTTTATTTGACATTGTTGTTGTTGTTTTTGTTGTTTATTTGACGTTGTTGTTGTTGTTGTTATTGTTGTTGTTGTTGTTTATTTGACGTTGTTGTAGTAGTTGTGGTTTATTTGACGTTGTTGTTGTCGTTGTTTTTGTTGTTTATTTGACGTTGTTGTTGTTTGTTTATTTGACGATTTTGTGGTTGTTGATGTTGTTGTTGTTGTTTATTTGACATTGTTGTTGTTGTTGTTTATTTGACGTTGTTGTTGTTGTGGTTTATTTGACGTTGTTGTTTTTGTTATTGTTATTGTTGTTGTTATTATTTATTTGACGTTGTTTTTGTTTATTTGACGTTGTTGATGTTGTTGTTTATTTGACGTTGTTGTTGTTAATTTGAAGTTGTTGTTGTTGTTATTTATTTGACGTTGTTGTTGTTGTTGTTGTTGTTGTTGTTGTTTATTAGACGTAGTTGTTGTTGACGTTGTTGTTGTTGTTGTTTGTTTATTTGACGATTTTGTTGTTGTTGATGTTGTTGTTGTTGTTGTTTATTTGATGTTGTTGTTGCTGTTGTTTATTTGACGTTGTTGTTGTCGTTGTTGTTGTTTATTTGACGTTGTTGTTGTTGTTGTTTATTTGACGTTGTTGTTGTTGTTGTTTATTTGACGTTGTTGTTGTTGTTGACATTGTTGTTGTTGTTGTTTATTTAAAATTGTTGTTGTTGTTGTTTATTTGACGTTGTTAATGTTGTTAACGTTGTTATTGCTGTTGTTTATTTCATGTTGTTATTGTTTATTTGACGTTGTTAATGTTGTTGACGTTGTTGTTATTGTTGTTTTTGTTGTTTATTTGACGTTGTTATTGTTGTTGTTGTTTTTGTTGTTGCTTTTGTTGGTGTTGTTGTTGTTTATTTGACGTTGTTGTTGTTGTTGTTGTTTATTTGACGTTGTTAATGTTGTTGACGTTGTTGTTGCTGTTGTTGTTTATTTCATGTTGTTGTTGTTATTGTTGTTGTTGTTGTTGTTTATTTGACGATATTGTTGTTGTTGTTGTTGTCTTATTGACGTTGTTATTGTTGTTGTTGTTGTTTATATGACGTTGTTGTTGTTGTTGTTGTTGACGTTGTTGTTGTTGTTGTTTATTTGACGTTGTTGTTGTTGTTGTTTATTTGACGTTGTTGTTGTTGTTTATTTGACGTTCTTGTTATTGTTGTTTATTTGACATTGTCGTTGTTGTTGTTGACGTTGTTGTTGTTGTTGGTTATTTGACGTTGTTGTTGTTGTTGTTTATTTGATGTTGTTTTAGTTGTTGTTGTTTATTTGAGGTTGTTGTTGTTGACATTGTTGTTGTTGTTATTTATTTGACGTTGTTGTTGTTGTTTATTTGACGTAGTTGTTGTTATTGACGTTGTTGTTGTTGTTGTTTATTTGACGTTTTTGTTATTGTTGATGTTGTTGTTGTTGTTTTTTTTTATTTGACGTTGTTGTTGTTGTTTATTTGATGTTGTTGTTATTGTTGTTGTTGTTGTTGTTTATTTGACGTTGTTGTTGTTGTTGTTAATTTGACGGTGTTAATGTCGTTGTTTATTTGATGTTGTTGTTGTTATTGTTTATTAGACGTAGTTGTTGTTGACGTTGTTGTTGTTGTTGTTGTTTGTTTATTTGAAGATTTTGTTGTTGTTGATGTTGTTGTTGTTGTTGTTTATTTGATGTTGTTGTTGCTGTTGTTTATTTGACGTTTTTGTTGTCGTTGTTGTTGTTTATTTGACGTTGTTTTTGTTGTTGTTTTTTTACCGTTGATGTTGTTGTTTATTTGACGTTGTTGTTGTTGTTGACATTGTTGTTGTTGTTGTTTATTTGACGTTGTTGTTGTTGTTGTTTTTTTGACGTTGTTAATGTTGTTAACATTGTTGTTGTTGTTGTTTATTTCATGTTGTTGTTGTTGTTGTTTATTTGACGTTGTTAATGTTGTTGACGTTGTTGCTGTTGTTGTTTATTTCATGTTGTTGTTGTTTATTTGACATTGTTGTTGTTGTGGTTTATTTGACGTTTTTGTTTTTGTTATTGTTATTGTTGTTGTTATTGTTTATTTGACGTTGTTTTTGTTTATTTGACGTTGTTGTTGTTGTTGTTTATTTGAAGTTGTTGTTGTTGTTACTTATTTGACGTTGTTGTTGTTGTTGTTGTTGTTTATTAGACGTAGTTGTTGTTGACGTTGTTGTTGTTGTTTGTTTATTTGACGATTTTGTTGTTGTTGATGTTATTGTTGTTGTTTATTTGATGTTGTTGTTGCTGTTGTTTATTTGACGTTGTTGTTGTCATTGTTGTTGTTTATTTGACATTGTTGTTGTTGGTTATTTCCCGTTGTTGTTGTTGTTGACATTGTTGTTGTTGTTTATTTGACGCTGTTGTTGTTGTTGTTTATTTGACGTTGTTAATGTTGTTGTTGCTGTTGTTTATTTCATGTTATTGTTGTTATTATTGTTTATTTGACATTGTTGTTGTTGTTTTTGTTGTTTATTTGACGTTGTTGTTGTTGTTCTTGTTATTGTTGGTGTTGTTGTTGTTGTTTATTTGACGTTGTGGTAGTAGTTGTTGTTTATTTGACGTTGTTGTTGTCGTTGTTTTTGTTGTTTATTTGACGTTGTTGTTGTTTGTTTATTTGACGATTTTGTGGTTGTTGATGTTGTTGTTGTTGTTTATTTGACGTTGTTGTTGTTGTTTATTTGACGTTGTTGTTGTTGTGGTTTATTTGACGTTGTTGTTTTTGTTATTGTTATTGTTGTTGTTATTGTTTATTTGACGTTGTTTTTGTTTATTTGACGTTGTTGATTGTTGTTTATTTGACGTTGTTGTTGTTAATTTGAAGTTGTTGTTGTTGTTATTTATTTGACGTTGTTGTTGTTGTTGTTGTTTATTAGACGTTGTTGTTGTTGTTTATTAGACGTAGTTGTTGTTGACGTTGTTGTTGTTGTTGTTTGTTTATTTGACGATTTTGTTGTTGTTGATGTTGTTGTTGTTGTTGTTGTTTATTTGATGTTGTTGTTGCTGTTGTTTATTTGACGTTGTTGTTGTCGTTGTTGTTGTTTATTTGACGTTGTTGTTGTTGTTGTTGTTTATTTGACGTTGTTGTTGTTGCTGTTGACATTGTTGTTGTTGTTGTTGTTTATTTAACATTGTTGTTGTTGTTGTTTATTTGACGTTGTTAATGTTGGTAACGTTGTTGTTGCTGTTGTTTATTTCATGTTGTTATTGTTTATTTGACGTTTTTAATGTTGTTGACGTTGTTGTTATTGTTGTTTTTGTTGTTTATTTGACGTTGTTATTGTTGTTGTTGCTTTTGTTGGTGTTGTTGTTGTTTATTTGACGTTGTTGTTGTTGTTTATTTGACGTTGTTAATGTTGTTGACGTTGTTGTTGCTGTTGTTGTTTATTTCATGTTGTTGTTGTTATTGTTGTTGTTGTTGTTGTTTATATGACGTTGTTGTTGTTGTTGTTGACGTTGTTGTTGTTGTTGTTTATTTGACGTTGTTGTTGTTGTTGTTTATTTGACGTTGTTGTTGTTGTTGTTTATTTGACGTTGTTGTTATTGTTGTTTATTTGACATTGTCGTTGTTGTTGTTGACGTTGTTGTTGTTGTTGGTTATTTGACGTTGTTGTTGTTGTTGTTTATTTGATGTTGTTTTAGTTGTTGTTGTTTATTTGACGTTGTTGTTGTTTTTTATTTGACGTTGTTGTTGTTGACATTGTTGTTGTTGTTATTTATTTGACGTTGTTGTTGTTGTTTATTTGACGTAGTTGTTGTTATTGACGTTTTTGTTGTTGTTGATGTTGTTGTTGTTGTTTTTTTTATTTGACGTTGTTGTTGTTGTTTATTTGATGTTATTGTTGTTGTTATTGTTGTTGTTGTTGTTGTTTATTTGACGTTGTTATTGTTGTTGTTGTTGTTTATTTGACGTTGTTGTTGTTGTTAATTTGACGTTGTTGTTGTTGTTGTTTATTTGACGTTGCTGTTGTTGTGTTTTATTAGACGTAGTTGTTGTTGACGTTGTTGTTGTTGTTGTTTGTTTATTTGACGATTTTGTTGTTGTTGATGTTGTTGTTGTTGTTGTTTATTTGATGTTGTTGTTGCTGTTGTTTATTTGACGTTGTTGTTGTCGTTGTTGTTGTTTATTTGACGTTGTTGTTGTTGTTTATTTGACGATATTGTTGTTGTTGACATTGTTGTTGTTGTTGTTTATTTGACGTTGTTGTTGTTGTTGTTTATTTGACGTTGTTAATGTTGTTAACGTTGTTGTTGTTGTTGTTGTTTATTTCATGCTGTTGTTGTTTATTTGACGTTGTTAATGTTGTTGACGTTGTTGTTATTGTTGTTTTTGTTGTTTATTTGAGGTTGTTGTTGTTGTTGTTTTTGTTGTTGCTTTTGTTGGTGTTGTTGTTGTTTATTTGACGTTGGTGTTCTTGTTGTTTATTTGACGTTGTTGTTGTTGTTGTTTATTTGACGTTGTTAATGTTGTTGACGTTGTTGTTGCTGTTGTTTATTTCATGTTGTTGTTGTTGTTGTTTATTTGACGTTGTTGTTGTTGTTGTCTATTTGACGTTGTTATTGTTGTTGTTGTTGTTTATATGACGTTGTTGTTGTTGTTGTTGACGTTGTTGTTGTTATATATTTGACGTTGTTGTTGTTGTTTATTTGACGTTGTTGTTGTTGTTTATTTGACGTATTTGTTATTGTTGTTTATTTGACATTGTCATTGTTGTTGTTGACGTTGTTGTTGTTGTTGTTTATTTGATGTTGTTGTTGTTGTTGTTGTTGTTTATTTGATGTTGTTAATGTTGTTGACGTTGTTGTTATTGTTGTTTTTGTTGTTTATTTGACGTTGTTATTGTTGTTGTTGTTTTTGTTGTTGCTTTTGTTGGTGTTGTTGTTGTTTATTTGACGTTGTTGTTGTTGTTGTTGTTTATTTGACGTTGTTAATGTTGTTGACGTTGTTGTTGCTGTTGTTGTTTATTTCATGTTGTTGTTGTTATTGTTGTTGTTGTTGTTGTTTATTTGACGATATTGTTGTTGTTGTTGTTGTCTTATTGACGTTGTTATTGTTGTTGTTGTTGTTTATATGACGTTGTTGTTGTTGTTGTTGACGTTGTTGTTGTTGTTGTTTATTTGACGTTGTTGTTGTTGTTGTTTATTTGACGTTGTTGTTGTTGTTGTTTATTTGACAATCTTGTTATTGTTGTTTATTTGACATTGTCGTTGTTGTTGTTGACGTTGTTGTTGTTGTTGGTTATTTGACGTTGTTGTTGTTGTTGTTTATTTGATGTTGTTTTAGTTGTTGTTGTTTATTTGACGTTGTTGTTGTTGACATTGTTGTTGTTGTTATTTATTTGACGTTGTTGTTGTTGTTTATTTGACGTAGTTGTTGTTATTGACGTTGTTGTTGTTGTTGTTTATTTGACGTTTTTGTTATTGTTGATGTTGTTGTTGTTGTTTTTTTTTATTTGACGTTGTTGTTGTTGTTTATTTGATGTTGTTGTTATTGTTGTTGTTGTTGTTTATTTGACGTTGTTGTTGTTGTTGTTAATTTGACGGTGTTAATGTCGTTGTTTATTTGATGTTGTTGTTGTTATTGTTTATTAGACGTAGTTGTTGTTGACGTTGTTGTTGTTGTTGTTGTTTGTTTATTTGAAAATTTTGTTGTTGTTGATGTTGTTGTTGTTGTTGTTTATTTGATGTTGTTGTTGCTGTTGTTTATTTGACGTTTTTGTTGTCGTTGTTGTTGTTTATTTGACGTTGTTTTTGTTGTTGTTTTTTTACTGTTGATGTTGTTGTTTATTTGACGTTGTTGTTGTTGTTGACATTGTTGTTGTTGTTGTTTATTTGACGTTGTTGTTGTTGTTGTTTTTTTGACGTTGTTAATGTTGTTAACATTGTTGTTGTTGTTGTTTATTTCATGTTGTTGTTGTTGTTGTTTATTTGACGTTGTTAATGTTGTTGACGTTGTTGCTGTTGTTGTTTATTTCATGTTGTTGTTGTTTATTTGACGTTGTTGTTGTTGTTGTTTATTTGACGTTTTTGTTTTTGTTATTGTTATTGTTGTTGTTATTGTTTATTTGACGTTGTTTTTGTTTATTTGACGTTGTTGTTGTTGTTGTTTATTTGAAGTTGTTGTTGTTGTTACTTATTTGACGTTGTTGTTGTTGTTGTTGTTATTTATTAGACGTAGTTGTTGTTGACGTTGTTGTTGTTGTTTGTTTATTTGACGATTTTATTGTTGTTGATGTTATTGTTGTTGTTTATTTGATGTTGTTGTTGCTGTTGTTTATTTGACGTTGTTGTTGTCGTTGTTGTTGTTTATTTGACATTGTTGTTGTTGTTTATTTCCCGTTGTTGTTGTTGTTGACATTGTTGTTGTTGTTTATTTGACGCTGTTGTTGTTGTTGTTTATTTGACGTTGTTAATGTTGTTGTTGCTGTTGTTTATTTCATGTTATTGTTGTTATTATTGTTTATTTGACATTGTTGTTGTTGTTTTTGTTGTTTATTTGACGTTGTTGTTGTTGTTCTTGTTATTGTTGGTGTTGTTGTTGTTGTTTATTTGACGTTGTGGTAGTAGTTGTTGTTTATTTGACGTTGTTGTTGTCGTTGTTTTTGTTGTTTATTTGACGTTGTTGTTGTTTGTTTATTTGACGATTTTGTGGTTGTTGATGTTGTTGTTGTTGTTGTTTATTTGACGTTGTTGTTGTTGTTGTTTATTTGACGTTGTTGTTGTTGTGGTTTATTTGACGTTGTTGTTTTTGTTATTGTTATTGTTGTTGTTATTGTTTATTTGACGTTGTTTTTATTTATTTGACGTTGTTGATTGTTGTTTATTTGACGTTGTTGTTGTTAATTTGAAGTTGTTGTTGTTGTTATTTATTTGACGTTGTTGTTGTTGTTGTTGTTGTTTATTAGACGTTGTTGTTGTTGTTTATTAGACGTAGTTGTTGTTGACGTTGTTGTTGTTGTTGTTTGTTTATTTGACGATTTTGTTGTTGTTGATGTTGTTGTTGTTGTTGTTGTTTATTTGATGTTGTTGTTGCTGTTGTTTATTTGACGTTGTTGTTGTCGTTGTTGTTGTTTATTTGACGTTGTTGTTGTTGTTGTTGTTTATTTGACGTTGTTGTTGTTGCTGTTGACATTGTTGTTGTTGTTGTTGTTTATTTAACATTGTTGTTGTTGTTATTTATTTGACGTTGTTAATGTTGTTAACGTTGTTGTTGCTGTTGTTTATTTCATGTTGTTATTGTTTATTTGACGTTGTTAATGTTGTTGACGTTGTTGTTATTGTTGTTTTTGTTGTTTATTTGACGTTGTTATTGTTGTTGTTGCTTTTGTTGGTGTTGTTGTTGTTTATTTGACGTTGTTGTTGTTGTTTATTTGACGTTGTTAATGTTGTTGACGTTGTTGTTACTGTTGTTGTTTATTTCATGTTGTTGTTGTTATTGTTGTTGTTGTTGTTGTTTATATGACGTTGTTGTTGTTGTTGTTGACGTTGTTGTTGTTGTTGTTTATTTGACGTTGTTGTTGTTGTTGTTTATTTGACGTTGTTGTTGTTGTTGTTTATTTGACGTTGTTGTTATTGTTGTTTATTTGACATTGTCGTTGTTGTTGTTGACGTTGTTGTTGTTGTTGTTGGTTATTTGACGTTGTTGTTGTTGTTGTTTATTTGATGTTGTTTTAGTTGTTGTTGTTTATTTGACGTTGTTGTTGTTTTTTATTTGACGTTGTTGTTGTTGACATTGTTGTTGTTGTTATTTATTTGACGTTGTTGTTGTTGTTTATTTGACGTAGTTGTTGTTATTGACGTTGTTGTTGTTGTTTATTTGACGTTTTTGTTGTTGTTGATGTTGTTGTTGTTGTTTTTTTTTATTTGACGTTGTTGTTGTTGTTTATTTGATGTTGTTGTTGTTGTTATTGTTGTTGTTGTTGTTGTTGTTTATTTGACGTTGTTATTGTTGTTGTTGTTGTTTATTTGACGTTGTTGTTGTTGTTAATTTGACGTTGTTGTTGTTGTTGTTTATTTGACGTTGTTGTTGTTGTTGTTTATTAGACGTAGTTGTTGTTGACGTTGTTGTTGTTGTTGTTTGTTTATTTGACGATTTTGTTGTTGTTGATGTTGTTGTTGTTGTTGTTGTTTATTTGATGTTGTTGTTGCTGTTGTTTATTTGACGTTGTTGTTGTCGTTGTTGTTGTTTATTTGACGTTGTTGTTGTTGTTTATTTGACGATATTGTTGTTGTTGACATTGTTGTTGTTGTTGTTTATTTGACGTTGTTGTTGTTGTTGTTTATTTGACGTTGTTAATGTTGTTAACGTTGTTGTTGTTGTTGTTTATTTCATGCTGTTGTTGTTTATTTGACGTTGTTAATGTTGTTGACGTTGTTGTTATTGTTGTTTTTGTTGTTTATTTGACGTTGTTGTTGTTGTTTTTTTTGTTGTTGCTTTTGTTGGTGTTGTTGTTGTTTATTTGACGTTGGTGTTGTTGTTGTTTATTTGACGTTGTTGTTGTTGTTGTTTATTTGACGTTGTTAATGTTGTTGACGTTGTGGTTGCTGTTGTTAATTTCATGTTGTTGTTGTTGTTGTTTATTTGACGTTGTTGTTGTTGTTGTCTATTTGACGTTGTTATTGTTGTTGTTGTTGTTTATATGACGTTGTTGTTGTTGTTGTTGACGTTGTTGTTGTTATATATTTGACGTTGTTGTTGTTGTTTATTTGACGTTGTTGTTGTTGTTTATTTGACGTTGTTGTTATTGTTGTTTATTTGACATTGTCATTGTTGTTGTTGACGTTGTTGTTGTTGTTGTTGTTTATTTGACGTTGTTGTTGTTGTTGTTGTTGTTGTTGTTTATTTGATGTTGTTTTAGTTGTTGTTGTTTTATTGACGTTGTTGTTGTTTTTTATTTGACGTTGTTGTTGTTGTTTATTTGACGTAGTTGTTGTTATTGACGTTTTTGTTGTTGTTTATTTGACGTTTTTGTTGTTGTTGATGTTGTTGTTGTTGTTGTTGTTTTTTTTTATTTGACGTTGTTGTTGTTGTTGTTTATTTGACGTTGTTGTTGTTGTTATTGTTGTTGTTTTTGTTGTTGTTTATTTGACGTTGTTGTTATTGTAGTTGATGTTTATTTGACGTTGTTGTTGTTGTTTATTTGACGTTGTTGTTGTTGTTATTGTTGTT